>JAOUWY010000054.1:28336968-28355763 GCA_025728095.1 Prietella phreatophila | reverse complement strand
GATCAACGGTTATTCAGATGCATTCAGATGAAAACAGCCCGCAGTGTAACTTTAGCTTTCCAGCTTGTGTTTAGAAAAAAACAACAACAAAAAAACAGAAGCAAAATGTAGTGCATTGTGAGATGTATACTTAGAAATCCAAAACGTTTGTGTTGTATACTGCATACTACAAGCTGCTTTTAAGCACGTTTCTGTCTGACTAACATGCAGCTGACTACATTGAAAGTGCGTGTATGTTTGCGTCTTTGCACCTGGTGTGTAGGACAGGAACTTGTAGGCCATGTGGGCGAGAGGCAGGATGGTGATCATGCAGTTATCTCCATTAGTCTCAATGAAGTCATGCCGTGTGATGGCTGTAGGGTCGATGTGGTGCTCCCGGAATGGACGGATAAACGCCTGCACGCATGGTGTGACACAGAGACAGGGAGATAAAAGGAAGACGACAAAAAGAAAAGAGAAATTACCTTTCTGTAATACACGGCCACAGAAGCACATCATACACACCATAATGACTGGCTAAACAAACTGGTGGCCACGCAAAGTTTCGACTGATGCACTTCCCTGGGAGTCTGTTTAAAACTGTGCCTTGCCGTGTTACAGCAAAATCAAAAGGGGTATAGTTCAAGAACAAGTTGGGAGTTTTAAAAATGAAAGCAAAAATACACAGAATGTCAGCCTTAACAAACAGCTCTGAAGTATGAGGGCTCCTGCATGTCAGAGGAGAAAGGAGGGTGTGTAGGAGGGTTGATGCTGACGGATAGAGCCTAATGAAAACGGGGGTGGGAAGCAGGAGTTCACAAGTTCTGGAGCTGCGAGATAACCGGCCATAATGCACCACTTCCCCACTGCCCTGCAGCATGAAAAAGCTCACGCTCAGCAGCTCACGTCACTCATGGCCGGGGCCACACGGGGCACGACAAATGAAAGACAGCACGGGAAAGAAGCGCATGTGCAAGAGAGAGAAAAAGTAAAAACATGCACAGCAATGAAAGTCATTTATTTAGCCACACAAAAAGAATGAATCACTTGGAGCAGCAGTGCTATGGCGCTTCAGAGGCGAGAAGCGGGGGAGGGAACGTCATTATCATGTGGCCCAAACTCAATCATGGCTGTATCTGAGGCCACACAGCTGAACTCTGCTGGAGTGCAGGGATGGGGGGAATATCTGCTGATATTTCGACAATTATATTCCCTCTCCTTCTGCTCAACCTCAACCCGTGTGCTAGATTAAACGTGTGATAAGCTCCAGGCGCATGTGTGTGTGTGTGGACTATCCAGCACACCATGGCCACCTGGCGCTTCGCTGCCGCTAATCCCGCACCGTTTAACACCCTGCCTCGCCTTGGCCGCCTTCTGCCTAATCATGACTTCCATCACCGGATTGCCCTGGCAATGCAGTGGCTGATGGGAGCCTGGCCCCCCTACTTTTAACCCGACACCCACTGGAGCAATCCGTTTCATTTTGTCCGCCTCTCCCTCTCTTCCTCGTCACTCTTAAGAGCCTGTTTAATCATGCTCATTAGCAACTCTCCCTCAAGTTCATGCTTTTTTAGTTTGAACGCACGGACAGAAAGCTGTATATGGTCGTCCGCTGAGTGTCGCCTTTAATGTGCCCGCAAAAGGGTCTTGGTTTGCTGTGCGCTGAAGGGGCCGCAGATTCCCATGCTCTTTTTGAAGTCTGCTCACTCCCAGGTGGCGGGTCCTAATTATCCTTGACAGTGGAAGGATCCGCGTTGGCTGCAGTGCCATAAGAAAGCCATTCTCCTTTCCCTCCCTTTAGCCGTGGCTTGGCGGACCGAGCCGTTTAACAGCACAGACGGACGCTGATGAAAGTGCGGAGAGCGCGGCCTTGCTGGCCCGGGCCACAGGGGTGCTGCCGGACACGCCGTTCAGATGGCCTACTCTCCAGGACACAAAGATGGCTTTGTCCTCAGATTCCCAGACACCAGCTTTATGGATGAATTTCTAAAAATAATAAAAGCATGGTCACATGAACTCAGAGTTGAAACCAAGTTAGATCTATTAGAGTTAGATCCAGTGAGAGAGAGAACACAAGTTAGATCTACCCATATGGCTTGGGTATGTATTCAAGTGCATCAGTGCTGACATCCAAGTCACTTCCACATCTACATCCCTTGTTTTTAATAACAATTCACGTCATGTAAACAATTGTAGATAATGAAAGCCCTGTGTAATGGAGCAGGGAAATCAGAATCCACTCAGGACCTTGGTTGGGCACCACTGCACTATTCCCAGCATATAAAACACCACAACGTGTTAAAAAAAGGTTAAAAGTGGCAAGTGTGTAATCTTAATAAAAGTCACTACTTTACTATAAACCCCTAATGGTGTTCTACATATGTAGTGCGCTATGTAGGTTTCACAGTGCCATTCTGTTATACCCCGTGGTGAGCATACTGTACATAGTGAATAGGAGACACAGATTTGGCCTAAATAACAAATGGCAGATTTTGCATGAACTCGAGGTAATGTAAGAAAAGCAAAGCAGACCTAGGAGAAAAATATTGTGGGTAAATAAATAGAAAGTTAATGATAAATTTCTGGTATTACCTGTGTGTGTGGGTTTTTTTTTTGTTTTGTTTTTTTATAAAGAGAATTTCATTGTCTGTGGTATTTAAAATAAAATATAAATGTGCAGCGTAACACTACTGCTAATGTCTGTGGGGGTTATTATTCATGTTTTTCAAAATTATGACGACCAAGTTGCATACACTTGAATATTTAATTAGACAAAGGGAAAGGTTTCTGTTATTAAACTGATGTATTTAAGTAAAGTTAAATAATGTTGCCATGTTATACTGTCTACTTTAAATACCGGGTAGCTGATTACTTGGTTTTTAAATGTTTGAAAACTTGGCTACAAGATCCCAGACTGGTGAACTATGCATGCTCATTAATGAGTAATAATGCTGCGCTGGGGAATGGAGTCTGGGAGCTGCACTACATTCACTACAGGGAATAAGCAAGCCCTACCACCACTCCCCACCTCCATCAGCCACACACTGACCTCTGTCAACAGAAATATAAAAGCTCGCCCAAACTGATCACTCCTACCTGTCCAGTACAAAAATCAGGGGCCAGACACTTTTTAATTGGACAGGCATATAGTGACCTTTTCTCTGATTGGGCGAGGAAAGGCAGACTACAGCCTGCATTAATTTGATTCTCCTGGGTATTCCTGCCCCCCTGTTGCGTACAGCATAAGGGTGTGCGCGAGAGTGCTGGAGGTTATAACTTGGAGCTCCAAGAAACAGGAATGGAGGACACCCCCCTGAGAGGATGTGGCATTTTCCTTTATCCAGCCATGAGCCTAGTAAACCACAACAGTGCAATAAAGGAAAGGGTGATATGAAAATTAAACAGGATGATTTGTTAAAATCAAACACAATAATATGCTAAGAGCCCACATTGTATGTGTAATGAGTGAGCGTGTCTGTGCCAGAATGCAGGGTAATCTGAGAAACCTGCTTATAATTGGGATATGGCTCTCAAATTAGAAGATTCGCTGAACTGTTTGATAAATATTACTGTCTGCCACTTAGGAGATCTTACTTTATCTCACAAATCACATTTAACATTAACAGAAGTGGACAATCAATAGTCTGGGACAAGCATACTTCAGGGTTTCTTTTTGTTATTTATAGTTGCCTGGTAGGTTTAACGACCATAAACGAGACCATACTGCTTATTGACTTGTAGACAAAACAAAAGGTTTTCACATTTGGCATGTCATTAAACCGTCATATAATTATCTTGCTTACTACACACTGCCACCTTGAGGTTAAAAGTGTTGAGGAAATGAAGACACTAGCCAGACTTGAATATTAACTCTTACACATAGTGAGGCCAAAACACCAAATCTGATACCTGAAACATTGACCAACAGCTTGCTGACTTTTTGTCAAGGTTCCCAAACATCACCTAATGATGTACTACATTAGAAGAGAACTGTAAACTTCTTTGTTTTACTTAGCGAGTGACGTGCTTTAATACAGACTCTCACATTGTGTTATTACATTAGCTACCAGTTTTCAGCACAGTCCGATTCAAAGCAACCAAAACAAGGGACTTGGCAGTACTCTGGAGCTTTTTATTTGCCCAGTGGGCTACCTAACGAATTTAGGATTTGTCCACACTTAATGTGCACCAGAAGTACACTGTATGGCAGGGGTGCAACACTGTATCATGATGCAAAAATGTTGGATTTGCATAGAGAAATCACCATTCTATTATTTACGCATCTAAAGTGATCACACTATGTGACCAGCGTGCTCTCTGGTGTTCAATCGATCACATTCTTTACAAATCATCTGCACTTGTGAAGTGACTGACAGCTACGAATTGACGGACACGCTGTTCAGTAGCTTATAAATGACACAGAAGTCAGGAAGTCAAACGTGGAAATTGTGCATTTTACCCGACTTTGGAACTCCTTTTCCAGATGAAATGATGCCTCAGGACCTACTGAGCTCATTATGTTTCAATCAGCCATTGTCCCCAATGTCAGAGACTTTGTTTATTCAAACAAATTTTGGGAGAACACATTCACTCACCACAAACCAAAGCATTTCTACTCCATAATTGAACATCAAACTGGTAATATATAATATAAACTTCTTTATACATCAACATTAACTGGATATGAAATGCACTACTCTATAAATACATTTTTGTGTTATAATTTAGATTCAACAACAAAACTCCCGCTTCACTGCTGCAGCATCCAGTGTAAAATTTTAGCAGTGCAGAGATTAGACATTACCAACTGCAGTATTGTTGACATTCCACACAAGAGACATCATCTTTACACACAGCATGAAATCGATGCGTTTTCCCGCCCTCTTTTGATTGACAGGATATAACCGTTTTTAAGCTATCGGCCGATAGCATGAACAATAGCCTTCATCGGCTGTTACATCTCTAATTTATTTTTAAAGATGTGGTGAATCTGTAGATATTTTTAAAGCAATTTTTGATTTATTTAGTTTTATAGACAAAAACACACCGTTTATGATTCAGAAATTTACAAGAGTCTTTTCAGTCAGTTTTTGTTCTTTAAAATTTAGTTTGAAATAATCAAGACCAGATTGCATCATTACACCCCTACTATATGGCCAAAAGTATATGGACATCTAAGCATCACACCTTATGGTTTCCTTATGAGGGCCTTATCTAAAATGTTGCCACAAAGTTTCAAGCAGACAAATGTCCAGCATGTCATTGAATGCTGTAGAATGATGACTTCCTTCCACTGGAACAAAATTTTATAGCCGGATTTCTGTAAAACTGCTTTGTGACAATGTCCATTGTTAAACGCACTATAGAAATTAAATTTACTTGAACTGAGCATGACAATGCCCCTGTACACAAAATGAGGGCCATAAAGACGTGGTTTGCCAAGGTTGGACTGAAAGAACTTGAGTGACCTGCACAGAGGCCTGATCTCAACCCCACTGCACACTTTTGGAATGAAGGTCAACTGCGCAGTAGACCTCCTCACCCGACAGCAGTGCTCGAACTCACTAATCCTCGTGTCCAAGTGGTCTGAAATCCCTACAGCCAAAATCTAGTGGAAAGACATCTGAAATGACTGGAAGTTATTACAACAGCAAAGCACAGATCAAATCAAAGTGAATGCACATGGTTTTGGAATGGTCACATATGGGTGTGATGACCAGGTGTCCACATACTTTTAGCCATAATACAGAAATGAAAAATAAAAAAAAATTTAGAAAAGCCACAATATAGAAATGAGAATTGTAAATGAGAAGGTAAGCATCTGTCATAGCCTTCTATACAAATAGAAGGACTCTGTGGACATTATTAGTAAAGTCAGCGCTCCCTTGAAGCCGACAACACTCGACTTTTTCACTTGAGCACCCACTAGTAAATGCAAGATTGAAACTTGCAAGCCACATGCTATACTCTCACTTGCTGTCAATAATAATTCAAATAGCCATAACCAATTTACCAGAAATCAAAGTAATGTAAAGTAGTGAAGCTTCAGTCCTTATGTCCTTTACAAATCTTATAAGGCTGACAACTGAAGTTTTGGCCTCCCAGAGTCATTTCTGTATCACACGCTCACCTTCCCAATGATAGGGATGTCCACAGAGCCCCAGGTGTCAGCTCCCCAATGTACCACTCCAGAGGCAAAGTCTGCAGTCAAGATACCGGCCACTGAGCCACGAGAAAGGAAAACAGACAGTAGTTATTATATAAACTCAATTCTACTGAACAAAACAGTCTGTTCTTGTGTCAAGGTCAAACTCAAACTGAAAGACAGCTGTATTATGCTGAAATCTAACAATGCAGCAAAAAGACTAAACCAGAAATGGACTGTAAACCAAAACCCATGGGTCACTTTTAAAAATAAATAATTAGTAATATTAAGTTTTCTGTGCAATTAAATTTAATTGAAAAACTACAAGGTACAAAACACACACAAAAAAAAAAAAAAAAACCCATGACTGAAACAATTACTGTCTTAGCAGGAACCTTAAAATCGATCAGGCTACTATAATTAAACTGTAGAAACAAAATAAATAATGATTATTGTGTTGATGATAAATGAAGTTAAAAATAATCCACAGGGCATCATGGTGGTTTACCAAAAACTGGATTTATATAGACAGAGGTTTCAGTTAGACTTTTGTCTTTCTCCCAAAATATGCGGTCAATGTACACATTATAGAATCTGCACAACTTGTACCACAGTTTCAGTAGTCCATTTCCAATCTAACTCACTTGTTTTACATCAGGAAAAGAGTTTACGGTTTATACAATTAATAAAAAGGCATTATTTGTTTGTAATTAGTTTGTCATAGGGATGTGACAGTAAGGAAATTTTCCCATCGGTTAATCAACGTGTGGCAACATCAATGAGTATTTCCTCATTTCCTCAATGAACAACACAACAAATCCAAAATATTGCCAAATAGGCAATTTTACATTTCGCTTTGATACTGAACCTTCTGTCATCGTGTTGTCAGTCAGCTCGCCTCACTCTGGTCACGTGATAAATGAAATCTAACTCCCGCTGATCTGTGCTGCGACTCATGCTGAATTGAGCAGATGCGTTCAGTTTTTAATTGTAGCGTCCGTTCTCTAACGGAGTTAAACGATATTTATTATTGTAAAAAAGCAAAACGACAGTGAAGGGGCGGTGCCACTGTGGGAAAGTGATGAAACTGGTGTGCGGCTGAACACCGTTGAACACCGACTATCGCAGCAAGCCTAGATCATCATAATCGTTATTGTCCATAACGCATTATTACAACTGCCACAAACTCATCTTAGACATCTCATTCAAAACACCAGAATGAGGTTTCTTCCAAGGAACAAGATTACAGCTGGCTCATCTTAACTATATAGACTCGCTGACCATTAGGAACACCTGAAAACGTGCACGTTCATGCAATTATACAGTCAGCTAATCATGTGGCAACAGCACAATACATAAAATCATGCAGATACAGGTTTAGAGTTTCAGTTAATTTTCACATTTAACATTGGAATTGGGAAAATTGTGACCTAGATTGGGATGATCTGAGTAGTTCAGAAACTGCTGATCATCTGAGATTTTCACAAACACACACCTCTACAGTTTACACAGAGTGGTGCAAAAAAACCAAAAACACATCCAGTGAGTGGCAGTTCTGCAGGTGGAAAGGTTCTGTTCTGATGACTGACTTGAACACAAGGCGACATTTGTCCATTCTTCATCTTGCCGGTTTCAGTGAGCCCCATGGTAACCTCAGATTATGGTTCTTGACTGACAGGAGTGGAAGCCAATGCGGTCTTCTACTGTTGTAGCCACTCCACCACAAGGTTCAATCTATCGTGCTTTCTGCAGTGCCTTCCTGCTCATCATGGATGTCAAGCGTGGTTATTTGAGTTACCACAGACTGCTCGTCAGCTTGAACCAGTCTGACCATTCACTTCTGACCTCCTATCAAAAAGTAAGTAAAGCTTTATTTATTTACAGGAAGACATACAGGAAAATAAAATCAGTAGCAATAAATCAAATTAAATAAATAAACAAAATAAAAGCCTAAGCAAATAAAATAGAATAAAAGAACACAAATAAAATCAAGTATGGAAAATTAACTGGTTTGAGGAAAGGCCCCAGTAAACAAATACGCTTTGAATCAACTGCACGTAGATCGTCAGGGAGAGTTCCACAGTTTTGGCCCATAATGAAAAAAGGCATACTCCCCGCTTTTCAGCTACGTTCTGGGTACAACCATCAGATCGCAGTTGGATGAAACAAGTGATCTATTAATTGCAGGATTTTAAAATCAATTCAGTAAGACACAGACAGCCAGTGAAGGGCTTTAAGTGCTGGAGTGAGGCGATTCTTCAGTCTAGTACGTGTCAGCATTTTTACAGCTGCATTCTGAACTCTTGTAAGTGTTTAATGGAGCTCTTTGGTAAGCCAACCAAAACACTGTCGCAGTAGACAAGTCTAGGTATAACACATGTATGCATGCATGGGTTTCTCACTATATATGAGGGAGAGAATACCACCTACTTAAGAGATGTTAACAAGGTGATAATATGCTGTTTTACAAACATAGCTAATATGTTTTTTTCTTTGAAAGGAGTCTAGATATGGCATAATTAACTTTCTCTGTGCATCACTTCCGATAATAAGTACCTCCGTCTTTTTTTTATTTAGCTGCAGAAAGTTCTGTGACATCCATAAGTTTGTGCTCTCTATGCAGTTTACAAGGGTGCTAATCGACTTGTGGGCCTCTGGTGCAAGTGAGAGAGAGTTGCGTTTCATTTGCATACCGATGGATGGAGATGTTCTAATGATTAATTACACCAGCTAATGGCAGCATATACAAGTTAAATAACAAAAGGACCCAAAATTGAGCCTTGGGGAAGACCAAGATACTGCATGACGTTTGGAGGTGTGTATAGCCAGTGCCACTTTAGTATGATCTAAACCAATCTAGGACTAGGCCTGATGTGCCAAACCGGTTATGCAGTCGGTCAAGCAGAATCCCATGGTCGACTGGGTCAAAGGCAGCACCGAGAGCTACAAGAACTAGAATGGACAAATTACCCAAGAACCTATTTTGTTGCAGATAATTGAAAACTTTTAGAGGCGCAGTTTGTGTGCTATGGTTGGACCAAAAGCCAGACTGAAATATCTCATTAAGATTATTGATGTTAAGATAGTTATTGAGCTGTTTGGACAATTTTTTCAATTATTTTGCCAAGACATGGAAGATTAGAGATAGATCTGTAGTTACTGAGCACAGAAGAATCAAGATCGTTTCTCTTCAGCACTGGCCCAACAATAGCGGTCTTAAAGATGTGTGGAAAAATCCCTTGCTGGACGGACAGATTAAAAATGCTCATCCTGTCTGCTAATTATGAATTTAAGAAAGCTGGTGGGTAATGGAGCAAGAGAGCAGCTAGAAGAATTCATAGGTGATCTAACCAAGGCAAGCATGTTAGGGCTGACCACTGAGAAAGAGGATAGATTACATAGAACAGCAATAGTTGGAGAGTTAGAGAACATACCAGCAGGACAAGTGCAGAATATATTTTGCCTTATGATAGCAATTTTATTGCTGAATAAATCTACAAATGCATTGCACGTTTCAGTTGTGAAATGATATTTGAGGTGAGGGTTTTATTAGCCTATCTATGGTGGAGAATAGGAATGTGGGGTTGTGGTTTGTGGCTGTCAATTAAACTTGAAAAGTAAGATTTTCTAGCAGACCTCATTTCATTAAGTATTTTCAAGTTGTATTTATAGATAGCTTGGTGAACCATAAGGCTTTGAGGCTTCCATTGCTGTTCTGCACTTCTTAGTCTTACAATGGAGGTACTATTTCTATTTCTCCAAGGGGCAGCTGTAATTATCCGAGACCGTTTTTTTTTTTTTTTTAAAGAGGAAACAGAGTTGATACATTTGGTCAGCCTGACACTAAAGCTCTCCACCAGAATGTCTAAGGAAGGGAGTGAAAGACAGGGGAGAGAGATGATATGAGCTCCACGAAGGTCACAGCTGTATCAGCAGTTAGACAGCGCTTAGTGATGGTCATCTTATCACTCAGTGTTAGTACATGTGGAAATTTCAAAGACGACACAAAAGTGGTCAGAAATAACAGTCAGCAATCTTTGGTTCAATAATAGCTAAACCATATGAGCTCACCAGATCCAGCGTATGATCGTTTGTGTGTGGGGCCAGATACATGCAGCATAATGCCAAAAGAGTTTGGTACGCTGTGAAACTGACAATGATCTCTGATGGATCAGAGATTATATCCATATGGATGTTGAAATCACTGGTAATTAACTGACTATGAATATATGTTAATGTCCTAGAAAACAGTTACCCGAAATCATCAAGAAAACCTTTAAGTCAAGTCAACGAGGGTGATCGATAACTAATACAATAACCCTCGAGATGCACTGCAAGGTACACAAAATTAAAAAATTTCCCTAGAGATGTTGGTTTGCAACATAAAGTATGACAGCATAGACAGGAAACACCCCCGACCTTCTTATTCATTCAAGGGACACAGAAGAATTTAAACCGTGAGTCTATCAACCCACGTTCTGTCAGGAAAAGAAAGTCCAGCTCATATTTTTCAACAAGTTGGCTAATTACAAAATAGTATTTATTAATGACCGTACATTTAGTACTGCAGATTTAAGAACAGGGAGATGTGACTGTTTAGTAAAATAATGATGTGTACAGTTCACCTTAATTAAATTACATGTATTTGAGGACCTCTTCGGTTTCCAACGGCCATGCAACCAAGTACTGCAAATGACCGGAATATTCTGAAAATTAGCATGGTTACCTACAGGTCAGACACGCTCACTGGCAGGGACTGCTGAAAATGTAGTGGGAGAAGGAATAAATCTTGGGGTGCGATGCTGACTGAGCTTAGTTAGAAGTCCATGCATTTCATCCATTTCTTCAGTCATACTTCTCAGTCTGGTGACGACTGATCTGATGGGTGACTGTGGCTGTGCTAGCAGCTTCCCAGAGTTGGAAGTGAACATTCAGGTCCCAGTAATGTTCAGATGAAAAAGGTATCTCTGCCCATCTCTTTGTTTGTTTTTGCACCATTCTGTGTTTCTGAAATACTCAAACTAGTTCAACTGGCCTGTATCTGCAGGATTTTATGCACTGTACTACGGTCACATGATCATCTGATGGATAATTGCATAAATGAGAAGGTTTACAGATGTTCAAATTAAGTGGTCAGTGTTTTATGTCACACAGCTAGGGTGGAGTGGGAATTGGCAAATTGGGAGAAAATGGGGTAAAAATCCAAAGGTGACTTGGACACATCTATGAAGAGAAGACCCAGGATTGGGCAATTACATTACCTCATGAGGAAATACTAATAATGAAATCAGGCCCTAATACAACACAATGGCCTGTTTGGGATTTATATTGTAGCAGTTATTATTCAATATTATTTATTAATATTTCTGTATACACTGAAGTAAAACTTGTTCCCGCCCAGACCATCCATGGTAATGTTTGCTTTTGGTTTCTTTACCCACTATAATTTTAATGGTTTAGGCTGCTTAAAAAAAAGTTGTAGAGCTTGAGTGCAATAATTGTTTAAATTTATTGAAATCATTTATGTCTGTTAATATCTGTGTGTATTTATGTGTCAAATCAGTGAGAAAACGATTCACAGTTTGGTCCACACAGAGTACAGGTGTGCTAATTGTGTGAAGGGTTTTGAAAACAGTGACAAAAATATTTTTCCATAAAATTATCATCTAAAAATATTTTCTAATTGAACATGCCTGTATGCACATAATAGCACTAACAGCTAACAAGCAGTTGTTTAATTGTTGGTATAATTAGTTATAGTAACCCTTCTGACATGAATTTGTATTTAATATGCATTTTGTATGTGGATTATGTTCAGTTGATTAAAATACTGGATAATTATGCTCAAAACTGCACCGTTCCTTCTTAAAAAAAAAAAAAAACCATCTGCTAACAAGGTTAACTAAAGACTTTATGTAAAACTAAATACATGTAAATAGAAGCGGCTTGAAAGGCGCAACAGGTCTGGATGAATCCAAAGTGTACATTCTTCAGCTAGATGATTAGGTCATTTAACATGTTCGGACAGTAATCTGTATCACTCAATTATCTCACACACTATATCAAGATAAATACAAAGCTAGCAGCTTACCAATGCCAAAAATGATTCTGTAGATGGGCACTGTGGAGAAGTTGATGAGGAGGAAGAAGAAGTTGACCGCGAAGAGCGAGAGGCACAAAATTACACAGACCCACTCATGTAGCCGTTTTCCTAGAAACAGCACACATACAGTTTCCATGAGTGCATATACTTTGGAAAAACAAAGGTTTGATTAAAGTGTGATTTTAGATGGATAGATACATCATACATACATGCACAGGGATGTGCAAAAACATTAATAAAGATGACATTTTTCCTTTTATTTTCACCACTGTAATACAGAGAATCTACAAGTTGCAAGTTGTCCAGTGTACCATGAACATAGCTTAACACACCTATTCACCATGCTGCTTATACTAACAGCTGTATCACCTCTTATTTGACATCACAGTCACATTCTCTTCGGCGCGGTGGAAAAAAAACCAAGAACCTGTGTAGGTACTATAGGATGACCGATTGATCGGTTTTGCTAAATGGTTTGATTAATCGGCACCAATAACCGATTGCTGAAACTACGATTTCTGCAAAAAAACAGTTTTTACCAGTTACATCCATTGCCTGAGCGGCTGAGAAAGGTCTGCGGTCATTACCCAGTACAAGAACGGCCTCTAGAGGCTAAATAAAAGATAGCAACGATGCCTTGTGGCGTTTGTTTTTGACACGCGAGACTAAACTCTGCAAAGAGAGGCATAATTCAGACGCGGATTTAAAACATCGACAAAGAAAATTAGTTATTAGGAGTGATATGGTACCATATAGTTCCTGTTCTGGATCGTTCCAGAACTCTTTAGTATGAGCGAGAGAGAGAGAGAGAGAGAGAGAGATATAGAGAGAGAGAGAGAGAGAGAGAGAGAGAGAGAGAGAGAGAGAGAGAGAGAGAGAGAGAGAGAGAGAAAGCCTTTCTTTGACACTTGAACAGATTTAGCTGAAGCCAATTACACGTTCCAGGAAGCAATTTAGAAAAAGGAAAAAACTTGGACCCCCAACCTCCCTCCTCCTCCTTTTGTTAAAAGAATAAAACAGATTATCCATGCAACGACTTGCACAAGATATCATGAAAGCAAATGACCGCAACCAACAGCACACTCGTTCAGAGTGAAAGAAAGGCAGATGGGAGCGATTAACTCTGTACGTGGTCTCACTCGGCTCGCTTCAATATTACACTGTTTCTAAAGGGTTACAGCACAGCTCTGCTTGAGTAACATGTACTCAGATGTCTGGATCTAGTACCCTTTTATGATGGAAGTGAATGGAGTGATTTTAAATAAACACATTCACCATGAGGATGTAGCAACCGTAAGTCTTAGGCTATCAAACTGCCATTTTTAATTTATTGTCTGCTAGTTTGTATAGAAATCATGCTCCTTGCGTCAGTATTGAATTGCTGCATTAACCCTTACCTGTCTGTATTTCCCACTGTTCTAAATTCCTACATTTTGCTATTAGTTTTGTTGCAGTTCCTGAATAATTTTAGGGGGTTAAAAGTAAAGTCAATTATATTTGAAACCAAAACATCTGTCTCTTTGGTTCTATCAAAGCCACACCTATAAAACACACATGCTGTAATGAACGATAGTGTAATATGATTGACAGGGAGTAGAGACGCCTCTTGGTCCTGATTGGTTGGATAGTTGTGGGCCACATCGTTTGTTTTTGATTCCTGTTTTACAGAACCAGAGTTGGCCAAATAATTATTATCAGCTGACAGAATGTTAGAAAAACTATACCAAATATTAGGACACAAGGACACAAGAAACAGGACACAAGAAACATAATATAGTGAGATTGAAATACAGTGAGTGGGTTAAAAAAATAAAAGTTGAAGCATTTCTTGAACACTGTATCGCTACAGACCTGGTGACGACAGCCTCTCCTGGGAAGTGAATACTTTTGAAAACCAGAGCAAAAGACCCCTCCTGCGGACAAAAATAAAAGATGGTTATTAGAACACTCCTACAAATGAGACTTGATTACACACATATTAAATCTAAACGGAAATGCGTCTTCACAGATTCTTGCTTTTAATGTTAAGGTCCTGACACGGAGCACTACTGTGCAGGAGCGAGGAGGTCAGGGGCCGAGCGAGACGTGCTGAGAGAACAGAAAGCCACAGTGAACTTTGAGGGAAGGAGGAATATATCAGCCCAGTGTGCTGTGTGCTTCTCATACACTGAACGTGTGCATTCAATAAGAGAGAAACATCTGAAGTCTTCCGGGTCCTTTTTGATCTGTTTAGTAGTAGCAAATTTTTTATCCCCATGAATGTAACTTCTTAAATGTGTGAGAAACTAATTGTTCATGATGATGAGTGTTTGTGGTATACGTGTGGATTGAATGCTTTAAATATTACTTAATAAATAAAAAATCATGGTATTATGAGACTTATAACAAGTACAGTACTTGTAAGGTCTCAATAAAAACATAAGGAGTAATTTTTATTTATTTATTTTATTTTTTTACATTACAGTGAGTGAAAGTACAAGTACACATTTTTACATTTAAATTTTAAGTACAAATCCTCTAAAGTTATACTAAAGTATATTATACACTTTCCATCTCTGGACAAAATATTATGCCTCCTGGTTAAACTAAGCATACTGCTTGCATATTTACGACCGTCTTATGGCCACTATGTGCCTTGTGATAAATTAAAACAAACTGATTTCACAGTTAAAGAATGAACTGAAGTCTTTGCTAGAACATCAGTTTTTCAGTTTATCATTGCTGCCTTGATTGGTTTCAATTGTTGCCTTGTAATCGATGCATCAATCCAAATTGTCCAATCATTACATCCCTATTATCTACACTCATAGTCACTCATAGTAAAAAGTATAGGATTGAATATAGTAAATATATATACACCCGTTGTACATTGTTAAATAATATACTTTTTAACTGTAGCTGAAACTGTTTTCATGATCTTCATGCCATTTTCTCCTAATTTTCATAATTCTTGCTAGCTCTAACCAATGAGACCCTGGAGTATGAAAGCTAGCAAAGATTTCCTCTAAGACACATGAAGAGAACCAGTGCATATTTGCATATTTGCTCATGCTAGAGCAGAGGAAAAGTGCTATCTACCCTCTTCCACGTACATGAGCTCAGAGATGGCCAGGATTGTTAAGTGTCTCTGTGGTTGATAGGGGAGAGTGTAAAGTACAGCCAATTTTCCCATGGACGGATGTGGCAACATCAAGATTTGGACTGCCCCACATCTCCTGAAAATAGTTCGGACACTCTTCTGTTATACCCCCTTAATGTGGTTGCCTTTTTCAAATCTGAATATTGTATCAGGAAATCATGAAAATATCTTTATGTATTATGTTTGAGTTTTGCTATTCATCATGGCAAAAATCATGACCTATATATACACCCACACACACTCACACACACACAAGAAAAAAAACATTGCTTGAACATGAACACTGAATTCACAGTCTGTTTCTACTCAGACCGAAACTCTTTTTCCTCTTTCCCTCCCTCTGGCCCCTCTAACGCCAAAGAGTCCTCCATGAGCCCGGCTTGCTGCTACAAGGAAGACAAAAGGCCTATAAAACCCGTATACTACAAGAGTCCAGGCAGCCCCAAACCACTATTACTCTTTCATCTAATCGAAGTTCAAAGCTAACCCAAGAAGACTCGGCCAAGTGCAATTTAGATAATGAATTTGTTTTATAGGAGAAGCCATAAAGCATTATGAGTCTTTTTTAGTGATATGGAGAAAAGGGGAAAGTCAAACAGGTCTCAGCTGATATGGCAAGCTTCTCTTTATAAACTAATGACAAATGCCAGATTCCAGGTCCTGAATAACAAGGATATGGATATCGCCGTGGCACAGTTAAACAATGCTCTTACAGAAGATGTTTACTTAGATACGTGGACTCTGGAACCTTCGGAAAAAACATTATGGTCCTGAAGTATGTCCAAAGGTAGTACTGATGACTGAGAAAGCCTTGCATGCTTATTACAGTACAGAATAAATACAATGAGGGAAGAGTTTAGTGATTTACCCTCAGTGTGGTTTAAACACTAAACCAAATCAACAAATCAACACTAACACTAAATCAAATGTTCAAACAGTTTTAGAAAATCAAATTTTACATATATAATGTGAAAGGTAATGTATCATTCTAATCCATGGTGAGTTATTATAACCTCTATATACCACAGGCTATAAACCTGGTAATAAACCCCCTGTAATAAAGAGCTACTACAAAACTATCTTTAACTCATAAAAACGCATGCACACACACACACACACACACACACACACACGCACACACACATAGAGAAACTAAGCAACAACTGGACTTCGTTCCCAATATTATGAGCAAAAAGTCCCAGAGGAGCCTGAGTAAGACTCATACACATGCGAACGCATACACCCACAGACGCACAGTTGTATTGCTTACCAGCTGCTTGATGACACGCTCCACCAGGGTGGAGAAGGACACATAATCTCGCTCACGGTTGTCATAAAGATACTTGATCAGCTTGGGGATAACTTCAGTGTCTGTCTCTGACTCAAACTCATAGCCTTTGGAGATCTGGCAAAAGGGTGGATCCGGCAGTGTCATGGTTACACATACAAGCAGACACAAAAGACAAAAGTTTTGTTTTGAAGAAAACAAAATGGTCTCACTATGGATTCTGCGGATTAAACTATAATAACTACATATAATAACTACATTAATCCGTATTGGTCAGATAAGATAGTAACTTAATCCCCTCCCCCACCCCCAGAGAGACTTGGGTTTGTCCATTGTGTATTAACACATTGTTTTCTGTTACTATAGCCTCCTCATGTGAGGTTTGGCATATGTGCCAAAATGTTTTGTTGAGAGATGAAGAAAGAGCCATTTGGCTTGCTGGATTAGTCATCTGTTAAACTTTTAGGCCAAGTCTGGCATAACTTTATCCACAGGGGGAAATCTCACTCACCAGAAGTGCTTTCAGTTCTTTGTAGTTAGTGATAATGCCATTGTGGATCACCACAAACTCTACAAAGAGAAAAGTAGACATTATTAATGAATGAATGAATTCATAGCTGTCAACGCATAACCTGATCTTGTTTCTTGTGCCATTACTAGTGCGTTTTTCTTTCTTTTTTTTTTTTTTTTTTTTACAAAAGTTTGGCCCCAGTTTAGTTTTCAAAATGAGTTATAACAAAATAAAAGAACGTTTAATAATGTTCTTTAGATGGGTTCAAGAGTTTGCAGTCATCTGCATAGAGTGAAAGATATTTTCTTTCAGTATGATGCTACAGATTACCACAGTGATCAGAAGCTATTAGCTCAGCACATCCTTCTTTTCAGTGTGATTTGATGCTTGCAAAACTGTAGAAAATATACTTTACAGTCTTTCCTGCAGCTGAAAACCTGGATACAGTGGCTGTCTAACATCATGTATTCCTGTGAAAAAATTTAGGCCTATATATTCTTGAAATCCCACAAGGATGGAAGAATCATTTTGTTAACCGGTTAAACAATTTTTAAAATAACATTGGCACTCTGAAACAATTTAAATGATTTTATTTGCAGTTTGGATGATACTGAATGAAAAAAATCAATTTGTTCTGGTCATTCCTTTTTTGTTTGTTTGTTTGTTTGTTTTTTATCCCCGGTCAAAGCCCATCATTCTGCTTCTGTATCAGACACAAAACATACTTGTCTACTAAAGACTAGTGAAAGATCACCAAAAATCAACATGTTTTGCTTCTGCGTGTCAAGAAAATCTCTTTCAAACACATTTAACGTCTTTATTTAACATGAAGACATTTAAAGTCCAGCATCAAGCGACGGAAATTAAGAAATGTAATTTGTAATGATTAATCACATAGCATTTAGTTTTTAAACACTGCCTGTGACTCATTCATTTAATTCACACAGGCCTGGAGATTATTCATTCATTAGAGTATGGCACTTTTGATAGGTGCTTTCTCATTAAAGGTAAGTAAATATATCCTGTACTGGTCGTCAGATTATTATAAACATGCGTTACTATGGCATACAATCAAACAGTGAGACGAAATAAGCTTAGTGTGTGAACAGCCTTTTTTAATTGCATTGGTGTTAAAATAAGAGATGATGGTTCTGACACTTCAGTGTGTTTTTAACTTTTTTTCAGCGCTCCATCGCCTTGCATTCAAAAATATGCAGAGCAAAAACAAAACAAAATAGACTTTTTTTTAACCATTAAGTTATGTCAAGGGCACAAACACAATAGGCCTTACAAAGGCATGTTCAGCAACTCTGAATAAAAGGACACGCCCTCTCCAGTGACGTTGTCAGTATTGTTTGATCTCTGACATTTTACATAATAAATGTTGCTGGAAACAGGCTCAAAAAGATATGCTGGAATGCCTCTCCTCACCTATATAACTTAATTAATCATACGCACCCACCATATACACTAATACATTTTTAAATAATAAAATCACCAGGGCAAGACTTGGGGATTATTTCATAGTTTGTCAATGCAAAGTCTATCTACAGTGACCACCAGAGGACAACTGGGTGAAAGTGTTGTGGTCAGATGAGACCAAAATGGAGCTCTTTGGCATCAACTCAAC
>JAOUWY010000054.1:28217804-28238473 GCA_025728095.1 Prietella phreatophila | reverse complement strand
CACACACACACACACACACACACACACACACACACACACACACACACACACACACACACACACACACACATTTCAGCATTCTGCCCACACATTCAAAGAATAGGAAAACTGGAGAAAAACAGCAGAGCCCTGAGGAGCCTATAACGCTCGAACAAACATACCAAAGAGCAGAGGCAGTGAGGCTATGCTGCCTAGCAAAACGGAAACGCTCCAGAACATCTCGCCTTATCACAAGGAATGTCAAGTGCATGTCAAATTCGGAACACAGGAAGCAGCGTAGGCCTCGATCCTCCATGAATTGATTTAGTTGCTCTGTGTTGTTTGTTGCTTTGTTTGCTGCTTGATTTAAAATCTCTCTCCCTCTTTCTCTCTCTCTGTCTTTGTGTGTGGGGGTCTCTCAGGAACACAGCTCCTTTTTTCTGCGGGCTTTATTGTTTTCCGCTGTGCAGCTGCAGACCCTCGGGATGCCCCCTGCAAGTGTGAGAGCACATGAGTGCGGGTGTATGTTTTTGGCTATGAGTATGTGTATATGTGCGTACTGGTGGATACACGCTCCCCCCACCCCTGCCAGCAGGGTGTGCCACAATACTTGGGGAGGCATCAAGGGGGGGGGCAACGTTAAATGGAAGCTAAAATAAAAACCTGAGCATTGGCATGTCTGTGATGTCTACACACACTCACACACACCTTGTGGCGGTAGACTAGCATAGAGTTTTGATGCTCAGCAGGGATCCGCTATATTTAAATAAATATAAACCAACCGAACCTCGCTTAAACTATAAACAATGATCCATATTTAACAAGCACTTAAACGTCATGTCACGAACATTTATAGCTGAACTCTTGTGTGTGTGTCACTCATTCTTCATTTCATCTCTGTTTAAACCTGTAGCCACAATTCCATTCCCTTCTTTTCCTGTGCTGTTCTTCTGGAGCTTGCAGGTCCTAAGTAAAGCAGGTCTCATAATACAGAGCAGTGCCTTGCTGTCACTCATGGGGGAAATGAAAGGGTCCAAACCGATCCCTTCCATAATTTAGGACGAGGTGGTGGACAGGCTGGAATATTAGCAGTCTTATTACTGTGATTATATGCATCTCTTGCCAGGACGGCATAATAAGTGGCACTGGCTTTATGGCATGACACTGAGGGGGTGATCAACCCCAACCCCAGAAGCCTTCTTGACACAAGCGCTAAACCGGACTCTCAAGGATTATGACAGAATAACAAAAAGAGAAAAAAAATGACACTGGCAGAACAGGTGAAAAGGTTGTTTCAATTCACTAATAAAGGCAAATGAGAGAGTGAGTGAGAGAGAGAGAGCAAGAGAGAGGGAGAGAGAGAGAGAGAGAGAGAGAGAGAGAGAGAGAGAGAGAGAGAGAGCTAAAGATAGGACCTATTTTCATCTTTTTTAGTCATCAACATCCTCAGCATGTGTGATGGATTTAAAACATCTCTGTTTTTGTGAGTGAGGAAATAGAAATCTATCAGGATTAAATTATACAGCGGGAAGTGTCTCGTTTTGAGCAAATCACCCTCCTTTAAGGCACTCCAGCCATGGCTAGAATTACTGAGTACCCCCTCCGTAATGCAATCCCATACTGACCTCATATCGGTACACATCTGACACACCAATACTCTTGTTCGCTTTATTGAGACATAATTAACAAGTCAATGAGATGTAGCTGTATTTTAATTAATACAAACAAATCTAATTGTACAAGCGCCATACTGTGTACCTGTCGTGTGTACCTCCGGTTTCCTCCCACTCCCCAAAACATGTCTGTGGGTAGATTGGCTATGTTAAATTTCCCCTAGGTGTGAATGAGTGTGTAAATACTGTATGTGGGTGTGCATGCGGCCGTGAGATGGTCTGAAGTCGTATCTAGGGTGTATTTCTGCTTTAAACCCAGTGATCCTGGGATAAGCTCTTGGTCAACCATGACTCTGACCAGTGGTTACTGAAGAAGACTGAATTATCATGCTGGTTCAATCAACCAGCAGAGGAAATAAAAACTCCTATTCCTTCAGGTTGCCCTGGGGAACAGTGCCCCGGGGATCATGCCCACCTTCTGCACCAGTCACATTAATTAAAAAATATTGTTTTTCAATGCTCCTGCCCTTCCATTCCAGTAGAACATGGTAGCCTTAAACCTGAGCCCACTCAACTAATTCTTATTCAAACAGCATGCAATCAAGATACATGAAACTGACAAATGATACAGACAACATTATAGATCTTATTCAGTTCTTGTGGCTGTATGAGTTATTATTTTAGGAGGAGGCTGTACTGTGAGATTGGTACATTTGAATCCTGAACTCAAGGGGGTCTGCCAGTGGAGCAGAGTGACAGCAAAGGAAATGACACAGGCTGCGTGACTGCACAGCAGTGGGGAGATCACAGGTGGAAGAATTAAGAAGAGAGGAGGAGCAGATGTTGCAGGTTTGACTGGTTAAACTGATTGAGATGAGGTGTCATCTCTGTGGTAATGATCATTCAGAGACGAAGAAAGATCGAGGGTGGGAGAGGGGGTGGTGAGGGTGGTGAGGTATGATCACACCTACACTTTTGGGAGGGAAGTTGTGATGGCGCGACACAGGAAGGTGTATCAGCAAACATGCAAAGAGAGAAAGGTAAAAAAAAGGCTGTGTGTGAGTGTGTGGGTGTTATCGGTGTAGGAAATTTGTCAATTATATTTTAGGCTGAGAATGTGTATGGAAATGGTCAGGGACGAAAGGGCAAAGAGAAAGAATGGGGAAAAGGTGCATACACACCTAAACCCACATGTGAGCAGAGAAAAACTGAATTACTGAACGGATAACAAAAAAATTGACCAAATACAATGATTAATATTGATGAACAATGCATTAAAATACAGATTAACAACTGAAAAGGCACGGGAATGAACAAACCCATACTTGCATACTGAATGCGTGAAGGTTAATGCCATGACAAGTCATACAAGATCAATATATAGCATTTCATTGAAGCAATGTATTTCCAGAAAAAAGGGCCTCACATTCTGCGATCTTTAGTAACTCATCGAAGTGCGTCTTTTTCAACAAAATTGTCTTCAACATGTTCTTTGCAATGGTACAATATACTGTAACTTTTGCACAGGCATATGCAAAGAAATGATGTAAAGCAAATATGCGTTCAAAATAATGAAATGAAATGTTTCTACATTTAAAAAAATACCATGTAGAGCAGTAAACAGTAGTAAATGAAACAAAGTCAATATCTGGTGTGACAAAAAATAAAAAATTTTTTTCAAAAATAATGGTCTCGGGTAGAATTAGTGCACTTTTATATGGAAATGAGCTGTAAGTTTTATTGAGCATCTTGCAGAACCAGGCACAGTTCTTCTGGAGACTTTGACTATCACACTTGCTTCTTATTTTTGTCTGAAAAGTGGTCTCTTATGTCATATGCAGCTTTCTTCACTAACATACAAACATTTTTCTGTAACATTTAATTTTGTTATACATACATACACACATACATACATACATTATATATATATATATATATATATATATATACACGGTATATATGTGTTTATATAATACAGACACTGTTGTGTTAAAAACTTAGATGAGAAATAAAGGGCCTGGAATATTAAAGCCATATTATAACCTCAGAAGTCATATATCAAAGCTGACAGATAGTGTAACTTTTTAATGACTGTGTTGTAATCTCTGGCAAAAAGGAGAATGGTGGAGTGAGAGCATGCTGCAGTTAGAGCTCCTCTGTGATCTCACTGCAATTTTCTGCCAGCTAATGTGATGTCTGATAAAGGTTAATACACTACTCTCTCTTTTATTATGTTATGACGTCAACAAATCTTTGAAGGGGGGTAAAAAAAATAAAAAAATAAAAAAAGAGCACTCAAAATAATCTGCCTCAATTCCATAATTAATCTCCTCCAGCTTTTCTGACAATTACGACGTTAATTAAGCCAAAATTCCCTTCATGGCAGTGGAGAGGCAGGTGATTCTCCTGCCCCTTAACCACAAAGGCCTCTTTACCATGATCAGGGGAAGAGGGTAAAATGAGGGTGGAGCGTATGTAGAATATAGTACATATTGGACTGTCGGGGTTCAGAGGGAGAGTGCTGGGTCTTAGTCAGTACTTGAATGGATTATGTGGTTGAACTGACTGAACATGTAGAAGGTCGGGTTTTTAAGACATTGTCACTTCTGCAAGGTTATGGTTAGAGGACTGAATAGCTGAGAAATTAGGTATCATAATTAGTCCTATATGCAGTTGTTCCACTTTAGAATGAACTGTTAAGTACTGAGAAGTCACTAAGGCTCAGTGTGTTGTTCCATTTCTGATGAAAAATTCCTCAAAGGCCTTGCTCGTTAATCTACACTACAGCCTGCTGCTGCAGCAACTATTACTTAAAGAATAAAAGAACCAACAGAGGAAGCAAATGTTAAGGAACACTGCATCGTTAAACTTCCATGGCTTTGAAAATGTCATCCACCTGGTAAAAATAACTAGACTGACTCAGCACATTACCACCCTAATGTCTCATCAACATAGTTGAACCATTCGCAAAACATAATTAGAACAGGCAAAGAGACTATTTGTGGCTTTGAAGTTGCTGTCTTTTGTTTAATCCTAACCATATGTCTAATCCTATTAAACATTGTCTTTGGTTACCAACAAGCTGTAGTAGACAATTCGATGGGTGTAGATACTAAATTATGACCCCTGAAATAAAATATGCACACCTTTTAATAAATAATAGCCACCAGAGCACAATTTGCAAAAAAAATAAAATAAAATCCTCTCCACATAGGGTAAATTGCAATACAGTCAATTAGATTAAGCGTATTTGTAGCCCATATGTTTTTAAAACAGAAGAAACTACAGAACACACTGTGGGTAATTATACACGATAATATCTAGGATGAAGTGAAGGAGAGAAAACAACAGCTGACCTAATTTTTTGGCCTTTGCAGAAGGAGTGAGACCTGCAGTCCCAGTCTTGGTTGTGTGGTGAAGAGTTACCACAGCAATCAGACCTGCAGCCGCAGCCTCAGCTGCGCACTCAAGTGTTAAACAATGGAACAGCTGTCGAGAGCAACATCTGCGATCCAGAAATAGAGCTGTTCATTTCACCTGTCTGTCTCACACCTGTGTGCAGGGAGTGAGAGGGCTAGGCAGGGCTACGAAAGGAGAGAAGGAGGAGAGCCTGGCGAGCAGTCACATACTCACAACAATGCATGCCCTTTCACACTCTCACACACACACATATAGACAAAACAAAGGTGTTCACTCACCAATCATATGATTGGCCACATGGATCTGGATCTCACGTTCTGTTTCAAAGGTCATTTGGCATTTGATACATTGATATGTTTTCTTCTGCAAGACAACGCATGAGATAGCAGAACTTAGAACAGGTTATTTTATACATGAAACTTTCACACAGTTTTCTCCCTGTATCGTCTTTTCAAGATTTTTCCTATCTCTTCCCTTGATCCAAGACAAAGACTGAATTACCTTGGAAATTCATCATCAATATCTAGCAGAATGAAAAGGCTGTACAATAGTACAGCAGGACGACCGCAAAACGCTCTTTGTCTCATGCTCATGAATGAACACATCTTTGCTAGCACTCTAAAGCTACACACTGAACTATTGCTGCAAAAATGTTTCTGGCAATATCAAGGATCTAACATTCTACAGACATCTGAGAAAGTCAATAAAGGCTGAGAAAGACAAAGAATTTTTAACACTTACTTTAGGAACAGGTGAGGCCTCTGCTGCTTTTTTAGCCGCACTGGTTTCTGGGCTCATGTCAGGATGATCTACCTGAACATGGCTTTCCAGATCCTCCAAGGTCTCAAACTTCACAGCACACTCAGGGCAGCGTAGTCCAGAAGCACCTTTCTCCGCTGGCTCTTGAGGGGTAACCACGCCACTGGGTGACTGACCATTGGTGCCTCGATTCATGCAGCCAGCACACAGCCCAAAAGGCAGGCCATTGACATCCAACTTGACTAGCTCCTGCTTGTTCTTGAACTCTTTCAGACAGAGGGCACACTTATATACCTTGTGAGCCTGCAGCTGGCCATTGGGGGATGATGAGGCTGAACCTCCTCCCCCACCACTGCCACCTGATGAGGAGAGCTTCTGCATGTGAAATGTGCCATGAATCTTCAGCTCCAAAGTGGAAGTGACTGTCTGCATGCACACCACACAGCGGAAACCTGTCAGGGAGTTCCTCAGGTCAGGATGCATCTGGCAGTGTTCAATAAACTCCTCCTCACTCTGGAGGGGCATCTTGCAGATGCGGCAGGTACCTGTGTCCAGGCTCTTGCTGTGGGTGACTTTGTGCTCTGTGAGTGTGAGTAGAGAGGGGAAGCGTTCTCCGCAGATGGGGCACATGTAGTGCTTGGCTGGCCCACGGTGAGTTTGGGCATGTTCTCTCAAGCCGTTCTCAGAAAAAAAGGTTCTTGAGCAGACGTTACACTTGTGGTTACCCTTGATGAAGTCAGCCTTCTTTTTGCGGGACCCTGCGTCGTCTTCACCGGGCCTTATATTGTGATCCCGCAGTCGATGGTTTTGGAGTAGGGACTCCATAGTGTATGCTGCACCACAGATGTCACAAGCATACATTGGCTCTGAGGCATCTAGTTCTTCTTCTCCTCCACTGGCTTCATGGCTGTTTGCAGTTTCCTGAGCCCCTCCCTTTAGGAGCATGTTCTGCAAGTCAGCCTGTTCTGCTGCTGCAGTTGAACCTCCTCCTCCTCGCTTAGAGCTTTGACTCACCCCATTTGGAGTTCCATTCTGACTTCCTCCATTTCCATTTCCTCCATCAAACATGCAGTGCTTCTCTCTGAGATGTCTCTCCAGAAGGACAATAGCATGGAAGGCCTTCCCACAGATGCGGCAGTTAAATTTTTTACTGTGAGTAGTGATGTGGCACTGGAGCTCGACCTCTGTACCAAAACTCTCCCCACAGAATATACACTTGCGAGCTTTGCTTGCAACACCTGGCCCTGTGGGTTGACTTAAGTGACTGTGCTTCACATGCATCTGCAGATCGCTCTCTTTGCGGAAGTCCCATGCACATGCTGTGCAGCGGTACATTTTCTTCTCATTGCTGTGTTTGACAGCCAGGTGGACTTGGATGGAGACCTTGGAGTCAAATACCTCCTGGCACAATGTGCAATGGTACAGCACAAAAGTGTGCATGTCCAGCAAGTGCTTTTGCAAATCATCAACAGAAGAGAACTGTTTATCACAGCTTTCACAGACATACTGTGTGGAGGTGGTGGTGTAGTGTATGGTCAAGTGCTGCAGCAGCGACTCCTGAGAGTCAAAGTCCTCTTTGTTGCACTGAGGACAGGACTGTCTCCTCAGCAGTAGTTCCAGGTGAGACTTAAGGTGGGCCTGGAAGCTTTCAAAGCTAGTAAAGCGAAGGTCACACTGGTTGCAGGGATAGTCCCCATTAGCACCTGCAGGAGCAGAATCACCAGCCACTCTGTGGCGTTTCGGAGAGGAGATTTCCACATCAGAAGACGCAGGACTCAGGTCTGCCACTTTGACTTTGCGCTTGTTGTTGGCCAGTGGGATGTTTTTGTGGTTCTCCTTGATATGTTTAGTGAGCTTGAGTAGGGAACCAAAGATGGGAGAATTGGTGCAATAGGGGCAAGAATACACTTCCATGAAAGACTGTGAAGGCTGCAGTACAGGAGACTCCATCTTGGTCACACCACTTGCATTGTTGCAGTGAGTCTGCTGGATGTGTTCAGTAAGCGATGATTCTGTAAGGAACCCCATGGAGCACTGATTACAGAAGAAGGCATGGTTGCCCTCTAGGGTGGTAGAGCCAGCGACTACACCACTCGGCAAGCAGTGAGAAACACGGATGTGCTCTTGCAGGCTATTGATATCAGCAAACATGTCTGGACAGTAGTTGCAGTGAAAGGCAGAAACATTACTGAATTGCAGAAGGGGAAAGTTGGATGCGGATCCCCCACTGGATCGATGTGCTTTCCGTACATGCTCATTCAGATTGTACAGAGTTGGCAGGGTGTCCAGACACACTTGACAGGTGTGGCTTTGCTGAGGTTTGTCTGCATGAATAGTCTTCAGGTGAATCTCCAGAACAGCCAGGCTGTTGAAATCTCTCTTGGAGCAATAAGGGCAACTATATGTCACCTTTCCTGACCAGCCTCCCTCATCATGGTCAGAGGATGGGACTAATTTGCGTCTTCCCTGCGCAGGCTTGAGGGTTGAATCTGGAGTGGATCCTCTTTCAAGTGAAGCACTGGAATCAGGAGTGGCACTGCTCATGGATGCTACACTGCCCAGAACCGGATCGGGACTGGCACTGTGGTTGCTGGAGTCAGGCTGCCGGTGGTTGTCCAGGTGGCAGTAGACATCTTCTACAGATGTAAATTGCTCTGCACACATGGGGCACTTATGTTTCTTGTTGGCATGTGTTCGATCAATATGGGTGAGCAAGGTGCCTTCATCACTAAAAATCTCTGGACAGTGGATGCACTGTAGTTCAGCACGGTCTGAAAGCTGAGGGTGGCGTGTTAGTACATGCTTCTCTAACTCATCTGTTTGGCTGAAAGTCTCCTCACAGTAATCACACATGTATAGGTCCTGGTCTTGGTCAGCTGCATCACCCGTGGACCCCTCACGCTTGACCTGGTCTTTTTTTGCCATATGTTCCTTGTTTTTCCTATGAGCCTGCATGTGGCTCTGAAGTGAGGATGTGGAGGAGAAGCCCCGCTTGCAAATGCTGCACTTAAAGGGCTTGCTGGAACTATGTGTCTTCAGGTGGATCTTAAGGTGATCACTACGTGAAAAGGCAGCTTCACACTCCTGGCAGCTGTACTTCTTGTCACCGGTGTGCAGCTTGACATGACGGTCACGGCTGCGCTTGTGTTTGAACAGCCGACTACAGAAGGTGCACTTAAAGGGCAGCTTGTCGCTGTGAATCTGTTCATGGCGCTTCAGGTAGCTGAGACGGCTGAAGGACTTATCGCAGAACTGGCAGGGATAAGGAAGGCCAGAACCTCCTTCCTCCTCCCCCATGCCCAGATCGCAGCAGCCATCCCCTAGCATCTGTGATGGCGATGCCACGTCTTTGCTGGAGGGAGAGGACGCCACCCAGGAGAGTCCTGGGTCATCGTCACCATCTGCAATGCAAAACACAGACAAAATAAAAATTATGAGGGAGGAAACACTATCTACATAGAGATAAATAAGTAAATAAATCAAATCCCAGAGGTATGGAGAACTAATGATGGAAATCTATTTTGTATTCTCTGATACTCCATTTGCAAAAAAAAAAGCTTGTTCAGATTTGGATTTGTGTTGGGTTAAACCTTCTCAAATATGATTACAGAAAACAGAATCAAGTCATTGTAGAGGGTACAATATAATACAATTGAATAAATATAATCTCAACTAGCAACCTTCAAAGGAAAGCAAGGGACAAAGCTCATTACTTATTGAGCAGGGATGTTGCGTGTGTAGAGTCTTACTGTGGCAAGACAATCACTGCCTGTTTGTTTGGTTTATTTTGCTCTCAAAATGTGCAGTCTAAATGTGTTGCTAAAAACCTCTGGCATTTCACAACCCCAGATGTTTCCAGAGATGAGCTGGGGTAGCATTCAACTTGCAAGCTATAAACACTTTCATAGACATGGGAACAAAGTCAAAAATGGGGGTGAGGGCTTGGTTTGACATATTTAATGTTTGTTCAATGCCATAAATCTTATTCAATCAGCAACAATTAAAAACATCTGAGTGTCTGTATACATTATGTAGGATTTTGCTGAAAGGCAGCTCAAATAGAATAGTTATTTTTTTTGTATTTAAAACAAAGCAAGTTTAAATACCCTACAGTTTCGACAGGTTTTTTTTTAAAGATTCCACTTATTATACTAATAATTTTCATGAAATATATATCATTCCTGAGCATAGGCAATGTTCTGATGTTGTTCTTGTTTTTGATGTGGGTTATGTACTAAAAACTATATTTTCTGTCATTACCAAAGCAAACAGATTTGTGGATGAGTGGGCTGTTATTTTTAAAGTGTCTGTAATTAAATACTTGCATGTATCCTCAGTGACAAAACTAAAAAAAGAAAAAACCTTTCACCATCCTCCCCCTTTGAGCTCAGTAATACCCCAAAGAGTACTAAAACAATGTTGCAAGTTTTGCCCAGGCTTTGAAATGAAAATAAGCAAAACTGTACAAAGAAAAGTGCTTCACATCAGCTTGTATTGTACAAACTGCAAATAATTGTAACTCCATATGGCAATAGTAAGATTTCACTTCCTCTGACTCTCCCCATGCACACAAAAGTGAGCGCAGCAGAATTTGTGGAAAATAAATTCATGTGATGAATTGATTCACTTTAAAATGTAGGCGCGTTGCAGAACAAATATATCTCCATGGGGATTTATGAGTAGAAATTTGTAAACTCATGTATTATGCATTTTAAAAATAGAGATATTAGTATCAGACTACAGCTATGTGACACGTTCACCATTATGAAAATCAATATATAAAAACATACAGTTAGAAGCTCATACAAAACATCAAAGGGCAGGTAGGAAAGCAAAGAAATACACACATAGGTTATGAAATGTGGCGAAATGCCAATAATAGACTACTAAAATCGGGGGGAAAAAAGCTGCAGCATAGATTTTTGACTTGCGCTCTAGCACTCCTCTTATAGTTTTTGTCACTCACACTCTCAGATTACACTGTAAGACAACCCTTGTGCCTTCTTTTCCAGTCACTATGGTCATCTGCCCCACAAGCTTTGGTGTCCATGTCAATATAAGAGCCATCTCAAAACAACCTAAACCCACAGTGACATAGGAGAGAGTACATTGGTGCCCCCAATGAAAGAGCCCCGAATAAAAGCCCATGAGGGACTTAACTGTGGTGAATTCTTTAGCGACACAATAAGCCTGTGGCCCCTGACAGATCAGCCTCTGATCTGGACACTGGAAGTGAAGGAAGGATAGGGGAGGGATAAGGAGGGGGTTCATACTTACTTACAGGTAAGCCCTCCTGCTGTGGCAAAGATACACGTTACCATGGGGCAAGAGATACATAGGAACACTTGCTCGAGTACAGGGCTGGAGAAAAGAAAGCAAAAGAGGGAAAGAAACAAGATGAAGTAGGAATAATAGAGACTGAGGAAGACGAGGGAACAAACTCCTGGCACATGTGGTCATTCTGGTGAATTATAAATCTATTAATGCTAATGCAATCCCTCTGACCGCGGGAGAATGTGAGAAATCACTTTTGAGAAAGAGGGAGATTATAGTCATTAAATAGCCTTAATCCTCAGAAGTGTGGCTGTCGGAAAATGGAAGATCACATGGCTTTTAGAGCGCTTTTGTCATCCATCCGCCGGGGGACTTGGCAAGAGCACTAAACAGGGTAAGAAATTTCAATAAAAAGTTGAATTTGAAAAGAAACAGAAAGAGCAAGGGGAGGGAGACAGCCAAAGCCAAGAACAAGCAAAGAACCTCAATCTTCTCCACTGCTCCTTGTCTCACTCCCTTTTTGCAGCATTGATGGTCACCTTCGCTTTTTCTCTGCCTGTTTTATTCTTTTTCTCTCCCTCTGTCTCCTTCTGTCAGTCCTTCTCTCTTGTTCAGTCTATATGTCTGCAAACCGTCTTTCATGTTGTGACTCATTGCTGAATTATCTAGCTGGCTTGGTGTCATTTCCAGTGGTGCTGGTCTTCGCATTGCTGGCCTGTCCCAGGTGGAGAGAAGGGGCGTAGGACAAAAGGGTGGAGTGAAAGAAAAAGGTTGGGGGGGGCACAGATGCACACTCTGATATCCAGAGGTAGGCTCACTACCCTGCCTTGAGCCAGAGCCAGTAATTGGGGGACAAGATAACAGAAGAAGCCACCAGCAGCACCTGATTGGTGGCCGCCTCAATAATGGAGGTTTGAGAGCACCGCCCCCTCCTCGTGCACTCCCCCACGCCGCCATCAGCCCAGGCCAGTGAAGACCATGCGGGACTAACTAATGGGCTGGCCAATGTGCTGGCATGCAGAGCTGGAAACATGGTGAAACGCTATAATGAAGATGTGCCCAGTCTGATGTCTGTTCTCTCCTCCTTATCAGGGAAGCAGAAGGGGAAAAGTGAAATAAAGTGAGGGAGATCAAGAAATTTAAAGTAATGCAGGGATCCCCTCTGTTTCACACAATATGAGAACCAGCTTGGAGAACACATACTAGAGCATACCAGACTGGTTGGTGTGTTCATTACGGCTTTTACGAAACAACCAGGGGAAAACATCTTTTAAACCGATTTTCTTTACAGAACAATGCATCATTTGAAAGAAACATTGTTTAATTGCCTCCAAACGTTGCTGGTGTTTAGTCATATCATAAAGTTAAGCACCTGAAACTCCTTGCACGTAACATTAGTACTCGGTGCTGTTCTGCATCTGTGGTTGCTGTATTATACATAAGTCTATCAGCATCATAACAACTGCATTTCTAACCATTCAAATAAATGATCCAAACAATTCAGTTTAATGAAAAGCACTCTCCCTCACCTGTATGCTGATTAAAATTTCAGCACACCAACCCCCTTTCCATGTCTCTAGTCTGGCATCTTACAATGTTTTTGAGCTAGCTTGGCCATGGCATCTGAATCATTCTTAAATGAGGGAAAATTTGGAAAGAGCCAGAGCCAACAAAATAGCATGCTGCCCTATTAGTCAAAGTAAAATGATGGTAAGATAAACAGTCTGCACATAATAAGAGCTGCACAACAAATTCGGAGTGGACTAACTAAATCACATCAAATCTCTATATATATTTTAATGTTTAAAACCAAAAGCATTGAAGAAGACAATGTATTTTGAATGATCAAGTACAGATACAATTATAATACCAAATGTGCAGGTCACAGACACGATGGTGACATTAACATAAAGATTCATTAATACTAATTATGAGCTGGCTTATGTACTGTACCGTGCAGCCATGTGCGCCAAAGTCATGCAGAAACCACAGCCTTGCATTTGAACAGGAAACTCAATATCTGCATCACTTCCCTTCACTTCCTTTCACCTAGTCACATTCCTTAGTGCCTCTCCTCACCCCCACCTTTGAGCCTGGCCCCCTGCCCAGACCTCCACCTTTCCCAGCAGGGCTCTGCTCGACTCTCAGCCCATTCCTCCTGGCCCTCTGCCCACTGCCCCGGGCTGGAGAGCTGCACTGTAGGGGGCAGAAAAACAACTTCCACCCCAAGCTCCCACATGGTCGCCCAGCATGCCAGTCAGACAAGCCTGGAGCAATGGCCAGGGGAAAGCGACTTTCAAGAGGCACTTTTCTCTCTCTCGCTGACTCTTTTCCCTCAGCCCTATAGGTGCTTTATCTTTTAACCTCTGATACCCCCATTGGTTGGTTTCCACACTGCCATATTCTGACTCTCCCTCATCTGTCTCTTTAGGCAGGTCTCACTCATTCATGCCTTCCTTCCTTCCTTTCTTATTTCCTTTATCTCTAGGCAACAGAACAATCACAAACAAACATGACAGAGGACAAAACTGGCCTGAAAGTCAGAGAGACACTGTGATATATAAAGAGAAAGAGACGCAGAGAGAGAGACAGGAGGACGCATCACCGCATGGCCAACAGTCCTTTGAGAGCCAAACACCTGTTCTAGGATACTGAAATACAAAAATACTCGAAAATCACACACACACACACACACACACACAAACTTAAAAATCCACTCACTCCAGTTTTGCTCCTCCATGCTGTTCTACATATTCTTTTAGTCTTTTCGTCCCCCTTGTGAGACCATGCTGACACAATCATGCTGTTCTGCGCCCCTTTGCTTCTCAAGGGAGACAGTCTGCAACGGGTAAACGCACACACACACACACACACACACATATAGTGCATTTCTACCAGCTCTGCAAATTACCCATAATCTTCCATGTTGCTGCTATTTCCACTGCCGCGTGAGCCGTGCTGTACTTAAGTACCCATGCTGAATTTGGTTACCCTTCCTGTTCAGGCACCATGCAAGCTGAGTGGTGGGGACATACAAGTGGAGCTAGAATTAGTCCAGATCATTAATTGATAAAAACACATTTGCACAGAATCATCTTTATGAATGTCTCTGTATGGAATTGCTTCACCATTTTATTTCACTATTGTCTAGATAAGGCAAATGTCAAATGGCTTCCTATTCTCTTTTTATGTGCCCTACATATAATATAATGAAGCTGAATGCCCAATCTAGTGTCCTCACAAATTTGTTTTTTTGCATATCGTATTGTGTTTTTGGCTTTTAAAAAAAATCTCTGTATTTTTCAATAAGAGTTAAAGGATTGTGAGCTTGCGCTTGGGCTGCCATTAAGTGAAAGTTTGGTAAATATCAAAGTATTGTCCAACATGTCCAACATATGTTTAGGTGCTTCCACTGAAGTAAATTATTAAATGTCTTGAGCTTAGTAGTTCACTCGAGAGAAATAATTTACAAAAAGATTTGCAATCTTGATCTTTTTTGAATTTCAAGTAGTAGCAAGTCACCACCCTATAATCTACAGAGAAACTCCTCCTAATTTAACAGGCATTAATAATGTGATGGGACAGACACGCACACACTTGTTTGCGATACAGATAACCCTGGCGTCTAATCTGTTGCTGAGCTGTGGCAAGCCGTGCTGTTCGGTGGAGCAACGCTAATACATACACTGCTGTCCACTGATGATCCCTACTTGATAAAGCTGACACACTCCATTCAGGAGGTCCAGTGGAGTCAGTTGGGCACTTCTCCCAGAGGACCCCAAGTGAGAACACACAAATCCTCACATGCTCCTCCTGTCAGTGGACAGGAAATCGGTCAAGGTTCAGAACTGTGGAGGATATTCGGCTACAGACACACTCTAAGACACACACGGAACAGGCGGTCTTTCAGGGGCCTGAGTCCTGGAGGACACAAACACACACACGCTGCCCACAGCCCATATGGAGCAGTTGGCGCCCAAAAGTGTCCAGGCAGCCGGCTTCATTCCCAGGGCAGAAGGTGAAGGGCAGGGGGCCGGAGGACTGAAGCTGGGGACATAGGGCCAACATCGAATCAGCCCCACAATCCTCCGGGTCCCCTTCACAGACCCCCCAGCTGAGTGGAGTCAGAATGAGGACATGGTATATGTTGACGCTGACTACCTTAGTACCCTTTCTGATTTGTAATAGTTTCCATAAGCAGAATTCAGTAGCACCTTACATTTACATATTTACATTTATTCATTTAGCAGATGCTTTTATCCAAAGCGACATACAAACGAGGAAATACAAGCAAAGCGATATGTCAAGCGGGGAACAATACAAGTAATGCTACCATGCAAGATTTTTAATTAAGTTCTAGAAAAGCAAAGTGTGCAGAACAGAGATGTCAGAGCCAGTATAGTTATTTATTTTATTATTTTTTAATATAAATAATGTTGGAGCTGGCAGGTTAGAGGTTAGTTAAGTGCTCACGGAAGCGGTGGGTCTTGAGTTGTTTTTAGAAAACAGTGACAGATTCTGCAATCCGGATTGAGGTTAGAAGTTTATTCCACCACTGAGGGACGGTTAGTTTGAAGGCTCTGGAAAGAGTAGGCACTACTAAGCATCGGTCATTAACCGATCGCGGATTGCGTGAAGGAACGTAAGCCTCAAGGAGAGTGTTGAGGTAAGGAGGTGCTGTTCCAGACAAGGTGTTGTATGTTCGCATCAAGGACTTCAGCTACAGGACGTCAGTGGAAAGAGATGAAGAGGGGTGTGACATGGGTCCTTTTGGACTGGTTGAAGACGAGGCGTGCTGCTTCATTCTGAATCATCTGAAGGGGTTTGATGAGGCTGGCAGGGAGACCCAGGAGTAATGCATTGCAGGAGCCTGGACCAGTAGCTGCGTAGCCTGTTTGGTGAGTTAGGGTCTGATACACCTTGATAGTGCTTACTGCCTTTAGGTGTCATTGGAAATATTGTAAACATGCATGTGTTAAAAGTTGCAAATAAACATTTTCTAACGCTGTACAAACAATTTTTTAAATTATCTTTTTATTATCTTTTTATTATCTTTACTGATGCAGTAGTCAATGGTAGGTCATTCATGATTTCTTTATACTGCTTTTAGTAGTTGCCAATTAGGAAATAGACACTGGCTCACATTTGTCTGTTAGTTGTCTTATGCATGTTATATCAAGCCAAAAAAGCTACAATCAGCATTAGCAATGCACTTAACTGCACAGAATGAGTCATTACAAACTCACTAGTAGGAAACAGGATCACTTCAGGAGCATGTTAATGGAGCATCGACCATCCATCGACCATCCTCTGTTTCTATTTCTGTAAAGTTGCTTTGAGACAATGTCTATTGTAAAAAGCGCTATACAAATAAATTGAATTGAAAAAAAATCCAGTTTCTATATTATTTATCTATACAGGGTCACAGGGGAGTCTTGAGCCAATGCCAGGGAACACTGGGCACAAGGCAGGGGACACCCTGGATGGGGTGCCAACCCACCGCACCAATCGCACACATATGCACATACTACGGACAATTTAGAGATGCCAATCGACGCATGTCCTTAGACTGGGTGTGTAAACCGGAGTACCAGGAGGAAACCCCAGAAGCACGGGGAGAAAATGCAAACAAGGTGAAAGCAGGATTCAAACCCCCAACCCTGGAGGTGCAAGGCAAATGTGCTAAACACCAAGCCACCAGCCCCCTCCAAGAGAGCATCAACATAAAGGTTTAATCTAAACATCAACATAAAGGTTTAATCTAAACCATTAGCAGGCTGTTGATTTTTATTGATTAAGGTTTCTCAAATGCAGGACCTTTTTCCTGTTTCCTTCCCAAAAACATTACAGCATAAGCAATCTACAGCTATAACAGTGAACGTCTGAAGAACAGAGAAGAGAGGAGGTGAGGTTGCATGACGACAGGGGCACTGGCAGTGGTTAAGAGGCGTTTGACTCCAATGCAGCACGGTGTGTGTTAGCGGCGGGGGCCTGCACCGTTAAACAGCTGCACATTAATTACATGTGAAGTGTACCAAAACAAGTCTCTCCGCTGCTCCAGCGTCAGCAGGCCAAGACATCTGGCATCTGCTCCCGCTTTCTACCACACATCTTTCTCAGCATCTCCTTCAATCACTCCATCATGCTGTTTCCTATTTTTCTGTTCTCTATCTCGCTTGTTCTCGCCCCCTCTTCTGCCACAAACTGTCCGCTGTCTCTTGTTTACCCTTATCTTATATTCCTTTCATGATTCTCTCATGGAGAGCCTCTGTTTCTCTAGCTCTCATGCCATGCAAGGGTCTCTATGAGTTTTCTCCGGGAGTCAATGGGAAACAGCTGTGTACCAGCCTTGCAGGAAATCAGGGCAGCAACAACCGCACTTACCCCCACCTTCACCTCCCTTAGCCTGAGTGCATGCCCTTGAACATGCAGCACTGAACATGTCTTTGTGCAGACTCGGAGTAGCATACACTAGTCTCTCTGATGTGTGCGCGCTCTGGAGCAAAGGCTTTTGGCCGAGATCACAGTCTTGTCTGCCACTTGGCCCTCTTTGATCAAAAAGAAGCTGTAAAGCATGAGGTTAAAGCTCACCTGTTCCCCTTATTAACACTTACTGCTTGTCTGCTCCTGTCCTGGCCTCCTAGCACACACATAAACACACTAAAGCACTGAGCTGCAGCCTCGGCCAATGCGTTTACACCGAATCACAGCCGGCTAGTGAAATGCGAGATGTGGATTGTGTTACAGGAAAATGCTTCTACATGCAAACTGACCGAGATTGTTTAACTTATGTTAGTTACACAGAAACATGTGATAAGATGTTCTGATGTTGACCCCATAGATTACTGAGTGTGAGGTTTCGTTTAAGGAAATATTCCAGCATTTTTTTTTTTTTTGTCTACAAGATCTGTAGATTGTGAATGTTTACCACAGAATGCTGTCATGGGTCCTCAAAACTCACATCAAATAAAAGTCGAAAGCTACTTTGAAATGATGTCAATAAATGTTGTTATTTTACACAACTGCCAAACTGAGTTCAAAACTACAAGCATTACTCTTTAACACTAAAGGTTTGACAGTCCCTCCGGGATTTTGTGATCGCTGAAATGAACGCAAAATCGAGCAAACTGCGATATTCGGAGGAGATTGCGATTTGTAAAAAAAAAATGGCCGCAGGTTTTCCACAGATTTGGGCCGAGACGCATTGTGTGACGCCGTCACAACACGCATTCGGCCAAAGCCCTCTTCGATTCACATGCGTCGAACATGAGTACAGGTAAAAGGTCTCATTTACCAACAAACACCAATTCAAGTAGTTTCCCACAAAAATGCGCAAGTCAGCATTACAGCGTAAATTTTGGGGAAAAAAAAGCTGCAACAAAATACTCGCATTTTTGGCCGCAACAATCACAAAGAAAAACTCTGCGAAATCCTGTACGGACTCCTTTTAGGATGCAACAAACTCAGGTCTTAAAAGCCTTTCTTACTGTAGAGTTTCATTTAGTGTGCATTCATTAAAAAAAAAAGGTCTCTTCAGTACCCTAAACGGTTCTTCGGTTTTTCTATAAAGTTTCCCTTTCAGAGACAGTGCTCATAGCAGAACCTTTTTAGTAGGCTAAGAACGGTTATGGATCCATTTTGTAATTGTATAGCAGTTGAAAGATTTGTGCTTTTCCATTATCAGCTATACTCTGAGGCATAACCCATAACCCATTTTCCCCTCTAGTATACTCTCTGAAAAGATGAACGCAGCTTTCATTTACGAGCGTATTGTAAAAACAAACAGACTAAGCTTTCTAGACTTCTATTTTAAAGGAGTTTCTATTCATTTCTGTGTTTTTTCTTTGTGCATTATTTGCTGTGATGGTAAAAATATAATGATAATGGGACTTTATTAATCACAGATACATTAAAGCACAGTGAAATTCTTCTTTTTCCCACATATCCCAGCATGTCAGGAAGCTAGGGTCAGAGCACAGGGTCAGCCATGATACAGCGCCCCCTGGAGCAGAGAGAGGGTTAAGGGCCTTGCTCAAGGGCCCGACAGTGGCAGCTTGGTTGTGCTGGGGCTTGAACCCCCAACCTTCCGATCAGTAACCAAGAGTCTTAACAGTCAAGCTGGCACTGCTCCGTATTATATAGAATAGTACTTACGCAATAGATATGGTAGACAGGTGGAAACATACTGGAGGATCTCTTTAACTTCTGTTTGGGATTTAAAAAATCATTTTTCATTTTAAAATGAGACTGTTGAAAAATTCGGAATCAGAACACGAATTCATGAAATGAATAACACTATTAGACAGAAGCTGTTCGAAAAATGCAGATGATAAAGTAGCTTATAAAATATTACACATGTATTAATGGGAGTGTGTGGGGCATAGAACTGCAGCACAACTGAACTATTTTAGAAGTAAGAGCAGTACAAAATAAATTAGTTAAAACAGAGACAAATCCCAGTTGACACTGCTTGATGAGTGGTAAGTGTGTGTATGTGTGTGTGTGTGTGTGTGTGTGTGTGTGTGTGGGTGTGTGGGTGTGTGTGTGTGTGTGGTCTGTAGCCTGGCTCGCTTGGTAGATGGCCACGCTTATCTCTGACCATCTCTCATTTTTCTGAACTCAATCAGCCAAACCTCATTGTTAAAAATAGTCTGTGTGCCTGCAGGCTGCCACACTACAGGGGGAAGCTAATAGAGAATGTGTCATACTGACTCAAATGTGTGTGTGTGTGTGTGTGTGTGTGTGGTGTGATTCCACACAACCATGCTGTAACACAAAGGTGTGTGATGGCTTTGTGATGACCATGTTAACAGCCAATTAATAGTGTAACATGGCCCATTTAGTTCAATGCAACCAACGAAAGCACAGCCGGTGTTTTTGAGCTTTTTGCATGGCTCTTTTGCCGTAAGAGACGCATGGAGAAATTTGTACAGGAAATTGATTTGGAGTTATTGTTATTTTAAAGACATATTTGTGCTTTCCTGGTAGTATTGATGACTCGTCGTGCACTTTGGGGGTGTATACTACATGTCCAACTGAATACTCTTCTGCTCCTTTCTGCTGATTATTCATAAACTGACTGATTTCGATTCAGCTTGGCATATAAAGATATAAAGATATGATACGCATCTCATTTTACACAAGCATTTATTCTGTGTCAAACTCTCAAATAAACATTTTCTTCCAATGTACTGACTTTCCAGACCAGTTTCGAGTAACCCACATGACTGAAGCAGGCCATGCGGAAAGTAAACACACGTGCTGCTCATGTGCAGTGATGTGATTTATAGACTGTTTAAATAAGAGTGCTTCACAGATTCACAGATCATGTCTTATGTGCCTGAGTTAAGTCCCGTCTAGGACGCCCCCTACAGGAAGATCAGGAGAACTACATATTCCTTGGTTTTTTTCGTTTTGTTTTTTTCTTTCTGTCTTTCTCTGACAGTGTAAATAAGTCATAAGTCACACAGTCAGTTAGAGAAACAAATCAAGTTGGTATGAGGTGATGGAGGTAAGGTTTAAGAATGAAACGTTTCCCTGAAGGAGCCACAGGGCCCCTGGAGAGGAGCTACACAGGCAGACAGAGGCGTGAAAATTCTGCCCAGACTGGCACCCCAGGAGCCC
>JAOUWY010000054.1:28083798-28095125 GCA_025728095.1 Prietella phreatophila | reverse complement strand
TCTCTCTCTCTCTCTCTCTCTCTCTCTCTCTCTCTCTCTCTCTCTCTCTCTCTCTCTCTCTCTCTCTCTCTGCTGCACTCAAAACATTAATGAGCTCCTAGGGGGAAATTTGTGTTTGCATAATAACTGTTTACCCCAAAAAATCAACCTGCGTTAATCCGTTCATCTGTTTTCTTTTCTTTGCTACTCTTTCTCTCTGTTTTCTCCCATTACCCCTATTTTTCCTTGTCAGTTTCAGCATTTCAATCCTTGAGCCAGATCTTTTTTGAAAATAAATTCTGGTGAGAATGCTCAAATTCTTCCGATTTGTGAATCACATGGTTTGAGTTACTGTGACATTTTAGCCACTGAGCTCATTAATCGTTGGTCTCTTTAACTTACTTTCTAATGATCCACTATGTTTGATCATGGGTGTGGCTAAAGATGTCATTGTGCCTTGGAGATCACTGGAAATGCACTTAGTCAGAAGTTATGCAGCATGGAAAGGAAGACTGTGGAATAAAGAATAGCACAGAGGTGCCCTAAAGGTGCCTTTATCATTAATAGCAATGGCTCTGAAGTCACATTGGGTTTGAGAAGTACTGACATACTGAAGGTTTACCATGATCCAGGTTGTCACTGCTTTGCTGAACACACACAAATCCCTGCAGTGATGCAGCATGTTAGTGTCATACACTGGAAGAAGGAGGGGATTAGCTGTATGCTGTCTATATTGACCTGGGTCTGGGTGGTGTGCTCCTACTGAGAGGCCCTCATTAGGACCCAGCCATCCATCTGAGGAACAAATCAGATCAGGAGTCAATGAGCTGGCAAGGCATGAAAACAGACAGAGACAGCAATAGACAGAAGAACAGGCTTTCAGGTTTTATTTTTTTAAGCTCTCTGACAGAGCTGATGGAGTACTAGCGTAGATAATAGCTCCGTATGAGTCTGATATGCTCCAGATACACTGGTGTACTGCTTCCCTTTAACATTGAACTGCATTTCTTACATGCCAGTATATGTAGGATTTCTTTCACTGCTAAGGGCAAATAATGCAATTAGTCCCTTTGTTGTGTGAACTAAAAAATCTGATCTGGTTGATCTGGTTATTAGATAATTTATCCGTATGATGGGTTTTTTAAAATTCCATTAGATAAATCATTTGCATTTGTATTCAGGCTTATCATGTTAGAGCAATTTATTAAGTGGGGTAACCTTAAGGTCACAGGAGATACACGGTGAATAATGTGAATTTTGGCATGTACCAGGTGTGTCTTTTGGGCCTGAGCCCAGTCTGTTGACTGCAATCTGACATGAAATCAGTCTCTTCAGCTCAGCCAGCGACCTTGGCAAGCTTCTGGTGCAGTGGAGGTGAGCGAGGGGCCCCTAAAGTAATGGTGTAAAAACAGCCATATGGCATCACTCCTGGAGGCAGGATCTGTTTTAAGATTGATAGAGTAGTGAGATAGCGAGTGAGAGAAGGAGAGAGAGCAGATGTAGAAAGGTAGTTAACATTACATGGTCTGTGAAGGCTATTTCTTTTGTAGTTCTTTTCCAGATTATGTCTTATACATGTTGATGTTATGTCAGTCATATCTGATTTGTGTATATCTATAAAATAAGAAATACTAGATTAATATCTATTCACCAAGAAATTTATTCAGTAAATTCTTCTTTTCTTAACGAGTTTCTTTTAACCTGTGGCCTTATATAAGAAAAAGGGATGGTTAGGCTGACCATCTAGCTTCTTCACAAAGCACACAAACAGTGAGAAATTAAGGGCCAATGTAACAGTAACTATTCCTAAAATATTTCACTAAAAGAAGGGTACAAGAGAAAAAAGTGTGGCAATTAGAAGGGAAGGTGGTGCGACACTGCATATTGAATTTTAATTGCTGTATAAGGTACCATATTATGGATGTTTGCTCTACCTGTGACAGAGTGAAAGCGAAATAATTATAGCGCGTCTGGAATTCAATTACCCACCCACTGGATTTAATTATTTTGCTGCAAGAGTGATCTAAAGTGTGTGATTTCTGCTGCATTCACATCCCTTCAGCTGCATCCAAAATCCATTAAACACTATGCCAAAATAGTGAGGTGTCCAGAACCATATTGTTCATCAAACAGTGGACAAAAAGTATCTGGATGTCATACTACTTGTGTGCTTTGGGGTGACTTCTGAGGTGCTCTGTCTGCTTTGAAAAGATTGCAGGTGCTGCTGAAGCAGATTTCAGCAGAATATGCCTGGAGAATACTCTATATTGTAAACTTATGAGAATCTATACAGGTATAACATATACAAGCAGGTGTCCACTTATTCCTCTGGAGAAAAGAGTCACTGTAAATCAATACAATGTTATTCAGACTAATCAGCTTTATCGTATGATAAAGCATTTCTCTTCTGATGGGAGTGGTCTCTTTAAGGATGACTACACCCCATCCACATGGCACAAGTGGAAGTGAATGGTTTGATGTATAATTGATGCCTGAATCCCAAATGGTTGTCTACATCCTATATAGGGAATCCCTATATTTGGGCTCAATCATCCTTCAGGGGAACAATTAAAAGTTCTATGTAGGAACCTAAACCAGTGTGTTTCCTTATTTGAAAATATTCCATGTAGCATCACTTTAGAAACCAACTACCTGTTAACTATCCAAAGAAACCCTTAAAAAAATTTTTTTAAGCATATAAGCCTAATCCATGTATCTGGCATATGAGATCTTTCAGATAAAAAGCGCTGCAATCAGTCTGAAATTATAGTGTTTAACTGTAGGCATATAAATGTGCAGAATATCTAACTCATAATTACTAGCTCTTGTACAATATCTAACCCATGACTGTCACCAAAAGCTTCTCAACTCTCATTCACATTCTCCTAAATAGTTTTGAAACCTATTATTTAAAATCATTGGATTTTAACCCAAGGCCGCATGGTGGTGCAGCAGATATTGTAGCCACCTTGCAGCTCTAGGGTCCCTAATTGGATCCTTAGCTTTAGGTTCCTGTCTGTGAGGAGTTCTGCATGTTCCTCTGTCCACATGCATTTCCTCCAGCTTCTCCAGTTTCCTCCCAACTCCAAAAACAAGTTAGTAGGTGAATTGGCTATGATAAATTGCCCCTATGTATGAATGAGTGTGTGAATATGTGTGTATCATACCCTGTGATAGACTGGCATCCCATTTGGGGTTTATTCCAACCTCATACCCAGTGTTCCCAGGATAAGCTCCAAATCCACCATGGCCTGATCAAGTAAATGCAGTAAAGAAGTTACTGAAGATGAATGAATGGATGATTTTTACAAAATGCTCACTTGGACCATTGTCACTATTGTCTTCATATGTTAACAATTGAATTCTCTGACACACCTTTTGGTAGCATTATTACTGAAACTCAGCTAAGCTGTCAGACTGACATGGTAATTCTAGCTGTGTCACACAAAAAAGGCATTTTTATTGGTGTGTGTAGAGAATCTCTCCACAGGAGTCTTATCAATTATTCCTGGGGGAAATAAGATGGTGAGCCAGATGTTTACCATTTACCAAAACGTCTGAGCTCAACATTGTAAGGCTGCAAAAATAAAAGGGATCAATGCTGTTTCATTACATCATTATGAAGCCAAAGTCCAATTCTCTCTGCACTGTCCAAGTCAGGAGTGGTATTTCCTTGTCAGGCAGTGCATTTAGGGCTTCTGTTATGTTTGAAAAAGCTTCCTCTTCTGTGCTGCAAATGACTATGCAGGAAAAACATGATCCATATTTACAGTGAGACACTGACAATATGAAATTTGACAGTTTCATGAAATAATGTCATCTGTGTATACAAAATATTTCATATTTTTCAAGTCTGAGAAGCAACATTATGAGAGAATTGCACTAATAAATGGAGAGCATATGAAAGTCGCACATTACCCAAATGGATTCAATCATTTTGCAAATTAATCTACACCACATAAACAAGGCTGTCTTACTAAGAGAGCAGCTAAAAGAGCGACCAACTGTAATCGTGTTCATAATTAATTTATGCACGCTTCATTTAGTTACACCATGTCTTTTTGCAGTCACTTATCACGTTATCTTATCAGGTAGTTACTTATCATGTATTATTATTGTTATTATTATTATTATTATTATTTTACACAAAAATACAGTTCCACATTTCTCACTAGACATATTTGCAGTCTGAGTGTTCTCTGTAACAAAAACTGTATAATGGACCATTGTTGCAAATTGATCTTCAGTTAATTCTAGCGTTTCAGTCTACAAATGGAGCTTACTCTGCTCATAATGTCCATGTAATATTATGATCTGTTGCTTAAACTTTAAAAAGAGTGCAGGGTCTGAGAACCACAGAGGTCCTTTTTTTTGCTTCAGCACTGCAGTAATTTATGTGCAGAAAGGTGTGTGTGTGTGTGTGTGTGTGTGTGTGTGTGTGTGTGTGTGAGGATCTGTTTGTACATACTCATATAAACATTATGTGTACTCAAGCAAGCAGGAATTGCCTTAGTGGCTCAGTAATTGGGAACAAGTACTTGGTTTTGACGGAAGCAAAAACAGAGAGCATTAGAATATTACTTTTATTACCCAGTCATTCCAACAAGAGCTCTTTAGCAGCCATTAAACTGTCACAAGGCTCAAGTTTGTCATTGCTATAAAGGCTTGCAATCCTATAAGTCATCAAATATGGATGACGGTAAATAGAGGCAGGACGGGTGGCGAGAAGAGGATAATTGTATGAGATATGACTGCATGCGTATTCTATGAATTGTATGAGTTATGGTTGCATAAGTATCCTTGATTATATTTGAAATGGCATTAGTGAGGATAGGGGTGAGTGGAGGAAAGCGTATAGATATTAAATGGATATGCAATGTTTACTTGGCTTTTTTTATATTGTCTCCATAAAATGCAAAACTCGAAAATGCAGGCATGGAGACAAAAAATGGGAAAAATTTTCAATCTGTTCTTATAACTAAATGTTTTAATAAATATTATGTTACTTTTTGAAAAACTTTTCTATAGTACATTATTTATGATTGGTACTTGGATTCTTGGAGGATATTATGCTTTCCCCAATCAAGCCCTGAACAATGATCCTAAAAACACAGAATATGCATCAGACTCATTCCTAACGTGATTATCCCATGATTGTTCTCATACGCTACATTACAGGACAGTGTGACATTAAAGCCATCTGTCTATATAGAACATCCTATTTACATTGTAGGCAATCTATGCACCCCAAAACCTTTATGTTCCTAGATGACCTTGAGGCAGTGATTTGTTCAGTCTTTTCAATACACACATATGATCCCACACCTGCCTTGCTCCCTGTCACCTCCACACCCCGTGCACACACACCGCACAAAGCACAGCCATTGAAGATGATAAAGACTCTCCTTCTGACATTTAGTAACCTTTTCTACAGAGAAGATGGAGAAATGGAGATGTAAAAGAAGGATGAGAGAGGGAGGAGGGAGAGCTACACGTGACATTCTGCTTTGTCTCTCATCGCCACATGTCTCCTTGAGCCCATCCTAGCTTGCATAGCTCTTTCTATAGTGAGTTATATTATGTGGTGGCATCGCTCAAGGTGAAAGACTATTATTAGTATTGTGTAGGCCGTGTGTGTGTGTGTGTGTGTGGGGGGGGGGGTTGCGCACGTACTGAAAGTGAATGTATTTTCTTATCTGATATAAATTGGGCATATTTGAAAAGATCAACTTAAACTACATCATAATGAATAATAATCAAATCATATTTAACAAGGAGAATCACTATTTTCCTTCATTTACCTAAACAAAGGGCAAGTCTTAAAGGGCAATTTTTTCAACGTTGGAATTTAGGAATATAATCCGGCCTAGGATATAGGAAGGCCTTGGCTAATCCAGGGGCAAAGTCAAGTCAGGAATGGGCATGGGCAACAGATAGAGCTTGTAGATCTCCTACTCGCTTGAGAGGTTTCAGGGCCAGTAGAACAGCTACCTTTAGAGTCAGAAGCTTCTCTGCGGCTGACTCTAAGGGCTCGAATGAGGCAACTGACAGACCTTCCAGGACCACAGACAGGTCCCAGGAAGGTATGTGTGGTCTTCAGATGGGCCCCAGCCTCCTGACACCACGCACAAACCTCAATGTTAGAGGATGTTGCCCCACAGAGGCTCTATCAATAGGGATGTGGCTGGCGGAAATGGTGGCCACGTAAACTCTGATTGTAGATGGAGCCAACCCTGCTGAGAAACTCCAGGACTGCAGCTATTGCGCAGTCTACTGGATCTAACTGACGTTCCTCACACCATGAGAAAAAAAGTCCCCTCATGGGCGCATACACTTTTCTCATGGATGTTGCTCTACCATTCAACATGGTCTCTACAACCTCAATTGAGACGCCAGAATCTATGAGCCGGTGCCCAACTGGGGCTGTCTGGCTGAAACGATCATTTTTGTGTCCTTTATCTTTAAGACTTCAATGTAACCACTCACTGCCATGATTGGCTAACATCTTTGCCTATGAAGTCATTATCAGTGTTCCATGGAAGTGTTTTAAGTGACTGAGCACCAGTGGGTGGGGCCAACGGTGCAATGATGTAAAAGTATGCAAATATATTTGCCTTTATGACATCACAAATCCTGCCTCATCCAAAGGAGCCATTTTTGGATCTTGGTTTAATACATGCTCTTTTTGTCAATTCAAGTGCTTGGTGAAGCAGTAGGTCTTTACCTTTCTTTTTAAGACAGACAGTGACTGTCTTAAGACTCTGACGACTGTCACTATGGAGTAGAGCAGACTGATAGGGGACTGTGCAGGGACAATCACCTGCAGTATGAGTAGGACAAGAATTGGTTGCACATTTCCAATCATGTCATCAATCAGGGAATCAGTCATCAGTCTGGGGAGGATGAGGAAATGGAGCAGTCCTATAGGCAGGTTTGGACTGAAAGAACTGATGTGCTGTTCAGGAAAGCCCGGAGAAGTTCCGGACATCTTTCGAATGGAGCTGAGATCTTTTCAGTGTTTAGAGCGGGCTAGTTATTTTATCAGTGTATTGTGGCCAGCATTTTTGCATTTATGTTGTAGTCTGCTACAGTAACAGCACCACTGGAGAACACCGAACAATAAGCTGATTAGGATCACCGACTCAATAAGCTGATTAGGATCACCAACTTAATCACAGAGCAGACTCTGAGCTCACTGTAGGTAGTGCTCTAGGAAGCCATATCTTTTGCTGGCTGCCATCAGGCTCCACATTACCTCCCCCCGGTATACTACCTTGTTTCCAATCTCTCAGTAAGAATGATAAAACCACATATCTTTGACATCTCGATCTTTGACACGTCTTGTCTTGTTTGTCTTGTTTTGCATACAATTTTTCATATTTTTGTAACTATTATTTGTACATAATATCATATAGATATCTTTCTTAAGATTTCAAGAAATTAGTCTCTAGGAGGCACCAGACAGGAAGGAATGGTTCATTAGCTAAGCATTCCAACTCCAACCATCCCACTTGCTGTTATACTGGTAGAACCTGCTAGTAGGACTGGCACAATCATCTGCCTATGTATATATCAACTACAATTCTGGACAATTCAATGTGATAGAAATCTGGGTAACTGGCAAGGATTTTTTTTGTCTGAGTTACTCATTTGTTCTGCATAGCCCAAATGCTTTCACTAGCAGATCAGTCACAGATCGCGTTCAAAGTCTTTCTACTTAAAGGAAAGCTTTTTTCAATGTGCTACTGCACTCTGGGTGCAAATTCCATTCATACCCAGAACTATGAATGGTTTTGGCATGGAAGGTGAGCAATTAGCAGGAAGTGAGACATGTAGCAGAGTATTCCCTCTCCTTCATGGCTTAGAGTGGATTGAAGGCCTGAAAGGAGAGGAGTTTGATAAGCTGCACTTACCTCCATATTTTGTAATGGTCTTACTAAGGAGTTTAAAGTGGAACTTGCTGGCCAAGATGAATGATTGCTTTCTTTGCATTTGAGTCCTCATCTCAACCTCATCTCAGATTGAGTCTTCATCTCAATCACATAGCTTGCCCTGGCTCCTCCACCACAACCCCAGTAGTTTCACAGAAACATTAAGAAATATTTGCCTGGCCCTCCAATGTTTATCATTGCAAGTGGCCTCCAACATGATGGAAAGCCTCAGGCAACAGAGTCAGACCAAGGTTCTTACATGTTATGAAGACCTGCATTAAGTGTTTAATACAGTCAAAGCTAAAGATCCTTCATAGAGTCTGGATCCGAGCTATTGACCCAATTGGGGAATTGTTCACCTTTTAGAGAGACCTAGACCATGTGTTACAGGGGATTAAAGGTTAAAAATCCATTCCCATATACTCTGTTTATACACAGACTTAAGCAATGTATACATCAAACAGGAAGCTGAAGCCATGTGTCATTCACACGATCAGGAAAATTATGGAGATAATGATGGACTTTCTTTACTACACCTGGGAACATGTCATTTGTTTAAGTATGTATAACCAAGCCCTGCACTGGACTATAGCATCCCACTCAGGGAAGGTTTCCATCTTGTATCCAGTGTGGATACTGAAGATGAATGAATGATTGAATGAATGAGTAAATAATTAACATTTTAATAATACACATACTGTATAATAATGATGAAACATCCATCCATCTTCTACCACTTACTCCTTCTTCTGGGTCACGGGGAACCTAGAGCCTATCCCAGGAAGCATCGGGCACAAGGCAGGGTACACCCTGGACAGGGCGCCAGTCCATGATGGCACTTATATAGCACTTTTTTATACACTGTGTCTCATTCACCCATTCATACACACATTTAATTCATGCACACACCAATGGTAGCAGAGCTGCCATGAAAGGCGCTAACTTGCCATCAGGAGCAACTTGGAGTTCAGTGTCTTGCCCAAGGACACTTGGGCATGTGGAGTCACCTGGCACAGGAATCGAACCGCCAACCCTACGATTAGTGGACAACCCGCTCTACCACCTGCGCCACAGCCGCCTTTATGAAACATACTAATAATACTAATAATAATTTGATCTGTACTTTTCATATGAAATACTGAAATTAAACTCTGATTAAGTATTTGTGTGCCTTTGTTTTATTTTTTTTGTAGACTCGATTGCTCTTGTTGTTAGATATTTTTAAAGGCATTCTCTTTGTAATTAGTACTGTAATAGGAACAGATTTAAAACCCTTCTGGATGAGTTAATGAGTCATTTAATATCTGGTCTTCAGCTGGCCTGCTGAATCACAACTAGCCAAACTCTGAAAAGTTTTCTTAATTATAAAACAAGAACTTTTATAGTGGTAGTGGTAGTCAGTTCTGTCTATTTTTAGGCACAGTTAGATTGCTTTGCTTAATACTGACAAAACACTAAGCTAATTTGAAATGAAAGTGTTTGTGTGTGTTTGGGGTTAAAAGCCTATACAAAGTGTGACTTTAACTGTTTAACTCTATGTTCATGTCCTTGTGGCAGAACAGAGCAGGCTGTTTTGTCTCTCTCTCCAAATGTTTTGGCCATGCATGAGCACAGCTTGTTGCTTTAATAATAATTTTTAATGAGTTCTTCCTTACGACATTTCCCTCTGCAGGCAGCTCAATTAATGCCTCGTTCCATATCTCCAAATCTTGAGTGCTGTGAACCCCCTAGTGTACAATTCCCCACCCCCTCACAGACACACACATACACACCACCACCACCACTACCTTTCTTTCTCAGTGGCAAATAAGGATGTGGCATTTTTTTTTTACTAAGCTCAGTCTCGTGTGAGCTATCCCAGATGAGAATGTTTTGGGCATGATGAGAGGAACACAGGACCCACCTATTTTCTGTTTCAGTGATTTAGTTATGAAAAACATCATAGCTATAGAACCAAGCACACAAGCAAAACCCATGAGCTCATAAAATGAACCGATTTAGCCACATTGATTTCCTTCTGGTTCAAAGTTTGGTTAGCTACTTTCAAACATTTCAAATAATAATTGCTGCCAGTGTTTCAGAAGGATAAAATACTTTGCAATGTTTCTTTATTTGTAAATGAAGCTGTTATAAGCTAAGAATAACTTTCACCACTACAAACAAGATTGTCAAGCCTGGTGACTGTACCACAAACCACTGATCAGAAATGTGAAAAGCTGCTCATGCCACCAGAGCAAAAAAGTGAAACCTGAGAAGCAGTGGAAATTATTTACTATTTTTCATATATGGACAAATTTCTATTTTGTTGGATAATCATTTCCACCTTCTACAGTCTGTTTTCTCAATTTCTAGCAAATCTAGAGCAGAAGGCAGAGATGATCTGAGAAGATGAGCAGAGAAGGCAGAATTTGATGAAATACAGTTGACAGATAAATAATATAGTAGTTGTTTGCTATACTATTTCTGAGAGTTTTTATGAGAAGATTGTTATTAGACCTTTTAGGCAGAAACTGCTTTGTAATGTGTAGATATCCCTGCATGGGAATTTCAGCAGTGAGGAACATGTCTTTCATGTACTCAACAAAAATAAAAAAATAAAAATGAACACAAATGCCTGCTCTAAATTGGTCCACTCAGTGGCTCAATATGTAACTGTCTCATATGACTTTCCTGAGCTTGTTATATAAGCAAATAAAAATGTCAACCCCATATGGCTATGTTAGCCAATCATTAAACTTCTCTGCAAGGATGAGGTATTCCCTGTATGTCAATTATTTGGTGCATATAAAGACAACCCATACAGGATAACTAAATGAACAGGGAGCAATGTGAGTATGAGATAAGCCTAGGATTACAGCAGAGTTATTGCCATATCTTATGAAATCAATGGAAAGCAATGAGAGAGAATAGTGACATCTGACCAAACATCCAACATCCATTCCAGTTTCACCCTTGGAAGATGTTAGGAGGCAGGGGCTTTGGAGAGAGGTTTGAATGTAGGATCTGGACCTATAAGGAGCAGGCAGGTTCCTTTGGTGTCTAAGTCCAGCATATGTTAGCAAGAACTGCCTTATAGGAACTGCAGAAATGTTTCCATTAATATATCTAGGATAGTTAAGAAAGCTGCAAGTAAACATGATTGTTGAGGTAAACACTAATATTCAGTATGAAACGCTTAGCATGAACTCTGAACATGTCGCATTCCATATTGGTAATTCCTGCAATCACTTGTCCAAATTTTGTTTGCTTCTGTGTTGAACTCAGTGTGCTGGGTTACTTTAACTACACTCTACAAATTTAACCCAAATTGTTTCATTATGACCCCACCATGGGTCATTATTATGCGTATTTCTGGGTTGTTCAGCCTATTCATATATATATTTATGATCCAAATAAGGGAATTTTAAGTACAACATA
>JAOUWY010000054.1:27872837-27883646 GCA_025728095.1 Prietella phreatophila | reverse complement strand
GGGGGGGTAAATAAATTAATTAATGATGAATACGAATAATTTTAGGTGCCTTCAGACAAGTCACATTTTTGCAAGTCTGAGTAAAGTTTCAAGTATTTACTTGTGTTTTATAATCACCCAGTGTTTGAAGCAGGGGCAGTTCTAGATAATTTGAAACCAAAACATCCAGAGACTATAAAGGTATATTAGTAACATTCTTGGAACTACCGTTTCCAGCTATTGAGATCAAGACTCAGAACTTGGATGAGCCTAGACTACATCTACTTGTTAACGTTGGACAAACCAATGTTTTTAATGGATTAATATCTAATCTCAAATCTTAATCTTTAATTTGCTCAAAAAAAAACAACTGACAAACCACCACACATAATTAATTAATTAATTTAAAAAATGTTTTTATTGTAGTTTGAGATGATTGTAACTGCTAAACATTTGTATTGTGACACATCTGCGTTCTGCCTGCATCTTGGGGAGAGATACTACAATAATAATTCCAGCTTGTGTGTGTAACCAGAAAGACATAAGTACTGTTTGGACAGAATAAGATTCCCAGACACAGGTCTACTTTGGAGGAGAAATCTTGAAATAATTGATTGATTCACACAGAATAAGTGATCACATGGTCCTCACACCAAATGTTCCATGCATCCATATGTTCACTTCATATTGATAAAACTAATCGTTTTGACTTAAAGCTGCTTGTTGTTGGGTGCATAGTTGTCAAAGGTGTACTTGATCATTGGTAGGTCACATGACCATAACAAGTATGTAGGCTATACCTGGGCTTGGAACTCAAAAACTTGCGTAAACGCTTTGGAAGCGTCACTTTTTGTAAAGTTCCTTTAAATGTTTCCTATAGCTTGTGGTTCTGTTTGTAACTCCGCTGATGCTCAGTTTCAATTTGGTTTCAGCAGATGATCGAGTGCTTTCTGCACTGACTCCATAAGGAGGACAAATTATGACACCTCTTTTCTAAAGGAATGTAAAGGAATTCTTACCAATATGAGCATTCAGGCAGGATGATACAGTATATTGCATGGGGTTGTTTCTTCTGGTTATTTCGTAGTAAAAGATGGCATAATCTTTCCAGATGCACAGTCTATTAAAAAATGATGACCGATTCCAACATGACTAAAATCTCGGAGATGCAATGGTAAGAACAATAACAAATGTTAACATGATGAATTGACAGATTTCTGTTTTATTAATAACTGTATTTATTATTATTATAAATTCCATACATTTGCGCACACATCCTCTGAGCAATGTCTACCATTACACCTGGAAAATGACTGAGCAGTAGATTATACACAGAAGAGTGACCGATCAAGGAAGTAGAGTAATTCCAGACAGAAATGATTTTGGTTTTGATCTATGCAGCGATAATTCAGACCCTTCCAGAAAGCAGCATGGACTGCACACCATTTTTGTCTTGCTTCATTGCAGCAATTCCAGTAGCAGTGACTCAACAGAAATAGTTTGATCCCTGGATAGTTTGGCCTGTAAACATCATAGTTGCATCAACTTCTATACTGTTAACACCCATTAACAACTTTCATTGAACTTGTTTTTCCTCACTCCCAGTATCGCTACGATAGACCTGAACAGTGCACACGCCATTCGCTCACACGTCCTTAACCTAGGCTTTAGGCTCGTTCCACTACATCTACACAAAAGAGGTGGATTTTGCTAATCAGCACTGTCTGCTGCAGTCTTTCTGAGGAGCTGGCACACACTGAGTGATGGTGTCATTTAACACAAGGTGGACACTGTACTGTTCTCAGTATTTCAGCAGCACTTCTCATGCCAGCAGCTCTTCACATGTCATTCACACATTGGGTTGATGTGTTCTGGCATATTGATGGGGTTTTGGATTGGGGTGGGGGGTGTATGGTTTGAAAAGGCCTACACATTGGACAGGTCATTCATTACATGAAATGCCAAATAAGCGTGCTGTTGAAACAAAAATGTGACTGTCATATGTAGCTGGGACTTGCCATGTAGCCCTCTTCTCCAAGTTTCAGGTTGTGTATTTAGGGCTGGCTAAAGGCCTCTTGTGCGCTGTGCTAATTTTGGCAAGATATTGAGCAGCTCATTGGATAAAAATACACAGGGCTTTATCACAGCAGATGTGTTTACAAGCTGCTTATAAGCCATGCACATTTTCTCTCTCTCTCTCTCTCTCTCTCTCTCTCTCTCTCTCTCTCTCTCTCACACACGCACACATGGATACTACTCTCTGATTTTTCTCCCATTATATATTAAGCTCATTCTCTTTGGCCCGTCAGTGTTGTTTCTACTGAGACTGATCGCCAGAAAGAGAGTAAGATGTATGACTTTGTCACACTGTGCTTCATTGAACTGGGCTTTGTTAGAGGCAGATGCATTTAGATTACATAAAGCAGCACAGTATGAGCACTGGATCATGCCCTGCTTCTGCCATGCAGTAGGGAAAAATCCAGCCGTGATCTCGGCCTCCTCTCCACACACACACACACACACACACACACACCACAGCCTGTTGCCATAGGAACGCTCCTTCAGCAAGCATGCGCTCTGAAGGCCACCCATATCCACACGCTCTCTTTCTGTCTTTTACAAAAAAAAAAAAAAAGTAGAAATTGTCCGTGCCAAGAATAGACGCCCCAAGCACTTCCCTAAGGCCTATGTCTGACTTTATCATAGCAAGTAGACCACAATATATGGAAACTACGGAGTGGAACAAACAGTTGTGCATTATATAGACAATCAATTGTCCTGCCCTGCTGTCTCAAATCTGTAGTGAAGCAGGAGGAAAATACTTCAGTTCACGATTTAATGCCTGTTTTGAGATGCATTAAGAAAAAATTTCACTGTATATTTGTAATCCCAGTCTGTGTGTCTGTTGCGGAAGTGCTGCCACATGCATTACTCGCATTTTAATTGGTTTTGTCACTTGCATTGTGCTATTATACTACTATACTATTTTTCTCATTATGATGTGTAATTCTCTCTCCTCTTTTCTCCCCCTTCTGATCACTTTCTCTCATGCCCCTTATACTCTGCCCTATATATTTCACACTGTCCTTGTTTCTACTTATTCAATCTTTAGAAATGAGTCGCCAGACTGCCACCGCGCTGCCCACAGGAACCTCAAAGTGCGCCCCCTCCCAGCGTGTGAACACCACAGCCTCCAACAGTGACCTAGCCAGCCTGTTCGAGTGCCCAGTGTGTTTTGACTATGTGCTGCCTCCAATCCTGCAATGCCAGAGCGGCCACCTTGTGTGCAGCAACTGCCGGCCCAAGCTGACGTGCTGTCCGACGTGCCGTGGCCCATTGGGCTCCATCCGTAACCTGGCCATGGAAAAGGTGGCCAATTCAGTGCTGTTCCCATGCAAGTACGCCTCGTCGGGCTGTGAGGTGACGCTGCCGCATACAGACAAGGCCGAGCACGAGGAGCTGTGCGAGTTCCGGCCGTACTCATGCCCATGTCCGGGTGCTTCGTGCAAGTGGCAGGGCTCCCTGGATGCCGTTATGCCACACCTACTGCACCAGCACAAGTCCATCACCACGCTGCAGGGTGAGGACATTGTCTTCCTGGCCACGGACATCAACCTGCCTGGTGCTGTCGACTGGGTCATGATGCAGTCCTGCTTCGGGTTCCACTTCATGCTGGTGCTGGAGAAGCAGGAGAAGTATGATGGGCACCAGCAGTTCTTTGCCATCGTGCAGCTGATTGGTACACGCAAGCAAGCAGAAAATTTCGCCTACCGGCTGGAGCTGAACGGCCACCGGCGGCGCCTCACCTGGGAAGCCACGCCGCGATCCATCCATGAGGGCATTGCCACAGCCATCATGAACAGTGACTGTCTAGTGTTCGACACCTCTATCGCCCAGCTGTTTGCCGAAAATGGCAACCTGGGCATCAACGTCACCATATCTATGTGCTGAGGACTGTCAGATACACAAATAGGCATACACTTAAACATTTCACAACAACCACGAGGCACCCAGAGGTGTACATTGGGCAGGGGGGTGGGGTATCAAACCTAGGGAGCTTCTCACTGTTGTACGTTCCAAGTACTCAACAGAACTGACCTTTACTCACGCTTGGCACGTCCAGCAACTGGACATTTCCCAGGTTCTCAATTTTATGCTACAATATTATAATAAGTTAAATAATTAAACTAATGTATTCTACATTTTCGAGAGCAAATGCCTGCAAACATCCATCAGCCTCGTGAAGTGGACTTTCTCACACATGGCTTGTTTGTGAAGATGGGTGAAGGAAAGGCACAGTAGAATTGAAGGTTAGGGTGAACTCTAAAAGATGAACTAGAATTGTTCTGACATTTTTGTTTGTTTTGTTTTTTTCTGCCCCCCTTTGGTTATTTTTTTGTGTCCTCCAAGCCCCCCCCCCAAACATATTGCATCGTTGGGGCAAATGAAACACTAATACGTTTTAAGTTGAATTTCCACAGTTTTAGGTTTTAATCAAACATTGTTTGATCTCGTCTGATCCCCTCTCCCCTAAGAAAGATGCTGCAATTATTTGCATGACCACTGACTGAGGCTTGGTGTGTCCAGATTTCATCTGAAAATTTTAGTAGTTTCTGCCTGAGTCATTGTAGAGTTTCTCTTGGGGTTTTTCCTCATGAGGAGGGGTGGCGGTTATGAGAAGTTTCTGTGTGGGCTTGATGTGACCACATCAGGCTTGACGTCCTCAAAGCCACTTTTCCCTCTTAAATGTTTAGCTTCTCCCTACGATAGCCTATTTTTCCTGACCAGGTGCTATTAACAGCAGTGTTGCACCTGTGAATGTTGAGTCATTTGAATGGATTGTGCTTTAGTTTGACAGGTGAACACATGCTCGTCTCAGTCATGTGGAAATGGTGATCTCTTCATGCTGGAGGCAAGGCTCTCCTGCATATCAGACTAGAAGTGAGTGCAATTTCTACCGTTATTATTGAGATTATTGTTCTCATTTTATAATGACTTAAGAAAAAGGAATGAAAAGGCTGTTGTAACATTGTGGTTAATCTTCAGTGTTTGTATATAGTGTTGTTCTTCAGAAGACCTCATGTCTTTTGTTCTCTTTTTGTAAGTACAGATTTTTTGTTTTGTATGTGTCTGTTTTTGTGAGGAACGGTTGAAGAAAACGCCAAAACATCTCTGTGGATACATTGTACTGTTGCTGGTCCTGGTCTGTTTTTATTTTTGTTTTAATGTTTTGTTTTGGTCTATTTTGCCATTAAATAAATCTATCTTTTTCATACCTTTTTGTTTGTTTCTTATACTGTATTTCTTATACTGTATGCTTAGTTGTTAGCACGTTTGCCTTGCACCTCTGCGGTCGGGGATTCGACTCCTGCCATCGCATGGTGCATGCAGAGTTTAAATGTCCTCCCCGTGCTTCGGTGGTTTCCTCCCCAGTACAAAAACATACACTGGAAGCTGATTGGTATCTCTAAATTGTCCATAGTGAGTGTGAGTCAGAGAGAGAGTGGACTGCAATGGGTTGGGATGGGGAGTCCCATAACCTTGTGTAAGATACAGAAAATGGATGGATACTGTATGCTGGGGTGGGGCAGTAGTGCAGAGGGTAGTGTTGCCTCCTCACATCCCCAGCTTTCTGGGTTTTATCCTGAGCTCAGATCTCACATATTCTCTCCATGTCCATGTGGGTTTCTTCTAGGAAGTTTGTATGGATGGATGCCTGCCCAGTCATGATCTAGTAATGGATTGATTTTTCATTACATTCATGCCGTTTGACTGATGCCCTTATCCAGAGCGACTTACATTTATTTAATATATACAACCATACCAGGTGTGTGTGTGTGTGTGTGTATATATATATATATATATATATACACACACACACACATACACATACAAAAAGATCAATTATGTTGTAACATACATGTACTACTGTGTTGGCTTGTGTTGCGATATTGTGTTGCATGAATATTTTTGGCTCAGTTTAGTTCAAGGTAAGATAAAGTGATTTTTCATCCTGGCTTCAGGAAAACTCGAGATGAGATGAACTTGGGGTACGTCTCAAAACTGATGCCTCCTTAATTCCTCCATCTTCCTTTGGCTCATGCAGGTCATGTACAGATTGATAGTGAATAACGATTATAGAGGCTGAACTGTTCTCCATGTGTCTTTTCCTGTAAGGTAAGTCTTGTGTATATGGTGAGTAGTGCATGAACTGTATAGGTTTGTTAACCATTACATCTCCTGCTAATCCTGCACACTTTCCAGCAATTTGTCTTCAATGCTCAGTTTATTGTGGTCAACGGTAAGAATTCATGACCAGTTGAATCCAAATGTTTGACAATTACAGACAGCTTAGACTGGGGGGAAAAATGGCAATAGAAGCAGCCGTCCTTCATGAGGAAGGGGAACGTGTTTCACATACAAATCATTCTCTTCTAGTGAATCAAACGAGACCTGAGCAAGTGTAATTTACCATTTTCCAAGCAACCAATCCAACCATTTTTATTTACTACATGTGAGAGATTGTATTGGTAGAAACTTTCCAAGATTATAGAACACTAGACTCAAAAATGCATCACCAGCATATAAAATAATCATGGGCAAATGGTAGTACAATAGTCTTTATTTGTAATATTCCAAGTGATTGTAATACACCATTCAAATGTTAAGTGATGTAATAACAAGCTACTAGACACCTCATTTCTCTAAATCAGAAATTATAACCAGTTCAATGACTTGTTCCCTCAAGCATAGCAGAGGATCTCTTTGTAGTAACACAAGTATTTATTTGAATAAAATTAGTGTGGATGCAGCGATCCTACTTACATTAGAGACGAACCAATAGTAATTTTCTCAGCTGATACTGATAACCGATTATTCAGTGATCTCAACAGATACCGATAGTTCTGCCTTTTATACCTTCTTTTTAAATTAATCATTAATTCCACAATTCTGAAGGAAATGCAAATAAAAACTTTATTCTCTCCATTTCAACAACTTCTTTCACAGTAACTGGTCTCATAAACAAAACACATTACTAAGATTTCTTATTGAATGTTATTAATTCATATTAACAATTAATTGACTGAATTCTTAAAAAAAAAAAAACTACTGTTAGGCTTGACATTAACTCACCACAAAAAAAGCATTTCTACTTCATCACTGATATCCAACTGGTAATATATATAGGCCTAATAATAAACCCTTTTATTGATATTAACTGCATATGAAATGTACTACTCCACAATTATTTTTCTGTGAGATATATGTATTATAGTACTTTATCACTTATCTTCATGATCCTTCAATGGTGTACTGGCCCTTTTAATTCAGCAGTGCAGGGGGAAATTAAGACTCGATGTTGCCTCACTGCTGCTCACTTCTGGTGTACATTTTTTAGTAGTGCAGAGATTCGACATTACAAACTGCAGTTTTGTCGTCATTCCACACAAGACATCATCTTTACACACAGCACAAAATTTGTGTTTTCCTGCCCTCTTTTGATTGACCGAATATAATCGACCCTGATTATCTGATGGTTTTTAAACTATCAGCCGATAAATCCGTGCATCTGTACTTTTTTTGATGCACAGAGCTCTGATAACATTATTGTATCAGCTGGTACAGACATACTCACACTCTGCAAGCAGTTGCCAAATTACCAGAAACTACCAACAACCAAGGCCATCTGTGTCTTGTGTTCACATGCAGGAACACATGTTAATAATAGCATGAAATACTTCATTGTATCAAGTTAGATTTCTGACGTAAGAGAAATAAAATGTTCTATTTTATTTCTATAATAGTGCTTTCTGTGTGAAAGAACCATGAAGGATTGTCTCGTGTGTCTGTGTATGAGAGAATTTGCAGTTTCAGAGCTTGCTGCTAAACCGCGGGTGTGTTACCGTGGCAGTAGGGAATCCACCATCAAAGGCAGCATTAAGAACTTCGTCTAAAGTACTAGCTGGGATGAAGTCCAGTTCTGCACGGATGTGGGCTGGAATCTCCTCTAGGTCCTTTTCGTTACGTTTGGGGAGGATGACTCGTTTGAGACCAGCACGGTGAGCCGCCAGTACTTTATCCTTAATGCCACCCACCTGAACAAAGACCGGGTACAGACCATGATTTTACTGTGACATGACCTTCTGCTTTAATAAGTAACAGTCAGATTAATTAGTGGGTAAATAAGGATCATTAGCTAAATTACTTGAAGTTGTGCATACTAAACCCTATTAGACTCCTCCATACTTAGACTTTAGATTTCTAAAGATTTATTTTTAATACACGGGTGAACAAATTATAAATCAATTAGCAGGCCCAACACTCATTTGAAACATCTAATGTTCTGCATAGTTCCTAGAAATGTAACTGACTAGGCTCTAAAATAGTAGCTAACAATGTAATGTGATTCTGTTATTCCCATGTAGAGGACTGTAGCCTGAGGTAGCAACGTTTGGAGATGCGCTGTGGTGGTCCCTCTGCACATAAGATATTATTGGAGTCTTATTTAGCATCTTTATTTTCTCACAATGGACCTCAGTTATCAAGCTGGATCACTTTTACATTTCATGTTGGTATTCATGGAACTCCTATAAACAATCCTATCCTACTCCTGCTCGAGTGTGTGTAAAGTTTCAAACAACTAATTTAAACCTTAACTGATCAGCTTCAAATCATAATATTCACACTTTTAAATACAGGTCACTTAATGCTAGCTCTGACAAAGTGTTGCACTGTCGGGTGTAAATCGCATATTTATTTCAGTTACAAACAAATTTCGTGAAACCCAATCATTTCATTTTCTGGCACATATAGTGTGGAAGTCACTTCTGTTTTCCACCGCATTTTATTTTAATACTGTGCAACACTTTGTCAGAGCTAGCATTAAGTGACCAATAAGTGACTAACCTAGCTTGTCTTAAGCTGCAGTGTGTGTGTGTGTGTAATCCCTAGTGTGCTGCGTGGCAAGGTTGACTTCCTTATGACATGTTCATCAGTGAGGGCATTGGTGTGTGAGACGCTTCTGACTGACAAGTTGGCAAGACTTTGTTTTGAATGTGCTTTCGACACTTAACTCCGTTTACTCATGTTTTCACCTCACTTAATTCACACGTAATTAATATTTTCAGTAATTTGGCTCCAGATTTTGGCCTTTTGGATGCTGTTACACTGCTAAATAATCTTTCTATTAGCATAGATATGACTCATAACTTTCAGTTCTACTGCTGAGAGTCTGTTTTATTAGTCATTTCAGCATTGTCAGCCTTACATTGCATGGAGTTTTATGGGTGTCACCAAATGCAAGCGCCTAGTAATTTATGCATGACTGACATTTATCGACATGTGCACATGAGTTCAAAGAAAATCAGCATTTGCAAAACTTTTGTAAATTGGTTTGACCTATGAACACACTTGCACACACACAGATTTATAATAAATTGGTAATTGAGGCCCACTGTGGTTATCTGAAAGGTGGCTGCATGGAGTAAGCAAAAGAGTTGTGATCACTTTTTGGCTATCTTCATCTTCCTTGGTTTTACCAGCGTTTCTACGTACCTGAGTGTTCAGAATTCAGAAATTGTCATCTGCCACCAGTGTAAGAGAAGTAAAAACTGATCGGTCTGGTGCAGCGGGTGATGGGATTCAGAATGAGCATGTGCTACAGTTACATCATCGAAATGTACTGCACCACTGGGAGGCACATTATTTTAAAGTAAATACAAAATAACAACACTATAATATAGTATATGTCCAAATGTGTGTAGAGGCCGGATCATCACGCTCGAATGTGGGCCTTCACACAACATTATTCTTTTTTTTTTTTTTTGTATTTAGTGAACTGTCTACCTCTGATATGTCTAATGTTTCTGTGTGGCATAATCCTTATTTTCTTAGGTTTTCCTCACCGGTAGCACCAGGCCTCTCAGAGTGATCTCTCCTGTCATGGCTACATCAGAGCGCACCAGACGCCCACTGAACAGAGAGGCTAGACATGTTACGATAGTAACTCCAGCAGAAGGGCCATCTTTAGTGACTGCACCCGCCGGGAAGTGCAAATGGATGTCAGTGGCCTCAAGAGGGTCAGCACAGCCTGCAACTACACACACACACACACACACACACACACACGCCCGCCCGCCACTCACTCTTACCGCTGAAAAAAATGTTGAATAAAATGTGACCTCAATGTCACAGTGAACAGAGAACACCAGATGTAAATGAGAAGCCAGACTTTGTAATTAACTGAAAACAAAATTACGCTTATTTTCTCCTTATGATGAATGAATTAAGTGACAGCTAATTTTGAAAGTGTTCACATAAACAGCAAATTATCTCATTAAAGTAATGAATGTGCATGAATAGGCTTTAATGATATGAGTGTGTCTCTCACGGTTTGTTAACTGGTAGATCTTGGCATTGCTACGGAGCCAGCTGATGGCCAGATGTGCTGACTCCTTCATGACATCACCCAACTGGCCGGTCAGCGTGAGCTGACCTTCACCCTCCATACGACTGGCTTCCACAAACATGATCTCTCCACCAAGCGGAGTCCAGGCCAGGCCTATAGCCACACCGGGCAGGGTCAGACGCTCGGACACCTACAAACACACACACTGTGTACATGTATATACTATATGTATAGTATATGTAGTTGCACTATACATTCAAACTGCAAAAGCGATTGCATAGAAATCTGTGCTCTATATTTGATCCATCTATGCCATGGGAGAAGAATTGCATACATTCATACCACAGCTTCCTTACTGGAGCAGTTAAAAAAATGTCCTCAGTCTCTCTCTGCACTTATGCTTGCTCTAATTTTTTTTTTAT
>JAOUWY010000054.1:27837678-27848706 GCA_025728095.1 Prietella phreatophila | reverse complement strand
TAAACTTCTGCTGCGCTATTAATTTGCAGGCCATCTCGCTTTTCCTGAGGGGTCGGCCAACGTGCGTTTCATCTTGTTGTTTTAAAGGTAATGATTAGCCGCTTCATAGGCTCCCATCCCTGTGTTCCTTTCACTTTTCTCCAGTGCTGAGTGTCGCAGTCTGATGGGGGGCAAAGAGAAACAGTGTTGATGAGTTGATTTCATATATTAATTACTTTAAGCACATGCATATGCAAACACTAATTACATGGTTTAACTGTCTGTGGTTGCCCTCAGATTACACTCGTCAGTGTGTGTGTGTGTGTGTGTGTGTGTGTGTGTGTGTGTGTGTCATGTTTTGCAGTGCGTCTTGCCATGGGGAATAAATCAGTAGTGAATCATGAACTGCCAAGACAGGAAGCCAGCAGGACCAGACACCACCATCTTACGTGTCATGAAAGCTGTGTCTTTGACTCAGTCCTGCTAGCATTTGCTCCCACTTACTGTGTGCCTAGCCACATATGATGGTCAGCTGTGGTTTTATGTCACCATGTTGCAAAAACTGACCAACTGGAGCTTAACAATAAAGACTTAATGAACCCCAGATGTTCTTTCCATAAGTAATACACAAGTAGAATAGAAATACACAAATGCAGCATACCGAAAGATTTCATTGCTAAGGTCAAGTAACATCATAATAAAATGTTATAAGATTTGCCTACTAGCATTTTCTTTAATTTCTGCATTTGTAATTGAAACCCAAGACATGAAGTCAACAACATTCTCACTTTTCTGTGAAACCAGTTTAGCAGGGATTTACACAATGACAAATTTTCCCTTAAGATCAATGTAATTCATCTACTGTGTGAAGAATTAAAGGTCACAAATGTTCACTTACAATCATCTTGGCTGCTGTTCCTTAAGAAGCAGTCCTTGAATAGGCAGTGCATGGTCCGATAACAGTTGTCGAGTAAGGATTTAGGTGTGACAGATTTCCGTGCCTCATAGTTGTCCATCCACAAGTTTTCAAAAATGTTGGAAATGTTTTCTGTATAGTAACTCTGTCTCACAAAGACATAGATATCATCATCAGTATGACTCAATTTAGCATGACTTCAGTATGACTCAAGTTTAAGAGGTCATGTCAAATGTATGAACTCTAAATTTGATTCAGGTCTTAGTAACTATTATTATCTTAGTAACTTATTAACAGCCTTGGACATTTTTTAAAAATGTTTCTCTATGTAAGCAATGCCCCAACACTTGAAAAAAAAACTCAAAGATTGTTAAATGTAGAATTTCAATGTCCATCAATGCAATTTTATTGGATTGTATTTGTATAGTGCTTTATCATAAGAATTATCATAAAGCAGCTTGACAGAAATCCAGATCTAGGTTTAGATTTATGTCCTAAAGGACCAAGCCAGAGGTGACAGTAGCAATAGCAAAGAAAACCTCTCTGAGTGGACATGAGTAAGAAACCTGGAGAGGAACCTGACTCAAAAGGGAACCCATCCTTTTTTGGGTGACACAGAATGGTGTAATTAAATTACATTTCTTTCATAACTGTGTTGGAAAAATGCTCTGTATGAGCATATAATGAATAAGAGTCCTGGGATTAATTTTCAGTCCTTGTGTACAAATCAACAGCATCCAGGTGAGATTATCCGTATCCAACTGTTTTAGGGAAATTCACACTTTTAAAGGCATCGAATCTGAAATGAACACTTTCTCTAACATCGTTTCTATCAATTCAGCGTAACGCTCCCATTATAACTCAGATTTCCTTATATGATCACATGATAAATGAGCTCAGAGAGACTCAGAGGTGGGTGGCATGAAGAATGCGCTTTCGGGCAGCTATGTAGAGGACCGCACACTGGAAGCCTTTGTCCTCACCTCATCAGTTTTACTCCACATCGTCTGGATGTCTTTGAAGAGGGACTCAAGTTTTGCGAGGTATTTATGGCGTGTTGGATGTCTCTCTGGCAGCACATTCAAAATCCTCTGTATGCCTCTCTCAGTGATATCGACCCACAAATCCTGGAGGTGCCTCTCATTTTCAGAATCATTCTTCTAGGAGAAACAAATGATAGATAGGAAGTGATTTGGCAAAGAAAAGGTGAACAGCCATGAAAACTAACATGAAACGATACAATAACATGAGGCTAGAATAGGTCAATGAGTGAATATCGAGGAAACGGTGACGTCAGTGACTAAAGATAGACAAGTATCAAAGTGAGTGTGAGAAATGGAGGAGGTTGTGCAAAGTTTGGGATTAAGCCATAGCAATCCAGTGAGTCAAAGTTTAGGGACAGTTGCTCACCAGTTTACTGATATTCTTCAGCCTGAAGACCTCTTCATAACGCACGTGAATGGTGTAGTTAATAGGAAAGTTATGTTTCTGAAAATATAATATTGGGAAACATGTTAATAGTGTATTATTTTACTTGCAACTTCCGTGGAATCTGAAATTCTTCTATACACCATGTAAAATAAGAGAAGCAAGATTAAACAAACTGACTCATTCACAAAATCCCTACGATACAGTACTGCGCTCTTTGTATTTCATGATCACCAGCATTTTAAATGTATTACTTTACCAAATATCGCCTCCTTAATGATGAATTGAGCTGATCCTTCAGCGTCTGGAGAGATGTGCAGAATGGAGAGTTTTTAGAGATGGGAGATGGAGATGGATAGTTCATCCAGACTGGTAAAGCCCACATCAGACCTAGAGGGAAAACAAGAGAAAGAGAGAGAGATTCTAGCATTATAAGACAGTGGAATGAAATAAGTGCTCCTGTAGCCAGAATAATGATACACATTCTTTACTTTATGGTATCATGTGGAAATGGCACACATAAAACATCTGTGAAACCGCCCTAGATTATTATTTAACCATTTCTATGGTTTTGGCACTTTACCAGCATCACTGTTGAGGCCTTGGAATTAAGAGCACCTCTTGTAGGCATACCTTTTATATACCACAACTGCTTCCTGCCAAACAAAGCAACCACAACCACACTGGTGGATCATGTTTCTTATTTTCTGAGTTTTTTTTTTATTATTATTACTTTTTCCTGCAATATAAGCTTATGCAAATATGTTTGTTTTGGTAGATCGGTTTCAATAAAACACTGGAGAGAGACTGCATGCGAAAGACAAAGAAGGTTGCCAGTTCACTCTGACTTCAGACCAGGGCCGTAAAGCTGAAACATGAAATTCGGGTGTAATATCCCTTTAAAGGAACAGTGATTGTTGTCACAGCAAATGAAAGATAAAGTGTGAAAGGAAGGAGCTGTCTCACCATGTCAAAATCATAACCTCAAACCACTGTTGGTTTTACAAGGAAAAATGACTGCACTCTTTCAGCATAGTGCATGCGCTTGCTAAATACATTTTTTTTATATATTGTACAGACTAAAAATAAATGACCATAATATTTTTTCCCTCAAAAGCACTTGTCTATGTATTTCATCTCCTCCCTTCAGTAAAGCAAACAATTCCAGAAATAAATGAAACAATGAATGAATGCACACAAGCCATAAGCAGCCACAATACAATTACCTCTTCAACATTGCTGCACTGTAATTCATTGTGAAATTGGTCAGTGGTGTACAGCACCGGGTTTCCAGAAAGTTATGGGGTTAGAATCCCACTGGGAGCAGCGGGATTGTAGGTTTAATGTAGATGCAGATTAAATCATGTGCCTATTGTACTAGAGAGGTTTTTATAGTTGAAACTAAGTGATTGTGTCTGCATAACTCAAGGCTAAGAGAGAAAGACACAGACACGGCTGTCAGCCTGCTCTTCGGCTGAGCCATAGTTCAGACATCACATTTCAAATGGTTACAGGAATATATTTGGGCATAGGATCCCAGTCATATATTTCACAGCTGTACTCTTACTGAACTCGACCCCCATCAGTTTGCATTCTTTTGCTTCCCTTGCATTTAATTCATCTACATCTATCTGTCTCTTCAGTACAGGATGTGGTGAGATCAAAAAATATCTGAAGCCGGATTATAACCCAAGACTTGACTAAATGACACAGCATGCACATCAACACATACAGTAGCAGCAGTACAGCTGTCAAAACCACGGCATGACTAACACCTCTATTCTGCGTCACTATCTTTCATCAGCAATATTTTTATCTTTGTGAGAGAAACTCAAACTACATCGAGTAGTGCTCAATCTTCTCATTTTTCATTCCATCAACATTTAACTGTCATAGGCAACTCCCAAAAAAACTCCAAGCCATCCCTTACAGCTATCTCATTTTGATGTCTTTCAGATGACAAAGACAGAACGTCCAACCCTGAGATAAACTGGTGCAGATCTCTGCAATGTGAAATGTGAAACAGATGTTCCCAAAATAGATTATTTTAGGTTAGAGTGACTTATGACCCCTTTCAATGTATTTTTCCTAATAAAAATAAAATGCATAAGGCCCTGCAAGGGCCCCACTTACCCAGAAGCCCCTTAAGAAGCCAAGCCTCAAACCGGACCATACTTCTGTTGAAGCTCTAATATCCGTACTCAAGTGAAACCCGGGTGCAGACTGTTTCAACCTCCAAGCTGCAAATATCTCCAAACTTTTCCAGCCTGGAACAGTAGATAGAAGATCAGGCAAAGACATCAGCACTGTCCTCACACATTTCTGTCATTTAATGTCTGTACAGCTGATTTCAAATTCAAGTTAGATCGAACAGACACAGAGTTAGCAATTGTTAGGCATGTACATGCATGTAGCCTAAGTGTAACAAAAAATAAATAAACAGAAGACAATCAGTCATGTGATACTTTTTGTACTAGATGTTCTTGCTGTAGCCATTAAAGTGTTTTTGGCTAACACAATACAATCAGATATATCTATTTTACATCTCCAGGACAATGTCCTAGTTGTCCCCTTGTGACAGCAGGTCTAGTGCTAATACATTTCCAAGGACAGTAAATCAAATCCAGATGTTTTTCCTCAACATATTAACCTTCTTTAAATAGTAATGATTAAAATAAAAATAAATTTTAAAAAAGCTGCCAGAAAAGTGTTCTATGTTATATGCCATTATATGCCAAATCCCGTGAAGAATCTTTCCCATTTCGACACGGCCAAATTTCCAATACTGATCTGTTGAGGTGTGTCTTATTTGACATATATAAGAACTTTAAGTGTAAAAACTGTTGGAGTGAATTCAGCACTAGGCTTTTTTGCTATGTAAAGTGAGAATCTCTTCTTCCTGTGTAGTCAGGTCAAGTACTGATCTTAAAGATAGAACATCACATACTTTCAACCTGTAGCTCTATTTTCCAGCAGATTAGCAGTTTATTTGCACACCAGTCTCCAGAACTTACCGGACACAGACACGTCCTGGTAAGGCCTTTTCACTGAGCTTAATGCAGGCTGCTTTAATCCCTGATGTTGTCCAAGGAGTGTCTGCTGAAAAGCAAAGGTTATAACCTACTGTTTACAAAAATGTCCTACTCTTCCCATTGTATATGTGGTGCATGACGAAAATAAAGGCAAAAACAAGTGCTCAGGAAAACTTCACTGCTTCAGTGTTTCTGTTCAACAAGTAAAAAGACAGACCACTAAAGTGAAACGCAGCCACGGCTGAACACTATATACTAAAGTGTGATGAAAAGCAGATGCGTTGCGCAATGAAGTGCACATGTGCGGGAAAAAGCGCAAATGAGAAAGCATTGCTTTATATGTAAAAAAAAAAAAAATAATAAAATAAATAACGCAGAGAACACTGCAAATGAATCTCCAACGTCCACTAAAAGCTTGAAAGTTCTACCAAAAACTGAAATAAGGCGTGTCGGCGCTAAACAGATCGAGAAAAGAAAGAAATGTTCACGCACCTCTCTCAATGAGGCTTTCGAATGTAATGTTCAGCGCCTGCGTCAGATCGCGCAACGGCTCTCGGTGCTCAGTCAAGTGGTCACATCCGTCTGGCATGTGACTTCAAAATCTCCCTCCTACGACCCTCTCTTGTAAAGCCCCACTACGCGAAAAAAGAATAATTAAAAAAATATATCTGGAAATTCCCACGGCGCGCTTTTTTTACGCTGACCCTATGCGTGTTTTCAGTCTGTTCTGCTTGGAGAGCCCCCTCCCCCCCCGGACCATGTGAAGAACACAAGCGTCTGAGCACTGCGACGTTTACTTTCACTTTTCAGCTCGTTTAACCCGTCACTGACCAAACCACAGACTCACTTGTTTATTGATCTGTTCATCTGATCACTGATCTGATCACTGATCTCCTCACTGATCTCCTCACTGATCTCCTCACTGATCTGATCACTGATCTCCTCACTGATCTCCTCACTGATCTGATCACTGATCTGATCACTGATCTCCTCACTGATCTCCTCACTGAGCTGATCACTGATCTGATCACTGATCTCCTCACTGATCTGATCACTGATCTCCTCACTGATCTCCTCACTGATCTCCTCACTGATCTGATCACTGATCTGATCACTGATCTCCTCACTGATCTCCTCACTGATCTCCTCACTGAGCTGATCACTGATCTCCTCACTGATCTCCTCACTGATCTGCTCACTGATCTGCTCACTCAGCTCCCAGGTCTAAGTGAAACATTAACACCAACATTCCTGAGCAAATACCTTGCACAGTTGGATTAACTGAATATTAAATAAGTATAAAGTTAAATGGACCCTCACTGTGATGGTTTGAAGTCCACAGTATTAAATGTACATGGGACGAGATCAGATATATTGGGACTGCTTTCAAATGTCCACCTTCTCGAAGCTTGGTTACCATTAAAAACACACACACAAAAAAAAACATCCAAGTTTTGACTATTTTCACGTTAAGGGAAAATGTTTATATAATACAGTAATACGGTAAAGAGGCACTTTTGTCAAAACCGCCTGAAAACCATTTTCAGTGACACGATTGATAATAATTTTGAGACAGAGAATATTTTCATTGATTTAGGCCTTTCATCCTCAATCATTTTTTTGTGTAGAATACCTATTTGTGGCATACATAAATCAAGTTTCACTAACTGGAATCTTCTCCAAATTCCTCGTTGATATTACAGCTACATTTACTTCCTTGGCATGATGTATTCACACGCTCAGTACTCCAGAACCTCAGCGTGATAAAGGTCACACTTGATGATAGCCATGAACTACTTCCACTCTCTCAATGATTGTGGAAGTAGGAAAGGTGTACTTATATTTCTGCACCTTGTTTCTGAATGTTGGTTTACTTTTTGGGAAACTACATTTTGAAATCTGTTGTGTGTGTGTGTGTGTGTGTATGGTTTTTTTGCTTTGTTTTTTTGTTTAGTTTTTTTAAATATGAAAACATAGAATTTAAGTAGGGTACCTTGACTGTATATATCCATAATTCAGGAAGTAACTGCAGTTACTAGTTACTAGTACACACAATTTCCACTGAAACAGAAAGTTTCAGACAAAAGTCCTTCTGCAGCGTGCTTCTAAGGCTGTAGTGAAGAGCAGAGTTTTATATAATCTTTCCTTGGTGTCATTATACTTTGTAATAAATGTATCATAGTTAGGGTTGGGTTAAAGATGACTCACATAATCACATGTGTAAAACATGTGAATACATGTCTTGAATTCACAGTTTGGTCATTTGGGATAACTTGTTTCAGGTTTATTGGAACAGTCTTACTGGGTTTTCCAGTAGAGTAAAACACACTTAAATTCATTGAATCTTATTAAATTAACCCAGCCCTGACTATGATACATTTCTGTTAAAGATACATCTTAGATTACAAAAAACATAGGTCCATAATTTTAACTAGTATTATGCTTAGTTTGTTACAGCAGTACATCTTATGTATATATGCATCATAAATATGTGGACTATATTGGCAACTGCTTGTTTGATGCTTGCAACACCCTCTTAAATGATGTTATATGAATTAAGTCAGGTTACTTCTGTCATGCACTGTACTGCAAGAGCTGTTTTGACTTTCAGTTATCAGGGCAAGAAAACCCTGCTACAATTAAGCTTATGTGCCAATATACCTGAATTCAGTGATATTAGTGTCTAACCTTACAGGACTTTTCACATCATCACATATTATTTACATAATGTCATGTGTTCACTTGAATTCATGGCAAGCACCTTCACATGCTTGTTTGTGAAATGCATCTTCATCTTATCACTCACATATTTACTTACATAATCAAAAAACATAGGAGAACATGCAATTTTTCCTTAAGAGTAACTCCAGGTTTAATCTGTGTCCAAGCCTACATACAAAACTGACTGTGTTAATTTAACCCAGCAAAGCTTAATGCACCTCTGTGTCTATTTACAATCCCAATTCCAAAAATGTTGGGATGCTGTGTATACTGCAAATAAAAACAGAATGCAATGATTTGCAAATCTCATAAACCCATATGTTATTCCAGTCTTTTGTTCCCCCGTCCCAACATTTTTGAGATGTGTTGTGGCCATCAAATTCAAAATTACCATGTTTTTTTTTCTTAAAATCGTACATTAACTCAGTTTAAACATTTGATATGTTTTTCTGTGTTCTATTGTGAATAACATGGGATTATGAGATTTGAAAATAATTGCATTCTGTTTTTATTTACATTATACACAGCATCCGAACGTTTTTGGAATTGGGGTTGTGTTATATTCCAAGGCAACAGAGCAAAATCCGGGTTGCCCTTACAGAAAAATCACACATTTCATGTGATCATCCATTTTCATACATCATTATGTAATATATGGTCACATGAAAAGCATGTGAAGGTACAGTTCGTCATGCTATGTGAATTCAAGCAAGCATGAGGCATTATGTTAATAATATGTAACTACGTATGAAAAATAAATCCATGTGACAAAGTCAAGTGAAGTTCAGTGGGTTTTTAAATGAATCATCTGAAAAAAAAATCATGTGCAGAAAATAAAACATACACAGCATGTGAAAGAAATGTGTGAAACAGAGCATGAAGTGGTTGAATATACTTGTATAAAAATCACATGCTTGAATATTCACGTATGACTTTTCATAAGGGTGAAGAATCATCCATTCACTCAGAGTAAATCTTAAACTTCCAGAGGAGTTCAATTGGAGGGACCACAGAGGAATGGAGCCCAAGCTTTAGTTTAAAATTGTTGAGGATGGTCCAACCCTTCCAGCTTCATTGTCCCCAGTGTGAGCACAGGTTATTGTCTGAATGCAGTTTCTCTTTTTCTCTGGGTTTTCCAGTTTTCTGCCTCCTCCAAAAATCATGCATGTAGGTGGACTGGCTATGTTAAATTGCTAATCAAGTGGCAACTGACGATGAATTAGTGACTGAAACTGTTGGTCACAATAGCTACAAAATGGACACTGGGCCTGTAGGCCATGAATTTTCAGGTTGAAAGTAAAGGTTTATTATTTTTTATATATATAAACAAGTAGTATACCAACAACCACAATATTCAGTGCTAGATGTCTTGAGAGTTTTTTATTGGACAATACAGTAAATAAGAGTGTATGAACGCTTACTTTCTTAAAGAACTACAACCAATGTGAGAAACTAATTGCCCCCCACCCTAACTTTTGGTTTGTGCTGACTTCAACAGCAATAACTGCAACCAAACACTTCTGATAGCTGGAGATCAGTATTTCACTTACTTCTAGAACTAGGATTTACTCCTATGATTTGGATCATTGTCTTGCTGCATAATCCACTTGCGCTTGAGTTTCAACTTACGGACTGAAGACCAGACATTCTCCTTTAGGATTTTCTGGAAGAGAGCAGAATTCATGTTTCCCTCAATTATTGCAAGTTGCCCAGTCCCCGAAGCAGCAAAATATCCCCATGCCATCACACTGCTACCAGCATGCTTGACTGTAGGTATGATGTTTTTTTGTGGAATTCTGTGTTTGGTTTATGCCAGGTGTAATGGAACCCCTGTCTCCCAAACAGTTCCATGTTCAACTCATCATTCCATAGAACTTTCTCTTAAAAGGATCATCAAAGTGTGTTTTTGCGAAATTCAGCAGTGCCTTAATGTTATTCTGGGTCAGCAGTAGTTTTCACCTGCCACACTTCCATAGATGCCATTTTTGCCCAGTGTTTTACTGATAGTGGAGTCATGAACAGTCACCATTACTGATGCAAGAGAGGCCTGTAGGTACTTTGATGTTGTCCTTGGCTCTTTTTTACTTCCTGAATGAATCATTGCTGTGGTATTGGAAGAATTTTGGAACATCAGTCACTTCTGGGAAGGTTCACTACTGTGCAAAGTTTTTTCATTTGGAGATAATGGCTCCCATTGTGGTTCTTTAGTTCTTCCCAGACTGATGCATCACCTTCTTCCTCATTATTTCTGGAATTTCTTTCAATTTTGTCTGTTACTGGGTAAGACCATTTAACCAACTTGATGCTGTTGAAAAAGTATTTAAGTGTTGATTTGATAAAACATTGTTTGCAGTAATCAGATCTAGTTGCGTCTAGTCCAGCTGAACCCCATTATGAATCCAGTTTCATAGATTTTGGGACAAATACATTTTCACACAGGTCCAGCTGGTATTGGATAACCTTTTTACTTCAATATATAACTATCATTTAAAAACTGTATTTTGTGTGTACTGCCTTGATTTTAGATGTTGTTTTAATTTCTGAAACAATTTAGTCTGAGATGTACACAAAAACAGAAGAAATCAGGATGGGGCAAATACTTTTTCACAGCACTGTATGCAGTATGTGAAAAATGTGTAAAACCTTGAGCATGAATTTTCTGAAAACTAACATGTAAAGCATGATTTTTCACATGATTTTCTGTATGGGTAAATCTTAACCTTCCAGAGAAGGTAAATTGGAGGGAGGACAGAGGAGGAAACAGCAAGCACAGCTGAGCTGACTGTAATTGACAGTGTAAATATTGATGTAGTACAATTTTATACTGCTTCATAGTAGCATCCTTTCATTTCGAAGTTGCAAAAACATGTCATTACAGTCAAATATGTTAACTGCTCTGACATTTAAAGAAAAACAGTCTAAGGGGTTTGCTGTATTAGGTATTTCTTCTGG
>JAOUWY010000054.1:27798081-27824841 GCA_025728095.1 Prietella phreatophila | reverse complement strand
TGTTTCATGTCATAGTTAATGTTTAGGTTAGTTGGTTTAGTTAGCTTAGATCATTGAGTTGGTCATGGTTCTTGTTTGTCTTGAGTCTGCTCTCCTCTGTTTCAATAAAAGCTCTCGTCCTAACTGCACTCGCATCCGTCCTGCTTCGTTTAGGTCACATATCGTGACAGTTACAACGTGGACACCTGCGGCTTATAGAGAAGTGCAGCCTAGATATGTACAAAAAATGTTTGCTTTTTAAAATTAGCAGGTGCGGCTAATATTCAGGTGCGCTCAATAGTCCGAGAATTACGGTATGTAATGGGTCAGAATGACTTCCACAGTTTAAAAATACACACAAAAACAGCAAAAGAACAGTTTTAAAATGGTAAACCTTCGTCCGAGACAAGTCATAAAAAGAAATATTTGCATACAAGTACCTTAAGTGAGGAAAGTCAAAAAAAATTTCAAACAAACGAGAGATTAACCAGTATTTTAGACATTTCAAATGTGGAAATGGGTCAAATTGACCCATAACATAATGAAGGTCAACTTGGATATTAGTCAAAAGTAAATGCCATGCATTTTTTGACATAGCAGCCTGGGTTGGATTTTAGATGGTGGTTACTGGCTCACAAAATCAGCTTAATTATTAGTCTAACATTTTTGGCCTTTTTTTTTTTTTAATCACATGCATGCATTATTCAGGCAAAAGTAGCACCAAAATACAGGAGTGGATAATACCTGAATAGCTATACATTCATAAGTATATTTAAGTATAATTTTGGCATATTCGTGCTTGAATATAATAGAAGTTGAATACTTGTACTCTTAATGACATTTTTATTTATACCTTCAAAGTACTTTACAACCTGCGAAGGTCTCTTCAATTATCTAGCCAATGACTATGCTTCATCAATTGAACAGGCTCAGTTTTGCATTCAATCAAAGTAAATAAATAATAAATAAATAAATAAAGAATTGTGCACATTTTTTTATCTGTGGTAACGTTCTCATGCTACACAATGTAGGTAATGCTATAAGTATCCACATGCGTCAGGAGGCAGAACACTAAAGCAACAATAGACATATCCTTATACAGGCTTCATGAAACGATATTGATGGGAGACAATATTGTCACACATAAAACATTACATTTTAGAACATTTATTTTGTAGTGAAAACAAGTCAAACCACTGCAATATCCACATAATGTATTGTAAGAAAAAGTAAATCAGGTGACAAAAGGTGTTACTTCACGCCATTAACATGTTTTAATCTTTTTCAGTATTATAAATAAATTTCTAGTTATTAAGATGGAAAGTTGTTAGGCAGAAGATTGTGTCAAAAATGAGTAGGCTAAATAATAAATTTGTGTCATGACTGTCATAATTCTTGTTAAATGCACAATCATGTCACTACAGACCATGAAAACAATCATGATTTTATATTTCCTCATACCTGAATTTAATTTTCAGTTATGCCACTGCCAGCACTACACACAATATGGTGATACACCTCAGAGAATCAAAATTAGTCTTGCCAGTATTTTGTATCGCGATATCCGAGAAAACTCAATTCTGTCACATACCTAATGAATAAGATACAAGATTGCAGTGTTGAACTTGAAGATGAGCACCCTAGCCTAACCCAGTTAACTGTCTTAATATGCTGGAGTAAGACTCATAAAATGAGGTATCTCCTTTGCCTCATTAGAACACGTGAACATCTTATTTCAAAAAGCATGTTGAAGTAAGTTTTGCTAATTTGGTAACATTATCTAGCTATATTTAAACAGATTAGCCCATTTTCTTTGCTAATGCTAGATTACACAAGCATCAATTACGATACGTAAGAAATTTGCTAGGCAGCAAGTTAAATTCCACATAGTAGCAAATATTGGTTATCTACAGGATATTTTACTACTGACTGATCGATTATAAAACTACGTACGTTTAGTCATGCATATGACCAGCAAACCTACAGAGATTGATGATTTCAGGAAAAACAGCATAGTTGCTTTAAAAGGAAGATCATTAACAGATTTAGATCTGTATAATAAACGTAAAAGCTAGTTTCCCTGAAAACATTTCATTAATTTGATTTACATTTTAATACTTCAGCAAATTTTAACAGAACAACCTTTGACTTTCACTCGAGTAAATGTTTGACCAGATACTTCCACTTTTAACAGAGTAAAATTTTGATAAGTACACATACTTTCACGAAAGGATAATTTCTCAGTACTCTTTCGGAAAAAGTGGCAGGATAGTCAAGATACACAAGAAAAGAAGAATGTTTAGTAGGGGAATATTTTTAAGTTTACTCACTTACACGAAGTAAAAATAAAAATCTACATGCCTAGATTCTAATGATGTTCTGTGGGTGCTAAAATTAACCGGAAAAACCCCACCAACTTAAACACCTTCGTTCAGTCTCCCACACAGCAGTGATGAACTGTACTCAATAACACTATTCATATCATAAAAATGGTCAACAATATAACCTGTGCTTTCATCCTGCAAATCTAACTCACTGCTGCAATGTTGCCCTGAACCAAATATTCACGTTTAGTTAGTGTCCTAGTGACTATGCATGATTGTATAGCCAAGCTTGTAGACAGTCATGGAAAAATAATTTTGTGCCTGAAGGCATTCCCACTCATTTTGGAAACAAATTTCCCAATTTCTTTCCCCCACAACCTTCTGTACAAATTACGTAACACGACAGCTGTTGTTCAGGGAATATTTTCATACAATGACTCACATTTAACAACCTCTTTAAAGCCTCAAGTGAAGTGTAAAAGTACTAAACATTTACCAATGACAGATGCAAGAAATGTATAACCCTAACTGCAATTTAATCATAACTAAATGCTACAAAAAGATACAATTCGTGTGCACGCCTCATTGTAACAGTGAAGTTACAAGTTACAATGCCACATTGATTAGCAGAACATGATGCTGCAACTATTTGATGACTCAGTTGCATTTTTTTTTTATATTCCTTAGGGGTGTCAGTTTCAGAATGCATCTTTTTGAGACAAAAGTCTATTTATTAAAATTAATAAGAACGATTTAATTAACAATTTCTTCATACACTCAGAATAGGGCAATAATGAGATCTTAGTAAATGATTGTGGCATGGTTATTGGTGCCAGACAAAACCAGTGATGTCACAAAAACCAGACAGTTGAAGATTGGAAAAAGACCAGGTGATGTTTTTATCAATTTTCAGATCTACAATTTAGGTGATCCCATACCCAAGGAAAGATCAGATTCATGGCTGACCTGACTGTAACCCAATAAGATCATATTTCACCCCCATTCTGATGTTTGATGTAATCTTTAACTGAAGATAATGATCTGTACGCTATGTGTCACATGGTGGTACGGCAGAGTTCCTAATAAATTGGGCAGCATGCAATGTCACTTGGGGAGAAAATATTTTAAAATGTAAAACTAATTTTATTATTTACTTTTAAAAAAAAAAGAAAGAAAGAAAGAAACAAAAAGATATGGTCATCACATACATATTGTCAACCTAAAATCTGAAAGAAAAATATTTAAAAAGTAAAATTTTTTCTGGAACTTGATAAGAGCCCTGGAAACTACATATTCTCTGCACATGCTGTACAAGATGTGTCTGACGTGGCAATTTTTTCAACATGTACTTTGCAGAAAGTGTGGGCATTACCTCAAGGTGTTGGTAGAGATGGCCACAATGCCTTCAGGACACTGCTCTGATGCAAAGCCTGAGGCGTACTCCAGGGTTTCATAGGAAAGTGGTGTCAGATGGAAACGTGACTGGTATGAGTAGCTCAGCCATGATCGACTGGACATGGCCAACACCTGAAGAGATCAGACAGCATGACAGATGTAACAAAACTTCTGTAACAAACATCATGGATAAACAAGAACCAGCAACTGCTCAGGAATATGCGTGAATACTTACAGCCTCCTGGCCCTGCATCCGCACTCTGAAAAGCTTCACTGGTCGAGAGCCCAGGTAGCGTGTGCGAGTGTCAGACAGGTCTCCAGTCACTGGATCCAGCACAGTGCGGAGTAACACACCGTTCTGATACACACACACACACGGTAAAATATTCAATACAGAGCATTACAACAGAGACAGATAGTGACATACATACACACAATGTATCTGATGATACAAAGCAAAACAAAAGACTCATTACCTGTAAGCCAATGTTGAGGTAGAGGAAGCCGATGGTACCTTTCTCTCCCAACTCATCTTGTTTCTCCACACCTCCCATCTCCACTATACATAGAGATTCTGGCTGTGCAGGCAGAGCCTGCATACTCAGCGGCTGTAGACAATCCTATACACCAAACAGACCAGGGAAGGCAAGTTAAAAATGTTTGGCTTCCTAATTTGAGTGAACTTGTTTAATTGACCAACAACAGCTTTTTACGAACATGCAACAAAACAACACCTCCCTATTAGTGTGTGTTAACTGTAAAACCAATTGCAGTGTAATCCTGTCTTTTTTGTCTGTTATTGCAGACAAGAGCTTCACATGATACTACACAGTCAAAGCTAAACAACACAGCATTAAAAGACAAACAGCATACCAAGGGGTCTAGTGAGATAATCCGCACAGTGTTATCCACCAAGCCCACAGCCAGGAACCGTGAGCGCTGCTCACCCGGGGGAACGTTCGCAAGGCTCATGCACACCACATCCGCAGACATCTCTTTTCTCTCTGTGTACTCATTCAGCTGACCTGACTGCAGAGTGAAAGAGTTCAATTATTAGTGCGAGGTAAGAAATGTGACAGTAACAGACTGAAAAGGCTTTGTTTCTGCTGGTATACCGGGTCCATCTCAAAGTACACCAGCTCTCCTCCAGTCAGGGCAATGACCACCTGCCGCTGGTTCACAGCACAGCGCACAATTGTCTTCTTTCCTGGAGTCTTCCACTCATTCACACGCTTATCTGCTCGAATATGGCGAATACCATCTGGGTAGACCTGGAAAGCGAATAGAAGGAAACGCTGACAAAAAATGGCAAGGTAAAAGACATAAAATAAGGCCTTGGGTCTGCTGGTGCTCCTTTAAGCTGTGTATGGAAAGCATGGTCAAACACATGCAACCTGGTGTATGTGAAAGCACTGATCGTATAATTTTGTACACATAACTTCAAGACCACCACTTATGTAGCTGTACTATTTTCCATTTTGTACATACACAGAGGAAATACTCCACTGTTCCATACATTATCCCTGTGTAGGAACTGGTGTCTCGTCGCTATTTTCTTTCAAGGTGCTTTTGCCACCTGAACTCCTTGGGAACCCCCACAAAACAATAGACTGTGTGTGCTAATTGGCTGCAATAAGAGCCAATAGCACACAGTATGAGAACTGAGTGGGTGGACATGTGTAATTTCTGAAGGATCTGTCTGAACTTGTGAATCTTGTTATTCAAACGTAGTTGGAACGCAACCTTGTGTAAGACAGAGTGTAAGGGGAATCGCTTAAACTATGACTGGCATTTACGTCAGATGATACATAGAGGAGTCTGGGAAACACCACATTACTTGCCTGCACCAGAGCATCCTCCCCAAGCAGAGAACAGGACAAAGTTGGGGTAGTACCCAGGAAGCCAGAGTCAGTCACTTCTTCCACAGTTTCTCCGATTGACAACACCAGCGTGGCGTTAACGAAGGACACAATGATGTAGGCGTCAAACTCATCTGCGAAACGGAAGATGGACGTTGGTAAAGTTGCTCCACAGAAAGAAGGAAACTATGGTGTCAGACATCTCTTACAAAACCAGCAACTAAAATATATGACACCAATGTCATTTTAACTTCCGTCATGGTTAAACAAAATGCGAGAACATAAATGTATACACAAAACATTGAAATGAGTTTGATATTTAGGGTTGTATTTAGGGATATATTCAGGGTTGAAGTTTCTCTATGAAATCAGACCTTACTACTGATTTGCCAGATAATTCTATTTTAACAGTGAAGCTAATCTTTCACACACTCACTCAACCCGTGTTCATTCCTGACTGTGTAGAGTTTGGCACTGCTCACTGTCAGCTTATTAAATCACATGATTTCAAGGAACCTAGTCTGGCAGAGAACAATTTACCCAAAGAGATATACCACACTGCAGTTTACCAGTTGGCCATGGTGTTTGACAGAGAGAAGGTAACATTGCAGAATACCACCCACCAATTTGTTTAGCAAGTGAGAGCAAGTCTGACTCTGAGGCTGAATTCTGAAAAGAGTTACTATTCCTCATAAGCTCTGTAAGCATGCAGACAGAAATCAACAAGTTTGGTCTAGTTGTTGTAACTCTAGTTTGCATGGTCATATTTGTACAACAGTTCAGCAGATTGTGAGAATTCAAGAGTTTCTATGTAGACTACAGGTGCAACCAATTATAATTTTGGTAATTTTTCCTCATTAGTTGAAAATTGAAATGAAGATTTTCATTAGTTGGCAGAGTTGAAAAAATATTAAATATCACCTTTTTTTAAAATAAAAACTTTCCTTTTGATCTAAAGGTGTACGATTAAATGTTTGAAATCGGTGTTGTAGAGAAAACTATAATCGTGCCAACATATTCATCTCTTTTATTAGAAAACTAACACTATTTACAAAAAAAAAAAAAAAAAAAAAGCAAAATATTTCAAAAAGCAGCCAATAAGTGTCCTGCATAAACCTGTTTAAAAAGCATCTCATGATGATGCCTCGAGAAATTGGTTGAGAAAATGGCAGGAAAACATTTCTGGTAATTCTAGACACCCTTTTGCCTACTTTGAAGATGCTAACATATTTTGAATTATTTTGGATTTATTTATTTTTTATCACAACATAATTCCCACAGTTCCATTTGTGTTATTCCAGAGTTTTGATGTCTTATTATTTTAAAATGTGGAAAAAATTAAATAATAAGTCCAGTAGTGTATGTTAAGAAATGCTATACTACTCTTCAACACTATTACTGTACATGCTTGATGATATGAGTTGTGTTTTGAAATGAGAAAACTTTCATTTTATAGACTAATCATTAATTTCAGGCTATGTTCAATCATTTTCAACCCATCGAATTGTCAAACCAACATTTGGCCAAAGTACCACAAGAATGTTTTCTGATAGAGCAGGGAAGATGGAGCAATGTGGCCATAAATGCATTATACATCTAGGAAACTGGATAAGGTAGAACATACAAGAGTATGGTGAGCATTAAGCATGGTTCAATCAGGTACACTGTGCTTCCACATTCTCTTATTTCCACAAACAAATCATCAGAAATTGAAATATTTTAGTGAAGTGACGCAGTGCGCCACAAAGCTTCATAACACAGATCAACTTATTGAAAAATTTCTCAACTATTTTTATCATCCAATTTTATTGATTTGGTGATTTGTTGTTGCAGCTCTAGAGTCTTATTAGAAATCTATTTTTGCTTTTTTAATGTATAATGGTTTCCTGTCCATATAATAATAATAATAATTATTATTATATCATGTATATGCAGAACATAGTTTGAGCACACCGACATGTCATAACTAGAAATCACTGGTGTGAAGCCAATACTAACTTGTTACCTTCCTTTAAAGCAATTTTATTGCTCCAACAATGACTTAAAAGGGCTCCTAGTGGATATGCCACTTACATTTTCCCACAAGGGATGCATTCTTAAAAGAGGAATACATTTGTTTCCCAGTGGACATAAGTGGTATATACCTTCTACATGCCTCCTCACAGTCCACACAGCATTGGGGTTACCAGGAAGCTCTGACACAGCCATCTCTGAGACCTACGTGTACAAGAGCACACACACATTTTAGATGTTCCATCAGGCCGCATTTGCATGTACGCAACACTGTAGTGTGCCATAAAAGGTGTCAGACCACAGACTTGCCTGCATGTTAACAAAAGCAGAAAAACCTTCTAAGCTAGAAGGAAACATGTGACACTGATATAAACGGAGACACAAACACCCACCTCCAGACCATGTCTAAGAACCCTTAGCGTAGATCTTGGTCCTCTACCACATGCCACATATAGCTGAGGTGTGTCCTCGTTGGCTAAATCAGCGATCTGCAGGTGGGGAGAATAAATGGATTAAAAAAAAATTTTAAATAAACTGCTTTCAAACCAAATTAGAATATTTTGTGTACAACACAAATACCCATTTGCTTTAAATAAAAAAATAATAATAAAAAAAAACAACACAAACAACTTTGTTCAAAATGAGTCACAAGTCCTAAGTTTCTGAGCTGAAATCTTTAGCCTTGTACTTTAGTCAGTACTGTACAGACAAAAACAGTTTACGCTCGATTATTTCAAGGAAACACAGTGGACATTGTACAAGGTAAAGCATTTCCAAGTAAATGTCAGAAACTAAGAAAACTGTACACGTATTGAAAATATAAACATCCTAATTTCATCTGCATATGTTTTGATATACTAATGAAAACAGAAAGGCATTATTGTTCAGTGCCTTGTAAGAGACATGTCAGTTAACTTTTAATGAAACAAAGGATGAGACATGAAGAGATTCAATCATCCTTTGTTTCACTACAACTTGGCCAATACCCCTCATAATGGACAAAACAATAACAATCAGTGACCTCTGTTTATCATGAGGACAGGATAACAAATTCCAGCAAGTACAAGGGTGAAGGAGCCAGTTCCTTAACCAACAAAAACTGGAGTGATCCGAAGAATGTTACTACTGTCTACTGCTCACCTGGAGCATCTGGTAATCACGCGCTGCCCTTTATACACCTGCCCTGGGAGTTTACCTCAATCATCACCACAACTGTCTACGTGACTCTGCAAAGAACCAGATTCAGCCTTATCCAGGCAACAAAAACATCCGGAGGATGCCTTCATCATTGCTGGAGGCTCTAGTAATGCAATATTTTGTGTTTGTAGCACTCCTGTGGAAAGGATGGCCAGCTTCAAACAACTCGATTTGCACATAAATGAATAGCTCTTCTGGTCACTCCACATCATAGTCAAGAAAGCAAGGCAATGGCTTTGCACCTCAGGCAATAGCAAAATTTCAATTTCATGCACAAAAGACATTTGATACATATTGCGCAGAGAGAATCCATTCAGCAACTGCACCATCCTAAACCACAAAACACCCTGCAGAAGGTGGTACATTCATAACAATATTTACAATAAACCATACTGCGAGGTCAGGCAAACACCTTTGCAGTCAACACAGAAAAGCTCAGGAGGAGCTTCTACTCACAGTGCATCAAGAATTCACATGAATCACCTAGGCCACCTGCACTTTAGTCTGCCCCCCTACCTGCACACATACACTGTGAATGTATATTCTTTCCAGCTTCACATTAAGTGCTGTGTATATCATGGTATACTGGGCATAGCACTTTATAACCTTCCACCTTATTACTTATTTCCTTTTACCACGTAATCCATTATTTATTTATTTATTTATTTTTACTTTTATCCCATTCTGACATTCCTTTTTCATTTATTTATTTCATTGTATTGTTTATTTAATTATTTATCCTTCTTCTGTATTTACTTTCTGTATTTATTGCATACTTGCAGTCACTCAGTCAACCATCCAGCATTTCACCAGACCCTGTACAAGTTCATATGCGACATAAAACCTTCATATTTTGTTTGCTTCAAAACCTGTTATATTTGAAGCAACAGCCTTCTTAGGCTTTAAGCAAACATTAAATAGCTGGGCTTTTTGCTTGTTTGTTTTACCATCTTTATTATTTGCAACCACTTGACTTGAACCCAGACTAATGCTTCAACCAATTTTCTAAGGATAAACTAATGAAAATGAATATTCTGGACAATGGTTCACTTTGAAAGTTAACTATGACATTTATTTACTATTGTTAAAATGCTTATTGTTAATGTTACTACATGAACAAAAAATTAAACACCACAATTCATCTCAATTCCTCAGATGAATTTTTTTTTTTTACTTGGAAAACATTCTGTTCTTGGCAGGGAAAAGAATCTCTGGAGCAATGAATCACCAATGACTAGACTAATCACCACTATACTATTTATTCTGTAGTTCCTAATTACGGAGCATGGAAAATACTGCTAAAATGTTAATTATTGTCATCAGTGTAGATGTTACCTTTTTACCTTCTACATGAATGACTTTTAGGTTAAGACGTTACTGAACCTACACATTTTGACATTTTAGAGGCTAAGAGAAAAAGGTCAGCACTTGCATACAGACTGTCTAAAAACCCATATACCACTAACGTACCTGGCAGGACATGATGGGGGAAAGGTTATCCTGTTCGTCCACAAGCACCAGGTTCTTAAGTGGTCGTGGTTGGAAGAAAAAGGTGTCTCCTTCTTCCAGAGGCATGGCAGAAGAAAACTCTGGTTCGTCATCATCATCACCCAGGTGGGCGATCTGATACAGATAACTAACAGAAATAGGGATGTGAGATGTTTACAAAGCATTTAAGAAAAGCAATGTCTCTTTCCAAGTCACAGGTCATATATACCGACCCAATAAGCAAATCTTGAAAAATAGAGCCCATGAACAATTTTAAGTATCATTTTCATTCTCAGTGACCCAGAATAAGTAAAGCACTATATTTATTTCAGAAGCATTTTGGCTGTAGACCAGTGAAATCATCGTCTGTCTCATTAGACCACAAGCAAAATGAGGTTTCACGGATAAATCTTCTAGTCATTTGATTGTTTTCTTTGTAAGTTTTGACAATAATGTTAACATTAAGTATGTGCCTTCTGCCTAACCTTAATATTCAGATATCTGAATCTTAGTTTAATGGTCAGATATTTGGTCAACTGCTATGAGATGTGAAAAAGCATATTTCTCATCACATGTTCGAGCAACATTTTCAACTTCAATTAAACTTTCCTCCTGTTTGTTCTTCCAACATAGGTCAAATATTTTTGCACTATACAGCCTTTGGAGTTTTCTCTAGTGTTGAGTAGAATGAGTATTATTGAAGTGCTGAACATTTCATTTATCTCGTGACACTGTTATTGGAAATGGCGGCAGATAAGTGAGTTATAAAGGGATCTCTATTTAAGCCAGAAATTACTAAAATACATCTCTGACCAGATCTATGAATAAATCCATCACTGGGTTTAGAGAGTATTTGCTTTTTAGGCAAAACAATGAATGATTCAGTTTGAAGCTGTTATTGCATCACACATGATATGAATAGCATCATGATATTCCTAAAAGTCATGGATGATGCAATCATAACAAAGCTTACTCTGCTGAACAAAATGCGTTTTCTCAGCTGTAGAAAACTTTATTTTGTCAGTGTTTGATTTTGCAAATGGACACATCTGTTTAGCCTCCAGTTACACTAACAGGTGTGTCAAAGAAAAAAAATGGACTGTGCAATATCCAAACATTCCATCAGCTATACACTCAGTACCCCACAGAGAATGACTGCCAGTTCCAGAATCACTCTCACAAAAGTAAGGCAGAGCTGTCCCTTTCTTCTTCAGGGAAGGCGATAATGTAGCCTGCAACACCATCGACGGTGTGTTGACAGCCCACAACATCGTTTACAATCAAGATGAGTGGAGACTGTTCATTGATTCATCCAAGAAAAGTCTTAAGGCTGTTTTGCTTCATAATGGCAATGTTCTGACATCGATTTCAATTAGTCATGCAGTCCCATATGAAATGTATGACAACATGAAAACTTTTGAGGTGGCAGCTTTGTGGTGATTTGAAAAGTAAAATCTTAAAATATTTTGGAAAGATTAGTCAATCAGTTGTTTTGTCATTTTTGAATTCAGCACATCAAAATACATAATAAATAGCATATTTGATCTGTAACTGTAAATGTGCACTTACATAGCGGTTTTATCCAAAGCGCTTTACATTGTGTCTCATTCACCCATTCTCACACACACACACCAATGGAAGCAGAGCTGCCATGCAAGGCACTAGCTTGCCATCGGGAGCAACTTGGGGTTCAGTGTCTTGCCCAAGGACACTTTGGCATGTCACCCGGCACGGGAATAGAACCGCCAACCCTACGATTAGTGGACAACCCACTCTACCAACTGCGCCACAGCCGCCCCCTGATCTCTGAAGCAGTCTTCTAAAAAATTGTAGACCAGTATTATCTGTGCATTTCACACAAGGAACATTAAAATTCAGTTATAACCTGTTTCTTTTCACATTTATGAAATATGGATAAGCTTTTATAAGGCTTTCCAAACCTTTTTACAGCCTGCAGCCACCTGCCTCTTCCTAATACTCTGCCATGGGCTCTGTCAACTTTTAGCCAGATGGGTAATTGTTTCAACAACTATTAAAAATGTTCTTTTTATTTAACTTTTTTTTTTTTAGCAGACATTTATCTAAGATTTGTGACTAAGATATTACTAAATCAGGTGTCACTTTCCACCACTTTGAGCCATTTTTGCTTATAAACGTTAAGGAGTCTATTGCTTTAATCTTCTCAATTTTGTGCTGTTTTGGCAAGTACAAGCATAATAAAGCATAAATAAACAGGAAGAAACAGTTAGACCAAATGCATTCCTTTAAGCAGGACAAATACTTTTGTTAATTGTCAAGCAAACGTTTTATCACCATCCTATATTCTGGGATCTGTTTCAAATATTTGCAACTGCTCTTAACATCTGATGGACTGCAAACAAAAAGTTTGTTACTCTGAATATTCTGAAATTTTCCACACACGTTACAAAACTGAGTTGCGCTGTAAAATTTCCCACTTATGACATACACTGCTCTCTTTTTTCATGCAGTTAAGGGTCGAGTCAGTGCTGAAGCTTTAAGTGCACAAGCTTTGGCCTTTAAAATGATTACAATATTGCTGCATCTGATGAAGGTGATTACAGGACAAAAGGTTGTTGGTTTTTCGGTGACCGGGGTCAACAGTGCAATAGAATGTCATGTTCTCTATTCCTTCCGAGTTTTCCTCTGTTGCACCATGCAGTGACAAATGCATCAGCTATTTTCTATGACATTTTACAAATGTGTTGTTGCCGAAAAACTTTTATCTATGATCTAAGTGCTAGCTTCCCACCCCACCCCCCATTTGTGCTGCAACACTTGGAACATCTCTGGAACCAATGCGACCTGCTTAAACTTTTGACTAAGTTACAACAGAACAGTGAGTGTTCACAATAATTAATGGGTCAATCTACTACAGTGAAGACACTGCTAAGAGAACAAATATCTGAAATAACTTGTTTACAAGAAGCAGACAAGAAATGTTCACCAAGCCATTTCAGTTAGTTTTCTGTTGTCAGACTTGGGGCCAAATTTTGAAACTTACTGGTTTCCAAACTCTGATGCCACAAACAGGAAGCCAGTCTTCAGCACACACATTGCAGTGGCCACCGGGATGGTGTCAAAGTATTTCATCCTGATCTCTGTGACCTAGGAAGAGGTTACAATATTTACATAACAGTTCTGGGTGTTTGAAATGCAGCTCAAACAAATACACAAACAAGTACAAATTCACAGGCTGTTTTAATTCATGTGGGGATTCAAGTCAGATATCAACATTCTCTTCAGCATTTGTCAGAGAAGAGACATGAAGGTATATCATCATTTCTATATCACAGCCACATGGCCCAGTTAAAAAAAAAAAAAAAAAAGTGAGCAACAAAACAACAGGCAACTATTTATTTTCTGTGTGTGTGTGCGCGCGCAACACATACACAATTACAGTGTGAATGGAACGAGACAAGCAACATTATGTTGAGATTATGGAAATTAGATATGACCGGTAAGGCAACAAATGCAAATGAATGGCTTGAATAATACTTCAGACAATCCTATGGTCACAAATTTTAGTTCCTACCTGCACATGTGGTGGTAACTTTAGCTCCTAACTGCAATAAGTCCCCATTTACTGTTTGATGCTAATAAATGGAAACAAAAACTCTTAAACATAGTTTTATCTTCCTACTATTTGTGGAAAGGGCATAAGCAGACCACAAGTGACAACAGTAGTGGTCATCATACGCCCACAAAAGAAAATTACAATCGTCACGGTCAGCTTGCTGCGTGTGAACCAAGGACGAGTTTCCTTTAGTGATCTATAAATGTCCATCAGTAATTAGTTTACTCTCACAAGCCAGACATTTAACTATGTGTTTTTGCTTGAGATGGGATGCTGTGAACATAACTGTGTGGAATGGACTGTTTCCCTGTGAATCTGTGCACATTCTGAGGTAGAGCCAATTCATCAATTATACAGATTCGACTCAGCAAAATATATGCACAGTACACCTCATGGACACTGTCTGAAACTAGAATCAGGCTGCCTTTCTGATTAAAAGATACTCAAATAAAATATGAGACAAATCAATCCCAGTTTTTCATGACAACTCAGTGGCCCAGTCAGTGGCTACAGCTCTTACCATCTCCTCATCTGTTTCCAGGGTAACCTTGAAGATGTCTCCTTGCTCAGTCTGGGCAAGGAAGAAAAACATGGACTTGGTTTTGTGTGTGGCTGAGCAGACGAAGATCATACCCCTCTCTGGATCATCCAGGTCATTCTGAGTTTGTGAAAAGAAAAAGGAAGTCATAAAATAAATCCGTAACATTTAACTAATGAGAACTCAGCTTACTACAAGTGAAACAGATCAGCTCTGAACCACTATGGCAGATTTTCAAGCTCTTGCGCATTACTCACAATACATTCTACTATACAGTCAAAGACAACCACAAGTACCATATAATTATGCTTTTGTTAAAACTAGCAGTTATGAGATCAGAAGTCTTGGTTGTCTCCAGGGTTTGTGGCAGAGAAGAGACATGAAAACATCATTTCTGTTGGAAGTGCTACGGTCTGGGGACAGCTTTATGAAATACGGTTTTAATCCTGAAAAACCATCTCTGATGCATTACCACCAATAGACTCACCCTTCTGCGTGGGATTGGGCAGCGGATATCTGGCTGGTCCCCAAAGTTCTTGTAAGTGATGTAATTTTCTGAGCAAATGAGCACACCGCTCGGACCATCAGAGCCACCTGGCACTGTTGCACACAAGGACACAAATTTAAAGCAATCAACATTTACACTGCATCCACAGGCTGTTTGTGTTAACAGAAGTTTAAGTCAGATATCAACATTTCTCTTCACAACAATCAGAGAAGAGACATGAAGGTAGCTCATCATATTTACATTACAGCCACACTCATTAAAAGTGCATTCTCACCATCATAATCATTTTCTAAACCAGGCCAATACCTGTGATGAGGAAGTTTCCATGCTCTTCCAGAGCCTCGCTGTACTTGCGCACTACATGGTTGAGTCCCAAGTCCAACTCATAGAAGGTCAGAGTCTGCTGTGTGTTAGCTGCCGCTTCACCTGTGGGGTCGTTATCAGCTTCCTGTTAAACAGAGCGGTACGAGTCTTAATGAGAGAAATGCCCAGTGTGCGAATATCTCTGCAGTTCAGTGTGCATGCAGTGATCAGAGGTGTTAACAATCTCTCCAGTGATATGTCAGAGAAGAGACATGAGTAAACTCATCATTTCACTGGGAAAATGCTTCGATGACCCTGAGTGCTAGAAGAAATTAAACTTATTTTAAACGAAAACACAACAATTTGAGTAAATTAATGCTTAAATCCATGTATTAACCCTATACAGAGAACCACATCACTATAATCAGATGTTTAAAATAAAAAGCTGCACTCTCACCTCATAGTCCATCTCGAGACAGGCAAACATGGGGTTCTCAAAACCCACATCCACCCCAACCACATGGTAGACGAGTGTGTTAGCCTTGTGTGCTTCCAGAGGGGAGGAGATGGTGAGGCGAGCAGCTGCATCTCTGTTCAGAATGTACACCAATTTCTGCTTCTCTATAGCACCTGTAAGGAAAAGACCACAAAGCCATAACATTTAACTTGGCAGAACTTGCCTTACTACAAAAATGAAGTTTGGCTCCATCATTGGGAAACCCAGAGCGTTAGTGTTTCCCTGCTCATGACTCACCACAATTACCACCCACCTATTAATTTGAATACTGCTGTGTTACAGAAGTAATCATTGCATGATTAATTGCTGCAGACATTGGATAAAACACTCTAAAGACCTGCCAGGGGACACAATCAATTTTACATAAACAGCAGAGTTACAGGTGAAATACACACAGTCGATATACAATTACGTACAGTAGAATCTACATTTTGGCTGTAACAGGGGATTAATGTGTACACATTTTTTTAAACACATTCTTTTTTTAATGATATTTTATTTCATTTGCAGTACCTGCACACCAAACAAATATCCAAAAACCTCACAAGGGAAAATCTGTTCAAGATCGAATGTACTCTATATGAAGAAAATCCATAAAACCTACAACAATCTTCCATAGAAATCATACACAAAAGTGTCTTATAAAATAGCACAAGACTTAAGGATTCTCTGGCAAACAGTTTTAACCTGTAGCTCAACAGCAGGTATGGTCTTGCCTCTCTCTGGTTTTGTGCATGTGAATCTATTATATACAGTTATTATGAGAGACATGTCAAATATCTTCAATGGAATAAGAAAAGAAATCTGATTTTGGTCTTTCTTTCAAAATGAACAGGGGTTTTCATCCACTGAATACATCTTTTAAAAACAGCTCACCAAGGTCAGAAAATTGAGTCATGATGCATTTCAAATAAAACCTGAGACTCAGAGCACTGAAACAATTTGTCAGTCAAGTCTGACACAAAAGGGGGCTCAAAGTATCAGACAAAACTAAAACGAGAGACCGACAGCAATTAAATGACAAAACTGCTTGATTTGGTGCATAGACCACCAAAGAGACAAAATTTAATTTAACAAGTTTCACAAATGATGAGATGCATCTCAGAAGGATTTTACACAAGATATCTACAACACATGTAAAATGTAATCACATACATAGCTGATGTACATATCGAGGTAATGTAAACCGATTGCCTGAAATCATTAGCCTCTCAAGAATTGTAAAGAAATACTTATATAATTTGCCACACAGGGCAGAAAATACAGAATTTGAGTAATAGTTTACCTTGCATTGAGCAGAGGGCAAAAGGACACAGAGGAGAGGCCATGTTCTCAAATCTTTAACTCACTAACTGACTGTGATGAACAGAAGTACCCATGTTTTATATTTTGAACTCAGTATATAACTTGTAATGAGATTTTCATGCACTGTTGATAGCTTCTCTGTAATATTACACTGGAATATTATCTCGACTTTAGGTACTGGTTGAACATTTCAGATATTTAAGCATTTTTCTACAATCGGATGTAGGTTTTGTAATATCAGATCCACCATTTTGAGAATTACATGCAGGAACGCCATTGTAGCACTGTATCTGAGGAGAGACGAGTCAACAACAGCGTGCACATGTAAAGTATACTTACTTTGTTTTTATTAATAAACTTAATAAACCTAACAGCCATTAAAACACATAAGATGAGTTACATCTAATATGTGTATTCTTCATATGCTGTTTAAGCAGCTGGGCGCTAAGAAAGAGAAACTCACAGTCACAATCTGTTTCGCGCAAAGTGTTTTTTAAAAATAAATAAGACACTTTAAAACACTTTAGTAACAGTGCACTTAATTTTTTGCACTCTTTCCGACACCTCTGTTTAATGATGTACAAATAAGAGTTTTTTTTGTTTTTTATGCAACAAGGACGTGAAACCGACAATGGTTATAATGGTTCAGTTCAGTGTTTTTATCAATGTCAAAACAGAAGTAAAGCAGAAGTTCAGCATAATCAGCATCAGAGAAAAAATAAATAAATAATTTGAAAAAAAAAATCAATATCGGTCGATCTCTACTTACGATTTAGGTACATAATTTGGGGGGGCAGATACACACCAAAAACTGCACGGATTAAAGGGAAGAGGTTAAAGGAGGAAACACACTCTTACCGATCATTACAGCTCTGCCTTTGGGATCCACAGCCAGAAACTGTCCTGGAACAATGCGTCTACAGCCACTCTTGCCAAAGGTCTCCTGGTGCACCTTTTCAAACATGTTCTTGGAGGAGTGATACTCCAGGATGACAATACGTCCTGAATCACTGCCCACCACGATGTAATCTTCAATATAACAAAAGAGCACACCAACAAAGTGAGACACCGTGCACTCTAACCTCAAGTGGAAAGAACACAAAGCCCAGGACAAGAAAAATTATATTCAATTCCTAAACACGCAGGAGGTGTGTGCATCTGCACTGGGATTCAGCAGGAAGCAACAAAATGTTGAGAAGGCATTTTATTTTTTGTTGGCAGCCACAAAGTTGGAGGTAAAAAAATTTTTTTTGTTTTTTTTTTGTGCCATGCCAGCTTCTATGACTATTTCTATGGTGAGATAGGTGTAAGGAACTCTATATAAAAAAGGTAAGCTCTTAGAAATTACATCTAGATCATCTTCAGAAGCGTCATCAAACCTTTCATAGCAAATTCAACTTTTTTAAACTGCCATCTTGGTATTTTTAGAGCTTCTCTTCCATTTAGGGTTAATATTAATGGAAAGTGATTGCTACCAAAAAGGTCAAACAAAAGATATAAAAAAATAATAATACAGGTTAGTCTAGGAATTCTTCTATCATCTTTCCTTTGGTTTCACAATGGGTATTTCCCCCATACAGTGTTGTGACTATTAAAGTCTACAATGAATATAAATGAAGAAGAAAGTTGGGCAACTAGGCCACCCAGGTCATTGTGTAAGATTCAGTGGGACATATGGAACATACTCTAACGGTTCTCTGCAGGGTTAAACACACTGCTGCTACCAGTAAATTATGCGAATGTTGGGGCCCGGAAACTAAAGCACACGCAAAGAGGTTTAGCATTTTTCTGGTGAAGACGTGTGACCAATTGAAGATCGACAAGTCATGCCTTTACTTCAAAAAAAACACCTAATACGCTCAGAATTCCTTTAGAAGTCAGTGTGAATGGGATTAAAATCAGTCCTGCACACACCTAATATACAGAACAAAAGTTGAGCAAATAAAACTGACCTTTTGTGCCACCAGTCAGCCTGAAGGCCATGAGAGAGCGGACGATGCCGAACACCTCCATGGTGAGCAGTGTGTGAACTTTTCCTGTGTTTGCATCAGGACGCAGCAGCTCCAGAATCTTTCCTCGAGAAACAACAATCTCCTGCTGCTTGGTACCTGAAGTAACAGAATATGATACTTCGAAATGTTTGGGCTATGGCCATTACTGAAAAAGAAACATATGACAGTAGGGCTGCAACTAACTTATTTTCATAATTAGTTGTCCAATTTTTTTTTTCCACTTAATCGGATGGGGCAAACTTTCAGTAGCTTTTTTTTGTGTTTATTTAAAATAAAATCCACAAACTGGGTGTTACAAATATAAACTTTAAACAAAAACTTGACACATTTGTCTTTACTACTTGTCCAAAACAGAAAAGAATCCAATTCCACACACCAGAATATATATATTAATGTAGGACTGTAGTCTAATTCTGTGCTTTTTGTGCATCCATAAAAATATTGCATAAATGCTATAAAATTAGGCATTTTTTGCATTAGTATTTATGCATTATTTTTAAGGATGCAAAAAAGGCACAGAATTAAACTACAGTCCTAAATTAATAATAAAAACTCACTGTTACTGCACATTGGGGTTTCTGTTACTCGCTGCCATTAGGAACATTATTTTACTTCTGATCATAATGTTTTAATTAGACATTACAGATCTTACAGAGCTCCCACTCTATCAGCGCGTCTACACTACATCAGCAATGCAGCCTTGTTGCTAACAGATCACTTTCGTTATAAACAGAATTTACACTGCAAACATGCAAATACAGCATATAATGACAAACTTAAATTAAACGAAACCTTTTAAGAAGCTTGCACCAGTTTCCCCAACCAGTTGTACACAGTGTAGTATTTTGGATATAAACATAAGTTTATCCACGTGCATCAGTTTAATTTCCATGGTGTTTAAAATGCTACCCTGCCTTAGAGGACTTGGACGTTAGACACATTCTTCCTTAGTCACGTGACGATTTCGCCTCATCTGTTGGTGACTGCGGTCATGTTGAGAATAAAAGGCAACACTGAAAAAGTACACTGAAGAAAGTCATTGTGACTGTGTGCGCCTGATAATACTAGCATGCATATGACATCATGCGCAGTTGCCTAGGAAACGGTGTATACTTCCGGTTAGTAGTAAAAAAAAATATTTAAAAAAAACCCATTACATTTGAGATGCTATTACCTTTCTAAAATCCATACACAAGACGGTAGTGCAGAGTGCATAGTGTAAGTGTACAGTACTTCATTTGAGACACAACTTTAGTATTTACTCTCCGAGGCATGTTTTCGGAACAGAAGTAACGTAATATGTAAATCTCCCCTGTATCACACACAGACCAACTAATCAATGAGATTTGTTGACGATTTTCATAATCGATTATTACCAATTAGTTGTTGCAGCCCTACACGAAAGCACAAATCGTTTGCTGAATGCAAGAACACCGCATTATCGCACGGTTGCATTCAAGGATAGTTTAAAACATACCTTTAAACATAATAGTTTAAAACATACCTGAGAAGTTGCCATGGATGGCATGAGTGATGCCAGTAGCACGCTGCAAGGTCAGGTTGTACAGAAACATGATTAATGTATCTGGACCTTCAGCTCTGGATAGAGAAACTTATCTCTGCGCCTGTAACCACCAAAAATAAGACGGCGAGATCAAAACAGAGTGAACAATGTAGCCTTACATAACCCTCTATTAACTGAATACTAGTCTTGTACATGGCTGTTTCATGCTAAGCTACACATACTGCTCGCTTAGCTACTAAAACAGTGTTTAACTCTCGTCTAACAACACTTCTAGGTCTGGGTTTCAACAGTTCCCTAGAACATGGCAAATCTGATTTTGGTCTTTTAATCAGGGCCGTAACGGTTATACGTCCTAGTATGGCGCTTTCACACCACACTAGCTAGCGCCTTAGCTAAGAAACTACTTACATGTTTGGGTACCTTATAAAACAGTTCTGACTTAGCTTCTAGCAGCTTCGCTTCCATGGGGGCGATTTCGTAATTAATTAAAGACAAGTTTGGACTTTCACGTTAAAAACAATTAAACTCCATAACACATTCTGTGGCCTGCTAGCCATTTGGCTAGCATGTTCATTCATAACCAGCCTATGTTGCTAACGTCGCAGTCTAACTCTAATTTGTTCTTTTGTCTTTCACTGACACATTCATTAATAATATCATTATTTGATGTCTATTTGTAGTGTAGGGAGACAGTTTACCGATTTTACTATCAGGATGTTGCAGATATCGACAGATGAAGAACTCATTCACAATATTCACTCCTCCGCTTCCTATTTTGCAAACGCCGCTCTAACGATTAGGGTCCTTGCGGTTCTCAAGGCGCGTTTGATGGCTGCCCTGCGGGATGCCTGTCGAAAATTAGTTCACTGAAGTCACACTGTTTAAAACTATCTATTTGTAGGTTCTATACAATAAAACTAATTAACTATACTATAGAACATTTTATTAAAGCAGGGTTCCCCCCCGCCGCATAGCACTGTGAACATTAATATGAAATATGCGTAATGGAGGAACTTAAATGTTATAAACGCATTTTGTATCAGTATAGTAAAGTCTGTTTAGGGATGAGTCAGATAATGTTTCCCTAACGTTAGAGGAACTATCCCAGGTTAGTGCAACGTTCCCGAGAGGTTCAATGATTATAATTTAAAGGTTACCAGAACATTATAGGAATGTTCTCCAAAGCATAACCAGAGGCAACCCTTATACAGAACTGAAAAAAACAAAACAAACCTCAAGGTAATTTAAAAACAACAACAACCATATGTTCTCAGAATGTTTCGGTAACTAAAAAGAAATATTCCCCAGAGCCCTTTGGTAACCAACAATTGTTAGGTGGGTAAATAGAAGACAAGAATATGCATAGCAATTAGTCAAAGTCATTCACATTATGTCTGCATGCATTGTACACAGCTTTGCTACCTAGAATTAGCTTAATCTAGACGCAGACCCTTAACCTGACACCCTGGCAGAATAAAAGATAAAATTCATTAATTCATCTTCAGTAACCACTTTGTCCTTGTGGATCTGGTGCTTATCCTGGGAACTCTTGGCATGAGGCTGGAATATGTTCTGGATGGGATGCTAGTCCATCACAGGGCACTGATGATTCACACCTATGGAGAATTTAGTGTTGCCATTCACCTCCCAGAATATATTTGTGAGGTGTGAGGAACCCAGAAGAAACACATGTGGATACATGCAGACCTAATCTCAGCATTAAAGGGGTGACCTTGTAGCAAACTGCAGTAAAATCACTAGAACACAATACACGGGGGATGGGATTCAAAAACATTGTAAGGTCTGTCTTTTGGGGGTGGTGCAGTGGATAATTCTGCCGTCTCACAACTGCACGTTTCAATCCTGAGCTCTAGTTATTAACTGCGTGGAGTTTTCTGTGTTTGTTTGGGTTTACTCCGAGTTTTCCGGCTTCCTCCCATTGTCCAAAAAAAATGTTGGTTACCAGGATTGGCATCAGACCCACAGTGACTCTAATCAGGATAAAGCAGTGACTGAACATGAATCTTTTTTCACATTTGAACTAACTGTTATATTTTCCAATTAAAAATATTTTTAAAACAAAGCTATCTAATTTTGAGTCATAGCAGAGGTATGTTGGATGTTCATGGGGATGTAAAAGACTTGATTTTTTTTTTAAATGCACATGGTAGTGTATTAATTACATGAAAACATGTATTTTTTGTATACTGCTTGCATTTTATTCCTCTATTTCAAAACTGCTTGTTCCCTTAAACTGAAACGTATTGCACCACTGTTGTAAAACAAGTATATATACCTTGTCTCTTCCCAGAGACATAGTCAGAGTACTGATCACACTGGAAATCCACCATGACATACTACCACCCACAAGCTTTTTTTCCAATCACCTGCTCCACTCATATTGTGGAAAAGAGTGAACCCACATTTCCATCTTATGTGCGGTAAGGACTTTTGACTTTCATAAATCCATCCATCACTGTATCTGCATTCATTCAATATTAGTACAATACTATCACTGTTATATTGCACCATCGCTTCAAGCAGTACTTTACCTTTGTACATTTACACATATGGACAGTAACCTAGAATGTTGCACTAGATCTTTTGTTTGTATACTTTCTAATATTATTGTCCTTCAATACATACAGTCTCCTCCAAACATAATGGAACAGCAGGCCAATTAGATTGTTTTTGCTATGCACTGAAGACATTTGGGATCAAAAGATGAATATGAGTCAATGTGATCAATATTTCAGCATTCATTTCCTGATATTTACATCTAAATATGTTTTTTTTTTTAAACTTCGAACATAGCACCTTTGGTGGTAGACAATCCAATTTTTAGATGAGCAAAAGTATTGGAACAGATAAATAGCACTTAATATTTGGTTGCGTATCCCTCGCTCGCAATAACTGCTTCAAGCTGGCAACCCACTTCATGTTCAGTTAAGCTCTGGTGATTTGGCCAGTTTAAAACCTTCCACTTTCCCCGCTGATAAAGTCCTTTGTTGAGTTGGAAGTGTGTTTTGGGTCATTTTATTGCTGCATGATAAAGTTCCTCACAATTAGATTGAATGCATTTCTCTGTAATTTTGAAGACAGTATGTTTCTGTATACTTCTGAATTCATTCTTCTCCTACTATCACGAGCTACATCATCAGTAAAGATTTTTGAGCCTGTTCCAGAAGCAGCCATCATGAGCAGACCCATTATTTCTCCACACTTGGCCTTTCCATCACTTTGGTAGATCTTTTTTTTTTCCTCTTTTCTCAGCTTCAAAATGGCTTGCTTTTCTCCCATAGACAGCTCTCTAGTCTTCATGTTGGTTTATGCTTTTTTAACATCAAATGCATTCTTCACAGGCTCAAACCGGGGCTCAAACCAACAGTCGACATTCAACCCTATTAATTATTTAAATAATCAGTCTAACAGGACACACCCAAAACCCAGATGAAACACATACAGATGCATAGAGAAAACGCACAGAAAATGAAAAAGCACAGAATCACCACAATGACAGTACTGCTTATCCTACACAAGATCACAGGGAGCCTGTCCCTATGAACTTCGGGCATTAGGGGGGGACACTGGAAGGGACGAGAGCCCATCGCAGGGCACAATCGCCAGACACATGCACGCATACAACTAAAGGGGGCCCCCTTTAGTTATCATTATGGGGTATTGTTTGTAGAATTTTGAGGAAAAAATAATTTAAACCATTTTGCAATAAGGCTGTAACATAACAAAATGTGGAAAAAGTGAAACGCTGTGAATACTTTCCGGATGCACTGTATCATGTCCGTACAAGCAATGTACTGTACTTAATGGAGACACTACAGATGGATGCAGTAAACTTTATGTCTGATAACGTCATCACAATCGCCACATTGATATTCAAATTAGGCGTTAACTAATATAAATGCATACCGTACATTTGACAAGGCACTGCATGTGAATAGTATAAACAAAATAACTAAAGCATATCACCATAGAACTTCCCCAGTTAATGACTTACATCAAGAGTCTTGTGTAGTGTTTTTCCTGTAAAATTAACAAAATAGCAGCAACAGCCTTTTTCAGTCTAGTGTGAAGATTTTGGTTGAATCTGAAGTGTTATGAGACTAGAATGACAACACCAAGAGAATTCAAACGATTTACTGCCTTGTGCAAAATAAACAAGTTATTAGTGAAAATGTATCCCTCTCCTTGGTGCAGTCATTTATTCAGAATATATACTTGAAACCAGTAGCATAGAAAACATGCACATTGTGGCATAGTTTCCATTGCTGCTGTCTGCTTTTGTGATAAACCTAGTGAATACTAAAGAAGACCATGGGCTCTGTGTGAATGGATTATTTTGTAGAAATCTGTTGAGTATGAAACAACTGCGTGGGTGTGAGGGAATTAAAATACATTGGCAAGGAAGTCAGAGTTGTATTGATATATTTAACATTTTGTTTAAAAATAAATAATTATGAGAAGTGCCCTTTTTTTCCCACTTGAGCCCCTGCCCCCAAAATGTGCATGTCCCTGACAATTGCACACATATTCACACACTATAGACAATTTGGAAATGCCAGTCAGCCCACAATGCATGTGTTTGGACTGGGGCAGGAAACAGGAGTACCCGGAGGAAACCCCTGAAGCACAAGGAACATGCAGGCTCTGTGTACACAGGGTGGAGACAGGGTGGAGACAGGATTTGAGCCATCAAGGCCGGCGCTATGAAGCAGTGTGCTGACCACTAAGCCACTGTGTTCCCCCTTCCTATTAGTATTTTCTTCCAAAAGTAGTTTTTTTCAGATACATTTTTATTCTTTCCTCTATTTGGTTTCATCTGTTTATCTTAGCTAGGTAACAGTTCAATCATGCACCTAATGTAAAATGATTCCACCAGCAAGACAGACACAAAAGCAGTGCACGTTAGGATTTCATCCACACGATGGCGCCATTGTATCCTCCATGTGAACAATCCATGCAATCTCGTCATGCTGGATGGGAGGGTGATAGACAGAGCAACCAACAAAATCAATTTAGCCATGTCTTTCTGGCTGTAAGACCCCCAACCCTTGGCATAAATCCTCTCTGGTCGTATCGCATTACAAAATGAAGGTTATGATCTTTGCACAGAAATGCGTAACTGTTCTGTCTGATGGCGAACATTTCAAATCATTTAAGACGTCTAAAAAAACAACAAAAAACACATTAAAATATCATTGATATGATTACGCCATGACCCCAAAGCGTTTTGTCCATATACATAAGAGGCAATGAAAATGCAAAGCCAGAAAAATCAGTGCTCTGTCACCCTACTCAATAATCTTCTGTAGAGACTCTCGGAGCACAGTGCATGATGGGAGATGCTGTTTCAAAATAATGCATGCGGAAAACCTGGCATTGTGTATGCACTATTTTCAGAAAGCAGTATTGTTCGTTTATAAACCGAATCGTAATGTAAACACCCGTTTTTAGCGTGTTCACTGGCCAACAGCTTTGCATAACGGGCTTGTGGCTCCAGCAGTACAGAACTACATTTCCCATCAGCCTGTTTGGGGATTGCGGGTAGAAGAGGTGCCTTTTTTTCGGGGGGTGCTGCTTTAATCTAAAGCGGTCCTGTGTGAAAGATTCAGGTGAACAAATTCTCCTCCACACAGGAGGCTGAACGCTGCATTTCAAAGCAGAGACGTGCACTGGTGTGTGATTTCCACCGGGACAGCAAGAGAGGAAAATTCCGCATCACATCTGGACAGAACGGAAACATCGCCTAGCATCCGACTCTCCATGTGAATATTCATTCTGCAGCGCGTTAGCATCGTCTCCGGGCTGAAAGAGGAGAGTCTTTTCACGAGGCTGATGGAAGAAGGACGTGGGAACGGTTTCGCGCTGATTTCCCCAATCTAAGCTCAGCAGTCAGGGGGGGCGTAGATTTGAAGCAAGGGGACGAAGATGCATGCTTGCGACGATTTGCAAGGTATGATATTAGTTTTCTGTAGCTGTTTTACTTACTGAAACAGTGGAATTGTGCACGTGTCTTATTGCAGTGTATGTTTTAATCACGGCTCGCGCGCGCGACGTTACTTTGACACATATTTAGTGGTTATGGAATAGATGATAGAATTACTTTTCTCAGTCAGTGTGTGTGTGTGTGTGTGTGTGTGTGTGTGTGTGTGTGTGTGTGTGTGTGTGTGTGTGTGTGTGTGTG
>JAOUWY010000054.1:27754008-27770540 GCA_025728095.1 Prietella phreatophila | reverse complement strand
CTGGGGGAGGAAACCGGAGTACCCGGAGAAAACCCCGCAGCATGGGGAGAACATGCAAACTCCACACACACACGGCCCCTGTGGGAATCGAACCCCGGACCCTGGAGGTGTGAGGCGAACGTGCGAACCACTAAGCCACCGTGCGCAGTAATAAATATAACAAGTTAAATGAAGTACTTACAGTAGAAGTTAGCTGCCAGATTATGGACAAGAGGTAGCAGTTTTAAACTGTAACAGTTATGCAGAAAAAGTTCAATAGTTTAAAAAGTTTCTTTATATCTGTAGCCGTCATTGTAAAGGCTTTGCATTGTAATGAGGCTGGCAAATCACACACTTTTTTCATGATTTGGGAAGTATTTAATATGTGTGTGCAGACCAGGCAACCAAAGGCACTGAAGCAAACTAAACGCAAGAAGCAGGCTCTGCATGCAAAATCACAAAGGCGTCTGTCTGGATGGTTCTAAAATTATCAGACCACCACAGAGTTGGTTGGAGAATGGTAGGCAATTTGGTCTGTAATTATCTCAGGGGAGGAGGGACAGAAACACTGACATGGCTGATCGAGACAGAAAGAAATTCACAGTGGAGCACCTGCAAATTTTGGAATTTAAGTCCCAGTGTGAATTTACTCTTCTCCAAATAGCACTTTTGTTGTGAGGGGAAAAAAAAAAAGTTTAGAATATTTTATAGTACTTGGTCGGTCTATTACTGTTAAGCTTTATGTGAGCAGAGTTTGATCCAGCATTATAAAATCTCCTTTTCAGCACAGAGTACTTTTTAACAAGCTTTTTAAATGGTATTCGAGAAAAAATTTCAAAGCCTCTTGATTTTATTTATTTATATTTTTTTTACTGCTTTCTTGCCATGCTATCTTTAAAAGTGTGTAAAGCAGAACAGATAACTAATGAATCTGACCATTGTACCTGCTTCAGAGTCTTCAGAAAAGTGTGTATTTAAATCGTGACCATGAGATTGGTGGTGTTCCTCTCATTGCCAGTCAAAGTGTTCAGGTATCAATTGGAGATACACTGGCGACATTAGTAAAGATGTGGCAGTTTGTTGTGTCTCAGAAACCATCCTCCCAGATTGGTAGATGTTGTGTGATATATGGAGAACTTGCTGATTTGATACAGTCAAAGTGTAAATCCAGTATGAAGCTAATGAAAGATACTATTGGTACAGTAGCCAAAGACTTATTATTTTACGGCATTCTTCAGAGTAAATGCTGAATATATAACACACTTAGTACTTTTGACCTTTTACAGCTGTGCACTGTAATGAGTTTAGAGTCCTGCTACCTGGTGTCACCCAGAAGATACTGTGGGGTTTAAACTGAGGTTGGAACATTTGCCAGTAAAAGATAGAGAGAAAATGACAGTGAAATGAAAGAGCAGTTATATACGACCGAGTAAGAGTTTCTGAATTTCATGCATCTCCCTGTTTATACTGAATTGAAATAAACTTAATTTTCGTCAATAACACTATAGAAATAGTGCATGCCAGTATAATAGAGTAGGAGAAAGCAGGACAAGTTGGGAACTTTAGTATACGTTTATTACTCTATAGAATACCGTCTCCTCTGAAACTATCCAAATGGCAAGGTCAGTTCAGTTGTTTTTACTGTAGACTGAAGTCATTTGGGTTTGAGATCAAAAGATGAAGATTAACATCTACCAAAGTGATGGAAAGGCCAAAGTGTGGAAAAAGAAAGGATCTGCTCATGATACAAACACGTACATACCAGTTCATCTGTGAAACGTGGTGGAGGTAGTGTCTTGGCTTGGGCTTGCATGGCTCCTTCTGGAACGGGATTACTGAGCTTTACTGATGATGTAACTCAAGATTGTAGCAGCATAATGAATTTAGAAGTCTACAGAAACATTCTGTCTGACAGTTTCAAAAGAAATGCTTCCAAATTAATCGGGAGGAACTTCATCATGCAGCAAGACAATGATCCGAAACACACTGCCAACATGACAAAGAACTTTATAATTGGGGAAAAAGTGGAAGGTTTTAGACTTGCATTTCGCATGCATTTCACCTCCTCAAGAGGAGACAGAAGGGAGACCCCCCTCAAAAAAAAAAACCTAACAACAACTGAAAGAGACTGCAGTAAAAGCCTGGAAAATAACACGAAAAAATAAACCAACAATTTGGTGATGTCAGTGAGTTACAGGCTTGATGCAGTTATTGCAAGCAAGGGATATGCAACCAAATATTAAGCGTTATTAACCCTAATTTACCCTAACCCTATTCTTTTGCCCATCTAACTATACAAAACATTTTATGGTTAATGTTGTTTAGTAGATCTAGATGTAAATGTCAGGAAATAAAAGCTGACATCCTAAACTTTCGTCTTATATCCATCTCAAACCCAAATGTCTTTGGTGTACATTTGAATTAATTGATGAATTGATGAACAAATGAATTGGCCTTCTGTTCCAGTTGTTTCAGATGGGACTGTATATCCTAAATGCACTAATAGTACACTTTAAAAACGTTTCAGAAGTATGCAGTGTATCTGTTCTGAGCTATTTAACTCTGTTAAAATGTCTGTCCGGTATTGACTTTTCTCTTTAAGGTAGCTAGTATGATTCTGATAACTGGCTTAGAAAAGCATTGTTGCATAAGCTTGAGTATTGTTACATCGTTGTTACGTTGTTGTTTTTGATAGCTGGTAGGAACTATTCAAAACGTCAGTAAAGCCTGCTCAAAGACTTGACCTGGTGTGAATGGTTTAATAGCTTAAACCTGGTCCTGTTATACCGGGTATACCTGTAATTTATTAACAGTAGCTCGGTATACAATGCAGTGAATAGGCTGTTCATTACTTTTCCAGGTACAGCAGGGAAGACTTTAATAATAATAGAGCTGCACCACAAGGAAAGTTAATCAAAAAACTCATCTGAGGTATATGGAAATCTGAGAACTTGAGTGTTGATAGATGTTTGCTTGCCAAGCAATTGATGAGTGATATCATCAGGCAGGTGGTATCAGAGGGCAGTATTTATTTACACTAGGTATGGCCTTAAATACAAATGCTGTAAGGGTGCGTGTTGGTGTGCCACCCTCTGGTCGAAGTTGGAACAGAAAGACGTACAGAAGCACTGCAGCTCTCTTCTCTGCACTGCAATACCACCTGGTTTTTCAGCTATCTGTGAAATAAATCTTTCAGAAAGCAGCCTCAAAATGCTTGCACATATGTTTTGGAAGCATCCAGATGAAACAAGCAGGCTGATTAATGTAGTTTGCTTTTGTTTGTGCCTCCACTGAGCTTCTGATTTATCAAGGTTTAATCAAGGTTTGCATGGTTTTTGACAAACTTAAACCTTTAATCTTGCATTAAACCTTAAATAAAGACCACGTTGCGTAATATTTCCAATAGCTTAAGAAGGTGCTGCGGTTGATGAACGCAAGACCTCGGCTTCCCGGAAAGGCTTTGACTCTGCGATAAAGAAGGAAGGCATATAGATTATTTTCAGAGCCTCAAATCCCAAATCGATCAAAATCTAAAGCAGTGCACACAAAGCTCAATTCATCTCTGAATCCTTTCGTACTTGGCACTCATGAAGAAATGGAAATATAGAACTTGTAATGAACAAAGCAAACACACATGCACTTTCAGTCAGAGATATGAAAAAACAGATGGTAGGCAAGGTGGCTTGCAATTCAGGCAAAAGGAGCGTAAATGATATGAAGAATAGAGAGAGCTTGGATTTGAGAGACAGGGACAGAACGAGAATAAAGTGAATCTTGTCAGTCTTAGCTGTCAGCTGCTTTCTTTCTGTCACTCCTTTCTTCTTCATTCTGACTTTTGTTTTTATTCATCTCTGTTTCTTCATTTCTCTTTGTCATCCTAGCTCTGTTTAATCTTTCAATTTCGTTGACTTTTCTTTGTAAAAACCATCGACATGTATCTGCTGGGCTGTTTGTCAGTCTCAGCATGAACGTTGATTTCATGGTGGTTTCTTTGTATAGTGAAAGATTCACTATAGTAGAAGCTTGGCCACATTTGCAGTCCTCTCCTGGAACATATCAGTGTTCGGGTTATGTCCCAATCAGTCAAGTGATTTTATATAGGTGTATGGCATCATACCTGTGATCCAGATATGTTCCATTTGGTCATTGTTTATATAATTTTTGTTACGTGTTCCCTCAAGCCCATGCCAGCATGAGAATCCTAGCTCGGCTCAGGTCCATTCGGAAACATGGAAATGTAATATGGCTGAGGAATATCATTTTTGTGCCAATAAAAATGTCTGGTTTTTACAGCAGAGTAAGCACTGCTTCAGTTCTGTGTTTTGTATGGACGTTTGGCAGAATAAACCTGGCCCCCACTGTGGGCTATGAAGAGGACGTGGGCAGCCACACCACCCACCATTTCATGTACCCAGAAAGTGCCAAGAACCTGGCTGCCAACGTCAGCTTTGTTCTGGTGCCCTTCAAGACTCTGGACCTGCTGTGGATCACCAGCGCCCTCTCTACTGGCCAAATCCGCTTGTGAGAGATCACACACACACACACGCACGCACGCACGCACGCACGCACGCACACACACACACACATTTTCCCAGCTAAGGGCTTTGCATTATTCTCATAAATAGTGACTGCCCTTCTATCAGGCTCTTTTTCTTTCGCTAGTCTATCAGTATTTCAGTAGCATAATACGGATGCTAAGTGACTCTAAAATACTATGTTTGGAATGTCTCGCACTTCTGTTAACATGCACACGCACATACACCTTTATACATTTCAGGTTAGAGCAAATGATTACTATCTGCAGTGGATCACGGCATTGCTTTATTTTCAACGTCATCTTTGTTTCCCCTCACTTCTTTTCCACTTAGTACCTATGCCCCAGTAAAGCAGTTTCTGCGTGTGGACAAGGACAAGGTAATTTAAACTCAGTGCATCTCATTACACATTTTATAATGCTGCATCTGAGTCTCAGGATCCTGCCAAAATCCAAAAGCACATCTGTTTATACCTCAAGCATTCGCTCTTTATATATGAAAATAGCATGACGTACAAGATGTGGTATATGTACTGTATACTCACTGTCCACTTATTTGGAACGCCTATACGTCTGCTCATTCATGCAATTACGTAATCATGTGGTAGCAGGAGAAAGCATAAAATCATGCAGATTCAGGTCAAGGCTTACCAAAACCAGGGAGGATACCGAATACTTTTCCAATCGATAACTATCCAGTTTTGGTGTACATGTGCCCTTTGTAGACTCAGATTCATCTTATTGGCTGACAGGGGCGAAACGTAATGTGGTCTTCTGCTGCTGTGCATTCGTGAGATGCTTTTCTGCTCACCGCAGTTGGAAATTGTTTATTTCAGCTCCTGTCCGCTCAAACCAGTTTGACCATTCTCCTCAGACTTCTCTCATCAGCAAAGCATTTCCATTCGCAGAATAGCAGATTCTGAAATACTCAAAGCCGCCTGGCTGACCTTCAGAGTCACTGAGATAACATTTCCTCCCCATTCTGATGTTTGATGTGAACATTAGCTGAAACTCTTTTGAACTGAATCTGCATTTGTATCATGTTGTGCCGACGATCAGGTGTTCCTAATAATGTGGACGTGAGTATATATTTTATATGCTATTTATGACTGAGCATACAGAAAAGTGTCAGTTCTTAGATGAATGGTGATACAGACATGAAAGATTTAGTACTGATGCACTAAATATTATAATCAGACTTATATACCGTAGACGGCATCAAACATTTCTTATAAAAAAATAATCACCTCGGACTGTCTTTAAAAGTCAAATTAAACCGATTGCTAAAATGCTAAGGACATACTGTATGTTTTAATAGACTCTTGAATAGACTCACTAAGCACACTGAAACCATTAGGAGAAGTTATGAGCGTAAGGAATTTATGTCTGCAGCAGTCGGTGGAACCTGGGAGTTTAAGTTATTTAAAGTAGGGTTTTTTTGCACAGTGAAATTTATTCTGCTAGGCTTAATCTATATCTATTTGCGCTATCATTTTTCATAATGAAGGAAAATGATACGTTTTAAAAGCAGCAAGTGGTTGGAGAAAAATCTCCATATACGCTAAATAAATCAAAAATAAGCTTCAGCAAGGTGCATAAAAAACCCCCCATCATAATCACACAGTGGCATCCTGAATATCAATATCTAATCATGAGGTTCCTAGAGACTCCCATCTTTACACAGGACATTTACATTGTACTGAGCCTGTTAAAGCCATGCTCATGCACTCATTAGCAAGCAGCCAGACCAAGACCAAGATCTGGATTGGATGCAGGACTGTGCTGTGTGCTTCATATTAGTCACATATATTCTGGTTCTTCTCTTAGTGAAATGAAGAGGCTGTGAAGTTGTGTGCTTTTCCGCAGGTCACTTCCTTTCCAAACCTGCATCCTCTCCAACCGCCTGGTTGTGAAAAGGTCTTTTCTTGTTGCACAGGTTCAGATCTTCAATCCGGCATTTTTCAAGTACATCCACGACCGCTGGACACGACACCACGGCCGCTACCCCTCTACAGGCATGCTGGTCCTCTTCTTTGCCCTGCATGTGTGTGACGAGGTAAAGAGTTTAATATATGTGCAAAGGTTTTGGCACCAAAGGCTTTGGGTGGAAGTAAATGCTACTTTAAATGACTCCTGCTTGCGTTAAACAAGAAAGTTTTAGTATCAAGTAATGCATAATATCATGAGGTCTTACTGATGGCATAATAAAATGATGTTGAGTAAACTATCACAGACACTTGAAGACAGATAGTCTTTTTTTTAGTGTTAAGGCTGTAATGCTCTACTGAGTTTCCTCTGAATGCTTACACTTATGTCATCGTGTCTAATTTATGCTTTCATTAGATAATGTGCTTAGTCTGTCTACTTTTAGTTCCACCACCAAAAGGCATTTCGGGGGGGAAAAAAGACGTTAGAGTAAATAATCTACCTCATTCAAGTTCATTACACCCACGACCGTGTTTCACGTATAGCTTTTTCGCGTAATGGATGAAGTGGGGTGAAAAATATAAGTTTATGATTTTAAGCCGGGGAACATTTCATTCTGTGTAATCACCTGACACTATCTCTGATAGTGTGTGCTGCATGGATCTACTGCCTGAGCTAGAAAGAATTCAGTCCCAGCGTCAAATCTTCATACTATTCTGTGTATTTTTCTTATGACTGGTGGTGCTGTTCCATTTGCTTCCACAAAAGTCAAAAATGCCCAGCCTTAAGACATTTATCAATAGCCAGTAAGATGCCAAAAATGAAACTTTATATACATTTTTAGATAGGAGCTAGCCCATGTTTACCAGCTGCCCTGTTTACGCAATCAAACACCTGCTCTTATTGTTAAAACAAAGCATTTGGAGTGTGTATGATCTGACCTGTTCTCTGTTTTGTTCCAGGTGAATGTATTCGGCTTTGGGGCAGACGGCCGGGGGAACTGGCACCACTATTGGGAGCAGAACCGCTACTCTGGAGAGTTCCGTAAAACAGGTGTACATGACGCAGACTACGAGGCCAAGATAATAGAGCGCCTGGCCAAAGCTGGCAAGATTACTGTCTTTCCTGGGAAGTGACAAAATATAGCAGGCATGGAGAGGAGGAGCCCTCCATAAGCCCTGCTCCTGCTCACTTTCCTTCAGACTTCTATGCTGCGACTGCAAGTGGTGTTGGATCCTGAGAGATGAACCCCTTTTGCTGGTGGTTCATTTCAGGCCTACACCAACCTGGAACTGAACGAATGAAGAACACTGATCTTGACGTTCTCCTTATCTAGTAACAGTGTTTTTATAGTACTGAAAGTATCTAACTGACCTTGATGGTCGTCAATCAGCCGATTAATTCCCGCCCCTTGTGTGTGCTCAGCCAACGATCAACATAATACGAGTTCAATGACTTTATAGTTTATAAGATTAATTACTGGCTTGAGCAGATCCGGACTGTGTTAATCATGCCGTGCTGCATGATCACTGCAAGTGCCAGTTTACATGCTCTTACAGTGAAACGGAGCATTTTTATGTCGTGTTAAATCTTTTATGGTTACATTTGATCACGTCGACTCTGCATCACTGTGCTCTCACAGCCGTTCGAACAGATGTTAGTCACTGTCATCATGTGTTTCATTATTTTAACGAGTAATTACCAAACAGCTGATTGTAAAGTGGAACGCTCAGCGCCTTCAGCTTATTCGTTAAACAGAAACTTATTTACTCCGACGTACTGATCAGTGTTTAGGCGTATATTTGTAAAGCACATTTTTAGCAGTGTTACTCGTTTTCGTATTGCCTGCAGAGGTCAAGCGGAAATGTCTCTTTACTAGGCGATGTGTATAAGGACAAAGATAATGATGTGTTACCTGCACACCAGGAACAAAAATGTACTTTCTATGACCACTGAGGAAGTTCTCGCTAGACTGTTTGCAGACTAGTGACATCAGTGTGTGCCACATTACTTGAGGTTAAACTCAGCCTTCATGTCGAAACCCGTTCAATTGGGATTAAAATCATGTTTCAGTGCAATTAGGTGTTTATGACGTACTTAGGAAAATGTTACTGCAAACAGTTCTGTAGTGGTTATTTTCATTTTTTTCACCATCTGTTGTGTGTAGAGCAGTGCTCTGTGGAGAAAAAGTATCAGGGTGCTCCATACTTTCTGCTTTGGCTTAGTCCATGGTTTCATATTCAGGTACAGTAAACCCATTTTTTTATGTAGTCCTAAACAGATGCTTGCGTGCCTTGTCCTTGCTGTGGAGACATCCTCCTTGCAGTGAAACAAAAAAAAAAAGTGTCATCACAGACTGAGTAAGTTTTCTTACTGTGCATTTTAAGCTCACCTGCTCTTTATTTGCATACACACCAACACCTGTGATGTCCTTTTAACCATCTTACTGTGCGTTTTTTAAAATTTTTTTAAAATTTCAAATCCATTCGCACATATTTTGAGGTATTGGCTTTGTGATCACACTTCCACCAAGCCTCCTACACTCCCTTCTCTAGAATCTGTCCAGTGCTGAGCACTGTAGCTTCAGGCAGAACTTTCTCATCTCTACCGTCTTTATTTTCTTTCCATCTGCCAAAACCGCCAATAATTTCCTCAAACAAATTCCACCTGACATTTGACACTTGCGAGACCATACCATGAATTACTGTAAGTATGGTTAGTAGTACATTTAAGGGTTGAGGATGGTAAATGGCACGCTTTTATCCAAAGCGCTTTACACTGTGTCTCACTCACCCATTCACACACACACCCCCCAATGGTAGCAGAGCTGCCATGCAAGGCGCTAACTTGCCATTGGGAGCAACTTGGCGTTCAGTGTATTGCCCAAGGACACTTCGGCATGTGGAGTCACCCGGGTTGGAAATCAAACCACCAACCCTACGATTAGTGAATTAGTGGACAACCCGCTCTACCACCTGCGCCACAGCCACCTCTTAATGCGTTAATGTAGGGATTGTTGCTTTTTTTATTTTTTATAACTACACAGATTTTTACTCCTCTCCTACAGGTGGAAATATACCATTAAAGGATGTGCAATTCATCACCAGAGTCCCATGAACAAAGCTTTTACAAAAAAAAAGTGATTTTATGAAAACATCAGGCTTCAATCACAAAAAAGCCCATCCAAGACCGTAAAAACATTAACAAGCCAATGCTTTTGAGATTGAGAATTGTATATAGTACGCTTTGTAGTCTTTATTCCCATCATCCCACAAGGATACCAACATTTCTGGTGGTCTGACAATTATAATACTTGTTATAATTATAATCCCCCTCAATTATAATACTTGTTTGGCGTATTAACCTCATCTGTGGTACTGTTTGTGTTTTTAAATGCCACTCTCTTCTTTTCTTCATGTCCATGACCTATAGACCTGTGCCTGGCTCCTTTACTGGGGCGGTCCCCTTCTTTTCACTGTTGGGGTTACAGCGGTAGATGCAGCCAAGTTGGAAGACTGAGGTTTTGTATTACGGATCATTGTGCTTTTGGGAGTGAAAGCCCTGCTGTGCTAATGTTTATACTGATCTGACTCCCTCGTTGATGTGTTTGACCTAAAGCCTTTCGAATGAACCACTGACTACACACACTGTACATATCCTCCTGGTATTTTATTGCGCTTCTTAATAGAACGCCAACTTGTAAATGGTGTCGTGACAGTCATCAGGTCAGTGCTTGCTCTCTCGCTCACTTTCCTTTTCCAACCTCTTATGCTATTGTAACAAATAAATGCATATAATATACCGTTGGTCTACCTGTGTGATAATGGAGTACAGTAGCAGTAGGTTTGATTTGAAGCAGGCATGAGGAAGCAGCTAAAGCAGGATGGGTTTTCATGTGCTATTATGAATGATGAAATGCACCAGTTGCAGACTACATTGATCCCTTTTATTCCAGTATGCAAAAGATTTTTCATCTACAGCAGGCCAACAGTAAGACAGCTTGCAATCGAGTAAAGGTCATTCCACAGGACAAGAAACAAGTCAAGTCTCTCACTTATTTTAAGTCAGCATGTATGACTATTTAGAATCACTGAAAAGCTGGGTCAAACATGTGAAATAAAAGGTCATGATGCATTACAAATTAAAACCATTAGAACAACTCCCCAGTAGTGGGGAAAAATTGAGATTATTATTATTATTATCATCATCATCATCATCTAATGGCACAGAGACAGAACATGATTATACATACATATGTATATATAGATATTAAATTTGCAGTGGTTTTAGTGCTATGGTCAAGAGTGCTTAAGATTTCATTGATACCTGCTTGTGTCAATGAATTATCAGCCAATCAGAAAGGTGTTCCCCCTTTTGTATTTCTAAAGTCTAGGGGAGAGCTAACTGGATGGTGCAATAATATTTTAAGGTGCCATCTTGCCCTCAGTACTTTCCCCAGACACACAAAGAGAGTGCCAATAGCTTTTGAGATGCAAACAGATGGTTCTGTGAATAGACAGCATTACATTACTCTTAAGTCAGATTAGAGAAGGTTCTTAGGCCTTGTCCCTGAACCCCCAGAAGGATCTAGTTTTGTCCCAGTTTGAGTTGGGCAAATTCGTTGGCCAGTTTCAGGGCCTTCTGGACGCACTGCGTGTTTCTGCCTGTGGCCTGAGCAGACATGTCTTTCCCACCTCCTTTTGCATCCAGCAGAGGGCACACTTCCTGAACCCACTCGTTGGCTTTCAAGCCCTGATTTGAAACCTCCTGCACAGAAAAGTGAAACAAATAGAACACTATTCATTTAAAAATAAAAAATAAAATGTGCATTCTTTAAATATCAAAAGTAAACACTTATTCAGCTGCACAGAATACTGTCCAATCGTTCACTATTTTGATTGCAAAAACAGAGAGGCGCTGAAAATTTGCAGACAAAAAAAAAAAAAAAAGAGGGGGGAGGGGACGACGACAACGACACATGCGTAGTATTCCAGTTACATGACTAGTGGTACCATCCAAAATACTATAATAGTTTACTAGTCAGGTTACTAGGGGCCTGACCCCAACAGTATTTGACTCCAGGTCAAATGTAATAGATGATGAAGCATTACTCTGAAAGACTTTTTGAACTTGTGCAGCAGGTTGGTGTGATTTACCTGTGGCACTTGGCAGAGGCAGATAATCTTGCCAGCTTCATTATCCACAGCAAATAGCATTGCAGCAGTCTGAGGGGACTGAGACTTCAGCAGCTTCAAGGACTCATTCAGAGCCTATATATTCAGAGAGAGCGAGAGAGAGAGGAGCATAGTCAGCACTCTTACCACTCAAGATCTTTTTACAATACTGTAAAACATGATCATATTTTATGGCAGATGTCTGCTACTGTAGTTTGTTCAGGTAGCCGATCATATGCTATAATCAGTGTCTAGCACATGTGTAGTTTTAATCAGATAAGTGAGACATTACCTTTGCACTAGCTCCACTTTCCATCTCCATGACGAGAAGAGGCTGGTTTGGGTTGCTTTCGATGATCTCTTTCGTCTTCTCCAGAACCTAACGAAAGGCCAAGACAATGAAAGCATGTATGCCTTTACGATCATACTTATATGCTTGTGCACACAGAAATATTTTTGTTGTACATCCCAGCTATGGTTAGAGCGCAGGCTCAGCCATGGTGCACCTGGAGTAAAGAGGGTTAAGAGATTTACTCAAGGCTTCAACAGTCATAGATGCTGGGATCTGAATGCGATTTGAATATTCCAAGCTCAGTTATCGATCACAGTAACATACTCGAGAGTTCCACCACGGTCATCATCTTCGACAGCAAATCATAAACAGCCATATTAACCCCACAATGCAGCCTAGATTTGATTACAAAGCTGCTGAACTCCACAGGGCCTTCCAAAGAAATGGAGTGCTTAATTTCTTCAATTTCCTCTTTAGTCAGTAGATAAGATCAGGAAAAGAGAGAGAGAGAGAGAGAGAGAGAGAGAAGGGGAAAAAAAACACGTTTTAGATGCCTTGAAAAAGAATCATGGGACTATTTCCTTCTAATTTTTGTAGCAACCGTCTGGCCACTAATCAACGCTCTCAGCCACAGTTAAGATGCAAGTGATAGTGGCAGCAAATTCAGAAACACACAAACTCTAAACACAGCTTAAGGGCACTTACACACCTATTAGTTCATTTGCTGACTCCAAATCAGGAGACAATACTTTCGATGTGTTTTCCCCACTGGTTTGACATGGTTTCATACTGCACATAACTGAACAAAAACAAAACAAAGGGCTGAAAAATGTACTTGTATTTCTGACCAGTGACGGAATAAGGTGTACATGCAAAAAAAGGTAAACAACCCTTTTTCAAGTGCACAAAAAAACCCCTAACATCAACCGAACACGAAGCTTTATATGTAACTGATGTAAAATATTTTATTCACCCCAACTAGCATTCATTTTCTGTTTTTGTTCCAGGGTCCAGATATCTACAACACATCACAATTCTACTGTCCTTTGTCTCAGTTCATGGGTCAGATCAGAAAAAAGAAACCAACACAATCCAGAAAATCCAAATACATAGGATGTCTGGTTCACTTCCTGCATTTGAGTCGATTCAGGGTTAAACCTCTCGCTCACTGCAAATCAAATCACTTTAAAAGTTTGCTTTGGTCCACACCTGCGTGAGCTTGCTCTGTTCTCACCTGCCTAAACAAACTGCACTGAGGGAAAGATATACCACAGTTCAATTCAAACAGACTAAATGCTGCATACATAAGAAGCACTTTACAAGGTCAACACAATGTAAAGATCCAACACAATGCCTTACATAAAGCCAACTCTGCTTCTCTGCACCTTCACACACTGGTCTGTATAATTAATTAAGGACTGGAAGATGCTGAGCCACCACGGGGATTAGAATGGAAAGGAATAAGAAAGCCTCATTATGCCCATATGTGTTTCTCTCACCCTCTTCTGCACATCAGCTTTGCTGCTACGGTCCAGGTCATCCATGATCTTTTTCAAGCCCTTCAGAGTCTCCCTCATCTCGTCTTTCTGCCACTGGGAGATCACGGCAGTGCCTAAGGTCTGGAACATCACAAATATACGTTAAAGAGAACACTACCCATTAAATCTTGTGGGGAGGAGGTGTATATTTAAAAAGGGTTAACACGCGAGTTAACTGAAGCTCACCTCAGTCAGGTCTGCTATTTCCTTCTGGACGTCTTTATTGGGAGCAGTCTGAGCTTTCACCTTCTCAGCCATGGCAGACAGGGACTGACGCAGAGCATCAGCTTTCCTCTGGGCCTGTTAACATATGACAGTCATCCAAACACAATTTATGCTGCTACAACATAGAGCATTCAGATTATTATTTAAATAAATGATATTTACTTCATAATAACCAACTAAAAGACAATGTGTAATAAATTTGTACGCAGTTGAGTGGTCACCTTCTGAGCCGCTGCTCCAGTCACAGCCACGATTCGCCTGATCCCCTTAGCGATGGCCTCCTCGGACACGATCACAAACTGGGCAGCATGACCAGAGTTCTGCAGGTGCCTGAGATAACATGCATGGTTCAAGGTTAAGTCCTTTAATTCATAAAAATCTGTGTTGAGTAGGTCAACCTGACTTGGACTGGCATCTCTGATTGCATCATGTTTATGGCATGGACATCGCAATCCTTGTTAAGCTAACTTGTCACAATCGTAGCAGTGAACTCAGCTGAAAGGTTTCACAAGTGTTCAAGTACTGATGAACCAAATACCTCATTTTAAATATTTAAAACAAATCGATGTATAATAAGAAAGGAATAAAATGTGCCGTTACATAAAAAGCAACAACAGGGAGGTGTGCTGATGTTACCACTGATTATTTACCAATAACAGCACATTATACATTTTATACCAGAGCAGTTGAACAACGATTATAGCTATGACTTAAAGAATTAAAAGGATGACGAGTCAACCATTTATTATTACTATTAAATTACATTATGTAGAATATTTGCCAAACAAGTTCATTCCTGTTGTCTCTTCTGGACAGTTCAGTCATCAGCCTCTCTTTTCTCTTTAACATAATGAAACAAATTAACACAGCTTGTCCTGTTGCCGAGAAACCAGACTGCGGTTACAACATTCCCATGGCAGAAAATGTAAAAGAACAGCTTTATCTCTGACAAATTGTTGACACTGGGTTCCCTCCAGTACTGCTAAATAAACATTTCCTCATGGAAACATCAACAAATCACAATTTCTAAATCCACTTGTGTGGATTAAAACTATATAGAACTGTAAAGTCCCTGTGTTGTTACTATAAAAACCAAACAGTGCATTAATATACAGTCATGTAAAAAAAAAATAAGTAAAAGTACACCCCATTGAAACTGCATGTCCAAATGTGCCAAAAAAGCCAACAAATATTTGACCATCTTTGAAACAGTGCCTGTTAATAAAGTTGATATACTTTAATATAGTTGACTGATATAAACAAAACCACGAGGAAAATGAGCTTTTTCAATCATTTATTCAACAGACAGATCAATAGATGTGATTTTCTTCTGAGGAAAAAGTAAGTACACCCTTATTATACCAACTAGTATTGCCCCCATTAGCAGAAATAACTTCTTGTAGGGTTTTTGCACTATTGTCTCGGACATCAGCTAGCTGGAATTTTTGAGCACACTTCCATGCAATGTTTTTTTTTATTTGTAAGATATTTCAGGGTTTCCTTGAATGTACTGCACATTTCAAATCAAGACTTTGACTAGGCCATTCCGTAACCCTCCAGATCCTCTTTCTAAGCCACTCTTGGTGGATTCGCTAGTGTGCTTAGGATTATTATGCTGACTTTTGGTTCAACTTAAAATTTCGGACAGATGGCCTCATATTTTCTTTAAGCACTCTTTGACATGATGCAGAATTCATAGCTGAATCAAAGAATGCAAGCTGTCCAGTCTCTGACGAAGCGAAACATCCCCAAACCATAACATTTCCGCCACAGTGCTTCACAGTTGGTATGAGGTACTTCTCCTGAAAACCAAACCTGCACCAAAACATGTCTGCTGTTTGACTGATTTGACAGTCCAGAGCACATTATTCCCAAAGACCTGGTCTTCGCCTACAGTGTATGCTCATTGGAAAACTCTTCCAAAGGCTTTTTCCTGGCAAATTTGTGCAATCTCTTTCTGATTGTAGAACACCAACAGTTCCAAGACTTACTAGCAGATCCTGTGATTAAATTTCGGGCTTCTTGGAGACTTCTTTTTGCATCAGATGGTCTGCTCTTGGGCTGAATTTGCTGGGACAGCCAGTCTTGACCAAATGAATAGTCATTTGAAATCTACGCCATTTGTAGATGATTTTCCTTACAGTGAAATGATGCATTTAAAATTTTTTTTTTTATATACATCTTTTTAAATCCCTTGCCAGATTCAGACATCCACAACCTTTTTTTGAAGGCCTGAGAAATCTTTAGAGCTTGACATGATGACACCACACACCTCAGTAACAAACATAAACTAGATACGAGAGGGGTTTAAATAAGACCGGTTCCACCTGCACTCCCTAAGCAGGCTCTAATCACTGACAACATTTTCAACACACTGATATACCACTGCATTATTTAATTCATCATTAAATTATTATAACATTAAAATGTGATTTAAACCATTTCTAGACATTTTACTGAAGTTAAAAATGTATTTGCTAATAATTTTAAGAAATATTAGAAAAAAATACTATTTCACTTCCAATTAGTTTAATTACACACACATTTAGTCTGGCATTCAGGATTGAAAGCATTAATTATTCAAAAATATATATTTCATTATTTTTTTTATTACAAACATAAAAATTTTCCATCCACAAGATGGCAGTAAAACACTTCCACACTGAGATTTCTGTTTAGTGAAATGTGTTTTTCTCTTAACTGACCTGCTGAGGGCGCTGTGAGGATACTGCTGGATGACGGTGATGATTGTGTATTGCTTTTTCTTAGAATTAACAATATTGCAATGTTGAGAATACTAAGTGTTCTTATTTTTTTTTTACCAATATTTACTCTCTCTCTCTCTCTCTCTCTCTCTCTCTCTC
>JAOUWY010000054.1:27740794-27753908 GCA_025728095.1 Prietella phreatophila | reverse complement strand
AAATAAAAATAAGACTTATTTTCAACAAGTAAATCTGTGATTTTCCTTGCAACCATTGCTTATAGAATATGCATGACATGTAAATTCGACCGACCCATGTCCTCCTCCATCCTAAATAGCCTGCATTTGCCATAGGCAGATGCACACTTCATGGCCAAACGTTTGTGGACACTTGACTATCACACTCATATGTGGGACTTCCCCAAAAAGTTGGGAAAACACACAGAATGTCTTTGTATGCTGTAACATTAATTCCCCGTCATTGGAACCAAGAGGCAAACCTGTTCCAGCATGACAATGTGTAGCAAGGGCCATGAAAACAAGCACAAAACCCTGACTGCAACCCCACTGAACACCTTTGTGATGAACTGGGATGCTGACTACACCCTAGGCCTCCTCGTCGGACACCAGTACTCTACCTCACTAATGCTCTTGTCTAGATGGGCAAATCTCCAATTTCTACAAATTCTGGTGGAAAGCCAAACCTGTCCAAATGTATCATTCACAGTTCATGAAGTTCGCTAACATGCTAGCACAGCACAGAGCATGAGGAGAGTAATGAATAATTGTCCTACAGGACCTCCTATTCAGTGGCTTTAAGCTATTTCACACCATAAAACTAAGCTCATGTGCAACGCACCCTGATTTAGTCCATTACACAAATGCTGAGAAAGCCTCCGTTTTATGTAGGAAAATGTGAAATTACCAGCATGTCAACAAATTTGACCCAAACACCAATCTATATGTTTAGAATCAGCCATCCAAGAGGAGTGAATTAACTAGAATGTTGTTTGTGAGTGCAGGAGTTCTTTAAACTTACGTTCCACCACAGAACTCAATGGAGGTGAGAGCGCCTGCAGTGCTGTTCGGGTCGGCCAGTAGATCCTCCACAGGGATGCCGATGGACACAACCCTTACAGGGTCTGGATACGTCTCATCAAAGACTGCACGCAGGCCCTGGATAGCCTTGGCAGCTGCAAGTGAGGCCTCCTTGGCGTACACTGGCTATAGGGAAGGAAATATTCCGAATGGTGGTTACAATGTAGTTTAACAAGTTTGGCTACTGAAAACAACTATCCAAGTCTTGACATTAATAAAGACTTTGATAGTGAGTAACCAAAATTTTCTTTTTATTATGTGTATAACAAGGCAATTTAACTTCTGGAAGGAATGTGGGTTTAAAAGATATGAAGCTTTAAATGTGCAAAACTCTTTCTAATAGGACTTATTGTACTACCTTGGCATCCTTTATCATGGCGCTGGCGATTTCCTCAGTTTGGCGCACCTCCTCTGTGCTCATAGCTCCCTTGGCAGTAAAGTCAAAGCGCAGGCGATCTGGTGCCACAAGGGAACCGCGCTGATCAGCTTCACCAAGCACTGACCTCAAGGCAAAGTTCAGGATGTGGGTAGAAGTGTGGTTACTCATGATGGGCCTGCGGCGAGCCTGAAGGAGCCCAAGAGCAGGGAAAGAAGATACATTTATGGTATAATAGACTTCACAGGAGACAAAAAAAAACCTGCACAAAATAACTGGAACTTTTGTCATCAGAAAGATGGACTGGTCCTGAATCCCACCATGTGAGACAACATGAAAATATCTCCTTTGTCGATGCTATTTGTGGATGCTATTTGTGCCATCAAATGCAAAATTCTGAAATTGTAAATTATATATATTACATTACACACACACACAGTGGTGACCCAAATGCTGACCGGAAGCGCTGTCACGGTCGGGCGGGGCGATTGGGGAATTAGGAGGAAGAATTACACCATACAGAAGCGGGAGGAAGGAGATAAAAGAGGACGCGCTTCCGCCCCGCAGAGTGAGTACCGACATGCTGACAACGTGCGCATCCGCTGTACCACATGCGAGGTATTCCCGCCACAAATGCGGCCCAAATCTTGACTAATCGCGTTTTCTTATCATGTTCTCTCCCTCTATCCGAAGGTTCCACCTCAGACGAGGACCACGATTGGTGAAACAGGAGAGACAGTGGACTACGGCACGGGAATTCCCTCAGCGCTTCCGGTAATTCCCAGAGAGCACCTAAGTTGACTCCACCCACCTCTCTCTCACTCGCTCAGGCCCCCTTTCCTCACACACAGACACACACTCACCCCCACCCCACTGTCGGTGTTGTGTGATCTGTCCAATAAATTGGAAAGACTTCTTCCCTACTACAGCCTGCCTGGTGTGTCTGTCCTTCGGCTATTCCTGCGACTATATATATTGTTAATTAAGCCAGTCTTTAAGACAAGTACACTAGGGTTTTTAATGCTTTGATAACTTCCTTACAATATTATCTTGTCATAACTCAGTTACTCCAACTGCTTGGATTTAATTCTATCTGATTTTAATCTTATTGTTAATCTGAGCACTTTCTCCGTGTTGAATTTAATGGTTCCTATGTGGGTCAGTTCTCATTTTTGAAGGTGCAGCGGGGAAATACATAAATAAAATGACCTCAAAGGGTTTCAAGAGACACGCCATATAAAAATGAAACCTAACTTTATGAGCTCCAGAAGCCCAAGTATTTTTTAGACTTCTAAAAGATCTAAATCTAAAACAATGATCTGAGCTATGCAAATAAATAATAGAATAAAACAAATAAATAAATAGACTAAATAAGCGCATCTCTTACCTCATCAACATGCAGAGTGAGGCGGTCTCCAACCTTCAGTGTACCATACACAGTTCCAACATGCAGCACGTAGCCTCCACGCACCTGAGTGTTCTTCACCGTGAACTCCATCCTCTGAGACACACAGAACACAATCAAAACGTGTAATATGTCGGTTAAAGGAACGACTGCTTGAGCTCGTTTTTAAAACAACACCCATCCCTCTTTTCCCACGTCTCTTACATCCTCTGTGGAGTCGTTCTCACGCAGCATGTATCCTTCATCGAAGGTCTGACCTCCCTGCTCGGCATAGAAAGATGTCTGATCGAGCACCACACCGCATTCCTGTCCTGTGCTCACCTCATCCACGAACGCACGCTCACGCCTCAGAGCAAGCACCGTGCCAACAGCCTGCTCAAACTCTGCACACACACACACACACACACTCTCGGTTACAACAGGACTACACATACACACAGACTGATGTGTGGCAGATGTTAGTCACCGTAGTTGCCGTTGTCATCAGAGGTGTAGCTGTATTTCAGTGTGTCGTCAGTGGCAGGGACTCCTTGGTTTCTCAGCTCCTCAATGGCATAGATGTCCAGCATGATGTGGTCCTCACCTCCAGCACCTTTGCCTTGGGACTTCATCTAACAGCACACAAAGGAGAGAGAGAACCTTTAGAGCCCATGTAAACTTCTTACTTAGTCCAGTGGGAAACAGTCACTGGCTGTATTTACGAAGTGTATGTTCTCAAGATTTCAGTGTTTCCCAAGATCCTATGTGTTTAGAAAAGAAAATGGTAGTGGTTCTAATTTGACCATAAAGATAGTTGTTCCAAACACGTCTCCATCACGCAGCAACTTGAGCTTTCCTACCTGTGCAGCTTTCTTCTCCTCATCAAACGCACCTAGGTCCACTCCCATTCCTTTTTCCTCTGCAATGAGGACAGTCAGGTCCAGAGGGAAGCCATAGGTATCGTATAGCAGCCAGGCAGTGTCCCCTGCACAGGATGAAAGAGTATGCATAACACATACCAGCTATCTGCTGTCAACGGTTAGCCCGCTTTTCTGTTTTGACAATATGACGATTCGGGTGCAGCTCACATTTTGACAGCCGATGTGGGACTGCAAACTGAATCGATTAGCCATGTCTTGTTCGCTGTGCCACGTAGTGATCCAAAAAAAGCATACCCAAGTTTGTAGCCTTTTTTTTTTTTTTTTTTTAGGAAGACTGACTTTTGCATTTGTTTAACTGGCATCTTACTTAACATACAGGCACACAGCCAGAACAGGACCAGAACGTAGCCTAAATAAAAAAATAAATAAAAAATTATAAAAATTCATTAACTAAAAATAAAATAACTTGATTTTGGTGGAATATATTGTAATTTTCTAAAGAAGAGATGATGGTATATTACCTGCAGAAAAACTAAATCATGATTAAAACTTTAGGCATAATTTTTGGCTGTGTTCCGGAATTCAGCGACATCTAATGACATCTAATGACATCTAGACCACGACACACACAGGGTAAATAAGTATTCTGATGCTGTTGCTTTTGCAATGCAATATACTTCCAGTGTATATATCCACTTAAAAATTACACACAATACATTTTTACTTGATACGAACAAAAATGCATAAACAAATGTGTTTAAAGAACAAACTTGATAAGGGGGAAAAAGTAGTCAGAGACTATAAATGACCAACATTAGTACTTCGTTTATCATGCTGTTGCTGGCAATTACAACTTTGAGCCAACACCAGCAAGAAGTAATTCTTTGTAGCATTGTGGTTCTGTTTTAGCCTATTCTTCTTGGCAAATAGTCTTCAATTCCACAAGCTTTTGATGATCCCTCAGATGGACTCGCAATTTCAAAATCCTCCATAAATTTTCAAGGTATTCATGTCAGAAGCTCGGCTAGGCAAGGCCAGGCCTTCTTGAGTTATTCTGGCTGTAGGTTTTGGGTCTCTGCCTTGCTAAAACCTCAATCTTCTCCATAGATTCTGTTTCTGATGCTGAGAGATTAAATTCCCGAATAAATCCAGGTACTTCACGCCATTCATGTTTACTCTGATGATGTGTAATGCCCCAGTACTGTTTGCAGGAGCAACCATCCTATGTCTGCACATCACTATGGGTATGGTGTTCTTGAAATCATATGCATAACCCTTCTTTCTGAAAACATGAGGAGCTGAATTATTGCTAAGAGGTATATTTTGTTTTCACTGATCAGAGTGCATTGTTACTAGAGTTCTGATTTCTCTAAATGCCATTAGATGTGCGTCTCTCTGCTTCTTTTTTTAATCAGAGGAGTTTTACGCATGGTGTAGGAATGGCGATAATTGCAGTGTTGTTCACTGCGTATTGTTCTCGGTGTAACTGCTGCTTTCAGGACATCCTGCAACTTGCACGTTGTACCTGCCTGGGGACTTGTATATTATTGAACCAATTATACCGCCAAGGATCTTTAAAGGTGTCTGTTCTTTGCTATGGCTCTGTAACTTTTTCCATTTGAGTGTTGTTTAATGCGGTCACTGAGAACTTTAGGAAGCTCCTTCATCGTCATCATGCTGCTTGTTGCACGAAATCTTCCCAACTATCCGTTTATAATGACACCAGGAGCAATTTACACAAGAAAACATTTTGCAGTATTTATTTATAACATCCAAAAAATTGGGATGCTGTATAAAATGTAAATAAAAAGCAGATTGCAATGATTAGCAAATCTCAAACCCATATGTTACAAGTAACACCTTTCCAGGCTTTTGTAGTCTCCGCCCCAAATTCTGAGATACGCTGCAGGCATGAACTTACATTTCACACAGCGTCCCAACTTTTTTGGAATTAAAGTGTAATGATATCTATCTATCTACATATATCTATCTATATATATATATATATAAATAAAAACAAACTAAGTGTCCAAATACTTCCCCCTAATTAAGTTGTTTTTTTTTAAAATATATTTGTTTTATACTTTTACATTCATTAGTACACATATAAAAACCTTGTGTGCACAAATGTTGATATATGCACTGGAGCTATATTTATTTAAATAATTATAATAAAATTAAAAAGTTGTCTGAATACTGTTCAAGTTGTTCAACTTGTAAAATCTGTTCAAGTTCTCCCATCTTGTAACCTGAGCAGACCTCAAAAAGTCTGACGTCAAGATAAGGCAGTTAGGTTTGTAATATAACCATTTGACTTGTTTAATTTCTCAATAATCTTATAGTAATTACTTTTGTAGTTTACCTTTTTAGCCAGTGAAAGATGCTGAACAGCGAGTTATCATAATGACCAGTATTGTTCTGTGTACGTAGTTATAGAAACGACTAACGATGAACAGCTCTGAGCAGAATTCAGTGAGAATAGACCAATATTAGAATGGGGATACGTAAACCACGCAAGCTTTGCACACACCTTTCACACCACTGAACCAGTGAAAGATAAATTAAGAGAGACTAGAGACACTAACCTGGAATAGTTTTGCTGTCTCCAAGGTTTTGGATTTTCCTGTCCAGGATGCGTCGCCCCCTGCTAAGAGTCTTAAGAAACTGCATTTCCTCTTCATTAATGACATCCTTCACGGAGTCTGGGTCTTTCTTCAGCTCTGGGAAAGCATCTCCCTGTGAGCAGAGATTATATAAATCATGAAAATCTCTCAAAAGCTCGAAAAAAAAAACAACACACAACAACCTCTTCGATGGCAGCAATGAAAGAAATTAAGATCCTTATTACATTAACTAAAATAAAATGGCAAATAAGAGATGGACAAAAATCAAGAGTTACACTAAAGCAGTGCATTCAAACGTTAATATCTTTCTCTCTGGGACGCATTCTCACCAGTGACTGCACCACCACGTCCACCAGAGAGGCAAAGAAGCCCTTCTGAGCATTCAGCTTCTCATGAGCGTACCGCACAGCACGTCGCAGGATCCTTCTCAACACGTATCTACAGAGACACACACACACACACACACACACACACACACGGGCGAGCTTTAATAAAGTCACAAACTATGCAATACACCACAATTATTGCTCAGTGCTACTCCATAATCTCACCCCCTTCCAGTGTTGTCAGGTCGACCACCGTCAGACAGAGCTATAGTGATGGTGCGGGCGTGGTCAGCAAGGACACGATATGCCATGTCAATGCCATCTTGGTCTTCTGATCCAACTTTGCCAGTGTAAAGTCTGGCTCCTGTGCCCTTGGCAAACAAAACCAAACTTGTGCTTATAGGTTAGGGAAAAATACAATAACAACAAATACATAGGGCCTACAGATGTGCTTCTACCTTCTGGATAGCTTCAAAGTAAGGAATGAAGAGGTCTGTGTCGTAGTTTGACATCGTGTTCTGCAGGACAGAAACCAGTCGCTCCAGCCCCATTCCAGTATCAATACTCTTCTTAGGAAGAGGCTTAAGCTCTGTCTCGGACTCTCTACATAGGGCATTCAAAAGGTTAGATTAAATGAGTTTGTCCATCCACATGTCTGTTTACCCAAAGCCAAAGTGCCTTTATTCTACCTATTGAACTGGATAAACACCAGATTCCAGATCTCCAGCACATTAGGGTCGTCCATGTTGACAAGGTGTGAAGCGTTTCTGCCTCCGATGCGGTCGTAGTGGATCTCACTACAGGGCCCACAGGGACCAGTGTCTCCCATCTCCCAGAAATTGTCCTTCATGTTACCTGGCAGGATACGCTCCTCTGCCACCCTGACACACAATACAGACACACAGCAGACCTTGAGGAAACATTCCATACAAATATACCACGGACACGAAGGGTCATCAATGGCATTACATAGACAGACATATTAGAAACATGTGACTAAGTCATTGCTTCAGTAGCACATACTCCGAGTATAAATCAACTACTACTCCCATTATCTAATAACCAAAATGTTGTTCAATTCTTTAACAACATTGTCAATGACAAATAAACCAATGTACAAAAACTATGAGCTAATAATTTAGCTACAGTATCATCCTCTATTTCCTTTTGTTTGTATTAAATGCACATAACTAGTTGGCCATACATCAACTAGTTACATTATGCTAGCTATCAATTTTTAGTGTACTCTGTTAGGTTTCTGGGCAACCAAAAAGCCCATGGGAAAGCTTTGACTTTCTAGAGCATAGAACAATAGTATGCAATTTGTGACATATGTCAATGTTGTGCTGCATGTTAGTTTCAGCAATAAATGATACAGGAGTTATTCAAATGTATCTCGTTTCACGCACTTGCTTGTGCTGTTTGTTCATTTCAGTCATGGCCCAGTCACTGCAAGTTATTCAAATGAATCTCTCACACTACATGAAAGGACAAAATCTGAGATTTTCAAATGATATGCCAAAATACAAACAGTTTATGACTGCTGAACGCAAATTTCACACTTACAAGACCGTTAGACTCGATTATAATGCTTGATACACTTCTACAAGCACCACACACAGGCATGTTAGTACAATGTCAATGTATATTACGGGTGTAACAGTACATTCAAGTCACAATTTGACTAAATTCATAACACTGGCTTCAGCATTTATGATTCAAGTCAGAATATTGTAACAATTTTTAAGAAAAAAAAGTGACAGAACACAATATTTCTAAAGAATAAACAACGCAAAATAATGTGCATTGCTCCGTGTATGAAACTAAATAATAGGTTTAATGTTGTACACAAAATGTACTACAGATTCATCATGTTAAAAAATAAATAAATAATGAAATTAATTCTCCCCAACATTTGATTGCATAAACAAAAGTCTCTGACCTGGGAAAAATGATCAACAGAAACGTAATGAGCTCCACACAAGTGCCTGAGGAATCATTTTTAAATGCGAATAGTGCTTCCGAGTCACAAGTTCTCCGGCCTCATTCTTGAGCACTGTAGTTCACACTGAAGTGGGTCTGGCGTCATTTTAAATTTACCGAAGATCTCTTTTTAACCGTTGTAACATGGCTGTGTAACTATATAACTTATAACGCATGTCGGCCTTTGCGATCCGGTGCAATCACTCAGATCACTATATATTTTAAGGGTTGTGCAGACTGGGACCTATGGTGTTCAAAGTGCAATTGTAGCAGATGCATAATTAATATAATGAAGATATTCACAATATGAATTGGACATTTTTTTTTTGCATCGTGTCACGATGCATCATCACAGCCCTCGAGTATATAGATGAGTGCAGGTAAGTACGAGGTCAATGTTCATAGTTGTGTGTATATATCGTTCAGACATTTAATAGTCAGAGAAAATACCCACGCCATGGTTACAAAAACAAATATGATTACAACAACAAACAACAAAAAGATCGGTCATGAACAATAAGAAAAACATCACCACCTCAACCCTAAAACCCCTTAATCCTTTGTTCTTCTGTCTGTGAAAGGTTGGCATTTGCCTTTCACCTGGATGTTCCTGGGTGTGTAGTTGAAAGACTGCAATCTGCTAATCCTACTTGTAAGAATGTTGTTCGATGCAGCAGCCTTGAATCACATGCCCAATTTTTCAAGAGTTAATCTAAATGTTTGTGTGGTGCGAGAGATCAAACTGTGATAGTTGTAAAAACAAAACAAAAAAATGAAAAGCATGCATTTTCTAATCTAGGGGTAGATTTAAAGTGGTTTTTTTTGTGTCAGTTGTGTGCTAAACACTCATCTTCTCATCTACCTTCACACTTACCCTAGGTCAAGCCATATCTGCTTGCACTCATTGTCACACTCGAGGCCTGCTTCAGCATGTCCTCCAAAGTAGGTAAAATACAAGCGCTCGAGAGGGATACCAAACTCCTGGGTCAACAGCTCAAGAGCCATCTTACAGGCCAATTGCTAAAGATGGAACAGGAGGAAAAAACAATTCAACAAGAATTTAACTGCAGCCTAAACCTTCTACTACATTCTGTTACATGAGAAGCAGTAAGAGAACTATATTTTATCGCTTTTTATTTGATCAGATTCGTTCATTCAGAATGTCGTACTCAATAACTCTTGTATTGCTGCCCGGTTGGGTCCCTGTATCTTACTTTAAAGTAATCTCCAAAGGACCAGGAGCCCAACATCTCAAAAAAGGTGTGGTGGTATACATCCTTTCCCACGTCATCCAGGTCATTATGTTTACCACCAGCACGGATGCACTTCTGGGTGTTGGCAGCACGCTTCAGTCTAGCCATGGGGTGGGATGGGTCGATGGTGTTTAAGAAGATGGGTTTGAACTATGAAAAGAAGATTAAGTGAAAACAAAGGACATGATTCCAAGAAAAAACAAAATAACCCTCACAACTGTACTTTTGCCCCAGGAAGAAACTGCAGACACGACAGACTACAGTTTCAATTTTCTTTACATAAAGCCTGTTCATACACGTCAAGCTTTTGCATTCAAAGACGCTAATATTATAGTAAATTATACAGCTTAGAAACCTGCTGTCCACTAATACTACGTTAACAAGGGTGTGACAGTCTTACCTGGTTCATGCCAGCATTGGCAAAGAGAAGGGTTGGGTCATCCAGGGGAATGGTGGAGGACGAGTGCACATACTCATGCTCATAGCGACGGAAGAAGTCAATAAACTTCTCACGGATCTGAGCAGCAGTCAGTGAAGTGTCCATGCTGGCTGGGTTGTTCAAAGAGGACTAGGAAATCAAAAAACACAAAGTAACATCTTAGCTTAAAAATTCTGCCTTAAAAAACATCACTTTCTAGCACATTTGAGACATGCATCTAGGGAAGGAGTAATCATGTTAAACCAGCAGTTTAGCAAGCTATTGTAATTGCAAGCCAAACAAACAAGTCAAATACTTTATGCCAAACCCTGTAACTCATTCTTTTCTTGCTGCATTAATCCCATGTAGGGCACACTAGAAACCAAAGACATAAAAGAGAAGTTCCCCTTTGAACACACTTCTCCGACTAAAAGAGTTCAAGAGGCTTTCTCCAACTTCACCTGGCTTCTCTATAACAATTTAGAAAATGGCAAGAAACAAGCAACGAACTTGAATGGGATCAAGAGAACCTCATACAAAATGAAAGCAACATACATCTTTCAAAACACCCGAGTACAATCCTATGGGTGGAAAAAAACATTAAAAAAAAACTCCTCACGAGAGGCTCCTCCTGGCAAACAGCTCTACAGGGTGTCCCAAAAGTCTCTGTACATAGGGGCAATTAACACTTTTTAAACAAAATGTGTTCCAACATTTTTCATACTATATATCCCCCCCACCCCAGCTAACCTTTAAGAATATCTTCAACATAAGAAGGACGTATTGAAATCATTCTCATGGCTGGATTGTGAATTTGTCATAAGGTTGCATGGGACTTTAACAGGAAACATGGCAAACACATCATAAACACAGCAAACTGGAAGCCAAAGTTGGGAGAGACGAAATGGTTTGTGTTTACAAAGAAATCAGAATCATGCTAAAAAGTGTTAATTTCCCCTGTGTGTGGAGACTTTTGGGACCAGCAGCACTAATAACTGCACTGTTGCTTCCAGGACTACTGAATAATAACCCCATTTCTCTCTTTAGCAAGAGCACAGCAGATGTGGTAGCAAGATCAAAATAAAATACATTCCCTACAAATCCGAACTTCTTTAATGTCTGCCTCACCGTGGCCTTCAGTCGAAATGCAAACCAGTCTCTGAATTAGCATTTTGCTACAGAACACTCAAACATGCAACCCGAAACTCCTCTATGATATCTACAAAAAAACAGTACTAAAAAATGGATGTAGTGTGAATGCAGCAACAAAGTAAAGTGCAGTAGAGAAAGAACGCGTGACTGCAAGCTTCCACCGCAGACTGTTGAGCAATTTCTCTACTGAATCTGGTACAGTTATGAAACTCACAATGTCACAGAAGTCACAAGGCCCTCATGCACTGACAAAACAAATAAGAGTAATATCTTGCCAAGATATCATTTAAGTCCTGCAAATGTTATTTTGAGCAACCATATGGTGTTCAACTCAAGTCACTCAATAAGGATGCAACATATCAAAGCAATCCAATACTTCAAGCATTTCCTTAAGAGACAGGCTGAGCTGACCACACACACACACACACCCTGCACAAACTGATGCTTCACCTGCAAGCATGTAAATGCTTTGGCACAGAAAAAAGTGAGATGGAGAGCCATGTGGATGAGATGACGTCACCGTAACACTCCTATGGAGGCAGACATGAATGGGAAATGAGAGTCCTCTGTTTCACAAATGCAAATGTATAAAGTGTTACCGATATACCGACTCTCCGGCTGGATCTGCTGACTTTAATTCAAACATTTTGAGCAAATGTTACTGACTGTTCTGCTCTTGATAGGGTTCTCCAGCTCACATCACAGCTGCAGGTTATACAAGTTGATTCGCACGACTACAAGCAGGTTCGCCCGACACACCACCAGTGTGTAAAACCTGACCGGGTTGTGCTTGTGTGAACCCGTGTTCCTAATGACTAAAATCTGTTGCTGACAGACAAACACCAATCACTAGATATGCACCGACAATAAATTTCTCGGCCAATACAGATAACCTATAGCTCTGCCTTTTATGCCTTCTTATAAATTAATAATAATTCATTCCACAATTCTGAAGGAAATGCAAATAAAAACTATTCTCTCCATTTCAACATTTGGTCACTGGTCTCCAACAGAAAACGCATTACACAAAACACTAACTAAATTCTGAAGATTAAAGTAACATTTCTTAACTTACTGAATGTTATTAATTCTTGTTAACAAAATGAATTAACTGGATACTAAAAAACCTCCTGTTAGGTTCACATTCACTCACCACAAACAAAAGCATTTCTACTTCATCACTTAAAATCAAACTGGCAATATATAATATAAACTTATATATATATAAAAACATTAACTGGATATGAAATGTACTACTCTACAAATATATATTTTTATCAACTCATCTTCATTTAAATCTTTTAGCAGTGAACTGGTACTAACATTCAGCGTGGGGAAAAAAATATAATTAGACTCGACACCGAAACTCAAGCTGCAGTGTCCGGTGTAAAATTGAATCAGTGCAGAGCTTACAGAGGTTACAAACTGCAGTTTTGTTAACATTGCACACAAGAGACATCTTTACAGCATGAAATCGTTGTGTTTTCTTGCCCCCTTTTGATGGATAGGATATAATCAGCCCTGATCATCGGAGGTTTCTAAACTATCGGCTAATAGCGGGAAAAATTGACTTTATCAGCCAATACATCGGTGCATCTCTACTAATCACCATTGTTTGCCTTGTTTGTCTGTGTATAGGTTTGTTCTTCCCTGTTCTATCTATATCTTGTTTTCTCTGTGTCTCACACACATCTACATACACACGTGTATATATAAAATATAATATAAATATAATATATACACACACGTGTATGTATATATTTTATATATATATATATATATATATATATATATATATAGAGAGAGAGAGAGAGAGAGAGAGAGAGAGAGAGCAGATC
>JAOUWY010000054.1:27722376-27733304 GCA_025728095.1 Prietella phreatophila | reverse complement strand
AATTTAGCCACGCCAATCAGCCTACCATGCATGTCTTTGGACTGGGGGAGGAAACCGGAGTACCTGGAGGAAACCCCGGAGGAGAACATGCAAACTTCACACACACATGGCCTCGGCCGGATGTGTGAGGCGAACGTGCTAACCACTAAGCCACCGTGCGCCTTCCTATCATATTGGTGCCCATAAAGACTAAAGGATAGCTGTGAAACACCGGTTAAACTTTGAGTTCTTCATACCTAACCCAACAATCAAACTTAGATACTTAAGTAATCCTTACAGACAGTTGTACCAATATTTTCACTGAATACCAGTATGCAGGAAATGCCAAAAACCAGGTTAGAGTATGCTGTTCTAGGAATATCCTTCCCATATTAGACTTTAGTAAATGTTTGTGCTTGTGTCTAGTTGGCAACTGTGTTGAGATCTCATGATGATTGACATCTTGATTTTTGCTTTCTTGGCCTGTAACATTCAACACATTTTGTTTGTAAGTGCGATGGAGAAGCCATTTTCTTTATAACATGGTGGTGAAATGTAGTAAACAAAGAATAAGGGCTGATGGCTTGTAGTCACCAGATCCCTTTCCATTTGCTCCAATCTACTAAGTATCCATATTCTATACACTATATTCCTACATTATAAATTAGGTTCGTAACAAGTATACAAAAACATCTATAAAAATAGAACACCAAGATGACAAGCTTATACATACGGAGCCTGGGTCTCTTGTGCTTCTGTTAGCCCCGCGCCCTCCACTGTAAACACCCCTCTTGTCAAAGTGATAGGCAGTGGGTTCGTGAAGGAGATGCGTGCTGTCAGCTTACGTGATACCATTGCTTCTCCAATCATCTGAAATATTACATAGAGATTGAGAACTTTACTCATGTAGTAGGTGAATATTTAGTGAACTGAATCACTTCAATGTTTTTTCGTGCATTACCTTGATATGGAGCTTGGGCATTTTTAAGGGTATGTTGATCTCTTGCAGGATGGCATTTTGCTCGTTGCTGGTTTTCAGGAGTGCTGTGACTCTGATCAGGTGATGCTCTGATACACATGCTCCATAATGGTCGTACCGAAGCCTCATCACTTCTTTATGAGCTGAAGGTCAATGTCAGGGTAAAGGAAATTATTGAACACAAAACATGTCACATACTAACAATAATAATTCTCATTTGATGTACAACATTGTGCCTTTATAAACCTTAATGAGCCTTTCTTACTCTTTGTCTTTAATGTGCTCCCCCACTCATTTTTTATTCATCCCATACCAATTTAATTTGACTGAAGTTAACCATGATCTGATGCATTTTCTTTTCAACATACTTACAGTTATGCTACCTAGTTTGTCCTGATGTACTGTCCAGTGTATTTAGTGTATTGTGTCAATTTTCTTTCACTGGATCGGTAGTTTTACACCCTGATCAAGTCTTGCATTCATCACACTGTTTCAACACCATGGTCTCTGTAATTCTGTTGGACAATGATTCAGATCTGCTTGACTTTACCTACCTTTCTGTGCTGGCACTCTGAGTTGGGCAGTTTTCCTTTGACATTCTCCCCGATGGAGACTGTTGTATGTGACAGCATTTGATGTGACCGTGAGCTGAGCAGGCGTCTCTTCTCCACCAACATTATGCACCTCCACAATTACATCGAAGTCGGTTCCATGAATAGCTTGGGCATGCTTGATAGACAGCTCCAGCTTGCCAGGTTGTCCATTTTGCCTCACCACTCGTTTCCCTACCTTTTCATAAACCTTTCGCTCCATTATGGAACCTGATGAAGTAGACTGGATGATTAGAATGTAGTACTTTCAGAGGTGAGCTATTATCTATAATGCAGAGTGATGGATCACAGGTGAGTTGAGTAAAATACCTTCAGGGTATTTGTAGTTAGCAGTGATGTCTTCCCTGTAATCTCCATAAACACTTTTAGTGCTGATGTTTCTTCCCACAGTCATGTGGTTCACCGACACTTGTGTTCTCTGACCATCTGGATGAACAATCCAGTAGACCATGTCTGCGTTCACCTCAGAGAACACAAATGGTGCATCATATTTCATCCCCACCTCACCCTCTCTCACCGCTTTCACTGGACATGGTCCACAACAGTATACACCTAGAGTGAAAAAAAAAATACACAAATTTAATCAATTTTAACTGTAAACTTTTCCAAGTGCTTTTGTATCATAAGCCAATACAATAAAATATTTTTAGGCATTTAGTCTCCCACGTACACTAGACAGGATGTGACTATGACTATAAACATTTACAGAATAAGACGTATCACCTTCTGTAAGACTGTCACCTCTATAAACAAACAAACAAACAAACATAGACAATGAAATAAAATATACTACATATACTATACATAGCTGGAAACTTTATTCTACATATTTTAATAAAAATTAAGGTTTAACCATGAAGGTTTAACCCATAGCTACTCAGTTTGAAAGCTTGCCTAATTAATTACACTTTTGTTTGGTTAAATATGGGAAATAAACTTTGAGGACTGGAGTGCATTGATATTTTTTGATGTAGCACCATTCATGTATTGATATCTTTTGAAACAGAAGCTTTTTGATAATCTTTTTAAAACAACAAGTTATCTTGATAAAATTTTATGCTGTTGAAATTGCTGGTAAATCTAGCTCACAGCTGACTGAAAGAATTGCAGTGAACTCCTGCGAACTCGTACATAAATATAGGGACATGAATGTAATATATTATACCTTCATAATGTCAAGAGTGGAAAGTCAGAAGAAAGGTATGTGTTTTATCGTTTTACTAACTTTTGACATTTTTGTAGCACTGGTGATATCAAGGTCCGATTTTCATGTTGACTTCAAAGCTGTATTTTAAAAAATGAAAAGCACCCCCACATGAATACATAATTGTAATGGCTTGATATAAAGGGAAAGAAAGACAAATTTATGAACACTATATGTTGGAATTACACTGAAAATGTGTGTAACCATGTGGTTGAGCTGCCTGTTCAAGGGATAAATCCTACCATCACTCCTTTCCTGAGGGGTTGGGTCAAGTACTTGCCATCCATCATAACCTTCTGGGAGATCCTCTCTGCTCATCCATGACTCTACCCAACAATGGAAATTCCTGAAAAAAATGGAAAACAGTTCAGACACATTAAGAGTATCTAAGATTGAAAGGACTCAAAGCACCACAGAGCATGAGCTTTACCAGATCATGTCATTCCTGCCCTCGGATACACCCTCCAGCCGCTCATTAAACAGGCAATCCACATTGATGTTGCCATCAGTGTCATGAGCTGAGCTGAAATTTGTGACACATCGGGTTGGAATGCCCAAACAGCGAAGAACTGCAGAGGTCAAAAGATAAGCAGTTAACCCTACCACATTAGAACCATCAATATCAACTGTTTCCTAACATGTTTATCAAGGACTCGAACCCTCTGACTCAGCCTTTTGTGCAGGCACTAGAGTTTGCGACCAATCTAGATGTTCGCTCAACAACATAAGGCAAAGGCTATGAAATCTGCCAACAAAACAAATAAGCAGTAGTAATTTATACTGCTAGAAGGACTCAATTAGGTTTAGATATCATAAATTATTTCCTCACTTGTGCAGGCTACAGCGGAGAAAACCCAACATTGGCCATAACGCACCCGCTGGGCCCCTCCCTCACTCCAGCGTCTCAGGATGGGAACACTGCCAGTCCACCGTGTAGGGGCCACACCATCGCTGTACTCACCATCCCAGCGCCCGAATATCACTCCACGGTCATCGTTTGCATTTACCTGCCCATCACAAACACGTGTTTATACAGTTAAACTTTTGCTCTCAGTGACATTGTCTGACGTTTTTTTGGCCCTCAGTGACACAGTAACACAGTAAGACTTGAATGAGTATATATAATCCTTCCAGAGGCTTGATAACATAAATATTTTCATCAACATTCATATTATCCTGTTATAGTGTATTGTCAATATTTTGACTGTGCATCTTCTTGTGTAAGCAGTATCTAAAGAAGCAATAGATTAACAAAATGGTGAGTAATACATTTATGGGACACCCAGACCTTTGCCTTACCATTGCAGTAATTGTCCTACTAACATAAACAGGGTATGCTCTTTTAGTGATATCCATCTCAGAGTTCTTCAAGGCAGCAGGGGAGTTGTCCAGTACCTCAAAGCAGATGTCCATCACATCTTCTTCAAACTAGACATAGAGATCACAACAGTTACAACAATTCACATCTGTTCATCCTCTGGCCTCTCTGGCAAGAAAGTGAAAGTTGTTTTTTTTTTACATAAAGTTTTCTGCCAGTTTAGTCAGTGCCAGTTCCCACCTTTTGGCTAGGTCATGGAATACCACTGAATACATTTTGAGGAGACTGTAACTGCCATTATCCATATTAGGCATGTAACCAAATATGAAATCATTATTCTGAATGAACAGTTAATTTGTTCTAATTAAACAAATGTTAAACAAAGATGAAAAAGGGTGCACTATTTTTTTCCCCCATGACATCTGATTGAGACTAATGGTGTTCAATGACTTTTGTTTTCATGAGGCCATGAGCAGGACAAAGCCCACAAACAGGCAGTGCTGCATGATGAATCATTCCTTCATGGTCATGGTCATGGAGGTTTAAATTAAGCTACAATTTTGTTTATATTATAGGAAATAGAACCAACCTAATTTGTTACAAATATCACTGGCAGGTAAAAGCAGAAATAATAACTGCAAAACAGTCCAGGCTCCAAAGTGATACAACAGGAAAGTGTCTTCCCTATTGTTGGCAGATCACAAGTTCAAATCCTGATGATGCCACCCTGTGGCCAGGAGCCAAGACTGCAAAACTGGCTGTGCTGTCTGGATAGGAGGGATGGGATATTCGGTCTCCTGTTAATCACAGCAACAATCGTGGACCTTTGTGAGCTCATGTATGTGAAAGGGCAGATAGTGCTTCCCTCACAGTGTGTTACACTGCCCTATGACACAGCATGAGCCAGATTTCAAAAACATGCTGTTGGCTGGCTTCATGTGTCATAAGCCCATTCAAGTTTAGGCCACACCCACTTTGTGTTTAAGTCAAACACACATATGATATACTGTATGGAGCATTAAACATACACAGATACATACAGTGCTGTGAAAATTATTTACCCCATCCTGATTTCTTCTGTTTTTGTGTATATCTCATAATAAATAGTTTTAGATCTTCAAACGAAATACAACATAAAACAAAGGCAGCTTGAGTAAACACACAATACAGTTTTTATTCTATTTTTAATTTATTGACATGGTTAAATTCTGGTCACTCCCAGCAATGGATGGACATGGCATTACAATGATTTCAATAAAAAGACCAACACTTTACTATTGCACCAACAGTCATAGTTATACGCTTGAAACAAAAATTCATAGTGGTTGTGATAACAATAGCTATAGGCGGAAAACAGACAATTTTTCTATAATCGTCACCTTCTTCTTTATGTTATATTTATTTTGCTTGCCCTTTCTGTCTTTACTGGCCAAACGGTGGGGGCGGGGGGGCGGCGTGGGTGTAAGGCAAGCGTTCTCACACATCTTGAGCAGAAACACTTGACATCCAGGCAGAGAACTCCACTGGCTGACCAGCCCCCTATGTGTCTCTTGGCACACAGCTGCTGAAATTCACACACTCCTCCATCTAACTGCTGATTCTGACCGCAGATTCCAACAGGATATAAAAACCACCCATATATCCATCTCTCCTGTCAGCTTTCCTAGCTCGTAACAGACAACTTTGACCTCCAGTTCATTCAACCAGCCAGCTTCAGAGAACTAGCACACTGATCATTTTAACTTCTTACCTAACATGAACCTTATTGTCTGTGTACTTTGTATGTACGTTTTAAAAATCTGTTTTTGAGGACAAAAATCCCCTACTGTTAAAGAAGATTCATACAGGTATTGTGGAGGAAAGTGTTACCTGTCCAAAGTTCCAGGGTTGAGTGGTGATTTGGTCCCAGGAGCCCTGGTACAGGATGCCATTCTCGTTTAGGATGTACTCCCAAAGAAGCTCATCATCAGGCAAATACACAGAGTCGGCTGCAGAATCAAATTGAAACACACACACACACACACACACACACACACACACACACACACAGAAAATAAAGTCAGACTTTAAGACTTATGTTAATACATCTGTTAATATGTTTTTATGTCTTTACCTATAATTGATTTGAGTAAAGAGTATGTTTTGGCAGTTCTAATATATCCAAACAGACTAACATTATAATCAATCCATTAACCTTTGCAGTAATTGTATGATTGAAAAGGTGGAAAAAATATTACACACCTTTACACCAGGGGTTGAAGAGCAAGAAAAAAGTATGAGGGGAACTCTGCTCTAGGATGTGTCCCTCAGAGGAGAGCAAGAGCACAGTAACGCTGTACCGACCCACAGGGGCATCAGCAGGGCTATGGACCCTCAGCAACACCTCACTTTGAGCAACTTGCTGACTGAACCACCACTGACCATGAACTGCTCTCGAACCTGACACCCTCATAACCACCTCCCCCCGTGCACCTGTAGCATGCACGCACACACACACACACAAATATATAAACATTGTCATCTTACAATCATGCCAAGACTTTGAAGATTTTCCTTTTTTAAATGAATGCAGGATTGTATACAAAAAAAGTCCTTAAGGTTGACCTACACTGTAATGACACTGAGTAAGTATTTCTTACAGTATTGAATAAACGATTTCTGTTAAAGTTAAAGGTTACCAAGAAACAACTGTAATATCTGTACACTAACATTTTTGAGAAATAACATTATTCCAGTAAGAACCAGTGGTGGCTCCACAGGGGCAGCCATTCAGCAGTAAAAACTGAAATACTAATTAGTTTTTTTTTGAGAGACCTACAATAGTTTTTTTTTTTTTTTTTTTAAGAAGTTGCTATTTGTCAGATATAAGCCAACATGCCAATGATTTGCTGGCCTTGTTGCACAATAGTGAGACAGCATGTTCAGCGCACCATTTAGCTTCATAGATTTATTATTGCAGCAAGTGCCAAGAGACCATTAACATTAAAATACTTCACGGCTGTCAAGATCTTGTTTAATAGTACTTAATGGGAGTTCAATTTCTGTAAACAACGGCAAAATGTAAGTACAGACAGTATGTCTATGGTGTACAGAAGATGTAAGATGTATTGCAAAGTTTAGGAAAGGAAAAGGGGGCTTATGGAGTGGGTAATGTCCATACTTCAGAAATGCATTTGCACCTGAGCACTTTGTTTCCCAAGCACAAGGCTAAAGAAAGAAGAAAAATATCCTCCTGTTTTCAGTGCTGGAATTTATCAGGCTAGGTGCAGGTCCTTTGTGGAGTTTTTTTTTTCTTTTCTTTTTTTCTTTTTTTTTCCTTTTTACATGTTCAGGGTGTCCCAAATGTCTCCTTACATAGGGGAAATTAACACTTTATAGAAAAATGTCTTCCAACAATTTTCATACTTATTTATACATCAGTTAGCCTTTAAGAATGCCTTTGAAAAAAAAAGAGAACATATTGAAATCATTCTCATGGCCGGATCGGGAAACAAGGTTGTGATCGACTTGAACAGGAAACATATCAAACACATCACACACTATACTGTTGCCAAAATTCAAAAAAACTGGAAGTATTACAGACCACCCAGGAAGTGGATGTCCACGAACATCTGCTGGCAAAGGCACAACTGACATGGTGCTGGCAAACATATTCCCCTATGTATGGAGACTTTTGGGACACCCTATAGTAGGACTGCAAATCTTGCTGAAACCTGGCAAACACACTGCTGTATCAAACACAGTTCAACAAATGTACAGTGGTGCTGGAAAGTTTGTCAACCCTTTTTAATATTCTAGGCATAAATATGCGGGTGCACAGTGGCTTAGTGGTTAGCGCGTTCGCCTCACACCTCCAGGATCTGGGGTTCAGTTCCCGCCGGGGCCATGTGTGTGTGGAGTTTGCATGTTCTCCCCGTACTGCGGGTTTCCTCCCCCAGTCCAAAGACATGCATGGTAGGCTGATTGGCGTGTCTAAATTGTCCATGGTGTATGAATGGGTGTGCGAGTGTCCGCTGTTGCTGGTCCCAAGCCCGGATGCAAAAGGGAGGTTGGGGTGTCGGGCTGGCAACCTGTCCCTGTAAAAACCCTAACAGCAAGGGAGCTTTCTCTCTCATCGCCCAATACGCTACTTAGTGTGGGTGGATAAGAAGAAGGCATAAATGTGACCTAAAGCATCATCAAATTTTCACACAAGTCCTAAAAGTAGACAAAGAGAACCTAATTAAACAAATAAGACAAAAATATTATACTTGGTAATTTATTTATTGAGGGAAATGATCCAATATTGCACATCTGCAAAGGTATGTGAACCTCTAGGATTAGCAGTTAATTTGAAGGTGCAGTTAGAGTAAGGTGAATAAAGAGTTTGGACTCCACCAATAAACAGTAAGACAGAATATGTACAAATGGAGGAAATTCAAGACCATTGTCACTCTTCCCAGGAGTGGTCGACCAACAAAGATGTGTAATAGTCACCCAGGGTAACTTCTAAACAACTCTAGCCTCTCTTGCATTGGCTAATATTAATGTTCACGTCAGGAGAACACTGAACAGCGATGGTGTGCATGGCAGGGCTGCAAGGACAAAGCCACTCCTGTACAAAAAGTGCAATGCTGCCCCTCTGCAGTTCAAAGGCCATGTGTACAAACCAGAAAGCTATTGGAAAAATGTTTTGTGGATGGATGAGACCAAAATATAACTTTTTGGTTTAAATGAGAAGCATCATGTTTGGAGAAAGGAAAACACTGCATTCCAGTAAAAGAACCTCATTTCCCATCTGTGAAATATGGTGATGGTAGTATCATGGTTTGGGCCTGTTTTGCTGCATCTGGGCCTGGACAGCTTGCCATCATTGATGGAACAATGAATTCTGAATCATACCAGTGAATTCTAAAGGAAAATGTCAGGACATCTGTCCCTGATCTGAATCTCAAGAGAAAGTGAGTCATGCAAGAAGACAACAATCCTGAGCACACAAGTCATTCTATCAAAGAATGATTAAAGAAATGTTAATGTTTTGGGATGGCCAATTGAAAGTCAATTTGTTAATTCAACTGAAATGTTGTTGAAGGATATGAAGCAAGCAGTTCATGTGAGGAAACCCACCAACATCCCAGAGTTAAAGCTGTTCTGTACTGAGGAATGGGCTAAAATGTACAGGACTGATCAACAGCTACCGGAAATGTTTCAGTGACGTTATTGCTGCAGAAGGGGGTCACACCAGATACTAAAAGTAAAGGTTCACATACTTTTGCCACTCACTCAATTTCCTCAATGAATAAATGACCAAGTATAATATTTTTGTCTAATTTGTTTAATTAGATTCTCTTTATATAGAAAATTCTACAGGGTTCACAAACCTTCAAGCACCACTGTACTTCTGCAACTGCTCAGAGAGAGCTGCTAGACTATGTTGGACGATGTTGTCAAGTCTCAGTTGCCTATTACAAGGTTAGACAAAAAATTCACTAGATAGTAGCCTATAGCATAAGTCAATTGTGAAAATTTTGAATGCGGTTACATATTTATAAATGTTGTCCTGCCCCACCAAATTCTATAATCACGAGCCACTGCTGATAAGAACTGTCCTCTAACTTTAAATTGTTCTACATCTTTATCACTCTCTATTCTCTGAAGACTATATTTATCCACAGCCACGCTAGCACTTGGTGTACTCAATGTTACTGACCCAAGTTGAGGACCAGAGTGAGCTGGTGGTTTGGAGGCAGTGGAGGGGAATCTGTACAATACAGGAGCATAGAGAAGGGCTGTCCTCGACGCACAACCAGCCACTTTGTGCCTATTTCTTCTGTGTGGTGGGCACGGTTATTCACTTTGCACTGCAGGTCCACACCTTGAAATACATCTGGAGGTGAAAAATAGGTGAAAGGTGTGAGGAAAACTTGTCATACAGCATTATTATTATTATTTTGTGTATGCACATTTACTTTACAGAATAATGGGTTCTTGCTGTTTCCTTGTGGGTGGAAAAATCAGACCTTTCAGACTGATTTTTAAGACTTTTTTTAAAAAACACTTTCTGTATTCAGTTTTCTTTCTATTTTTAAATTGTATCATTAAACAGGAAAAACATGAGGTTTGCTACGCATTACGAAGGTTGTGTTAGTGCAGAAAAGAGAAAAGATGTCTTAAGACAACGGCCTTTGAGCCTTAACATCTTGGATCCATATTATTTTGACTACAGAATAGCCATCCAGAAGAAAGGCCCATTTGCGGTCCTATAGCCAGTTTTAGTCACAGAGCTGATAATGACAGTACTCTTCATTAGGGTTGCATTAAGTGATAGTAATAGTAATACTGATTTTGTTTTAGTTGTACTAATACACTTCAGACTAATTGATCCATTTTATTGGTCTGCATTTGAAGAGGAAATAATACCCTATTAACTTATATTCAACTTGTCACTATTTAGATAGAAATGTCCTTAGTAATTATTGGAAATGATGCTGTTATCTACTCTCATGTAGCATATATTATGTAGTTTAGGATTTAAATGTAATGTAGGACAATACTTCTCATCCATATGATCAGAAATGTTTCTTACCTTTGTGGTTGGCCATTGTCAGACTTGTGTATTACTCCAGGAAAAACTCTTGTTGCAATAATGCTTAGTTAAGTTCCAAAACACAGCCTAGAGAAGTTTTCTTCCCTTTAATACATATACCTTCATCAGGACCCTGAATTTATATAATGCACGAGAGCCCACCCCTCTGACCAAATCTCTACTATTTACTCTCTCTATCACTGACTCAGTACGCGCGCACACACACACACACACACACACATGCGCGCACACACACACACACACACACACAC
>JAOUWY010000054.1:27698397-27713417 GCA_025728095.1 Prietella phreatophila | reverse complement strand
ATGGAAGAAGTCTGGAACCAGCAGGACTCTTCCTAGAGCTGGCTGCCCGGCCAAACTGAGTGATCGGGGGAGAAGGGTCTTAGTCAGGGAGGTGACCAAAAACCTGAGGGTCACTCTGACAGAGCTCTAGCGTGTATCTGTGGAGAGAGGAGAACCTTCCAGACGATCAATCATCTCTGCAGCACTGCACCAATCAGGCCTGTATGGTAGAGTGGCCAGACAGAAGAGACTCCTCAGTAAAAGTTTGCCAAAAGGCACCTGAAGGACACTCAGACGATGAGAAACAAAATTCTCTGGTCTGATGAAACAAAGATTGAACTCTTTGACCTGAATGGCAAGCGTCATGTCTGGAGGAAACCAGGCACCAGTCATCACCTGGCCAATACCATCCCTACAGTGAAGCATGTTGGTGGCAGAATCATGCTGTGGGGATGTTTTTCAGTGACGGGAACTGGGAGATTAGTCAGGATCAAGGGAAAGATGAATGCAGCATGTACAGAGACATCCTTGGTAAAAACCTGTCCCAAAGTGCTCTGGACCTCAGACAGGGGCAAAGGTTAATCTTCCAACAGGACAATGACTCTAAGCACACAGCCAAGATAATGAAGGAGTGGCTACAGGACAACTCTGTGAATGTCTTTGAGTGGCCCAGCCAGAGCCCAGACTTGAACCCGATTGAACATCTCTGGAGAGATATGAAAATGGCTGTGCACCGACGCTCCCCATCCAACCTGGAGCTTGAGAGGTCCTGCAAAGAAGAATCTGAGAAACTGCCCCAAAATAGGTGTGCCAAGCTTGTAGCATCATTCTCAAAAAGACTTGAGGCCAAATGTGGTACCAAATGTGCTTCAACAAAGTATTGAGCAAAGGCTGTGAATACTTATGTACTTGTGCATTTTTTGATTATTTTTTAAAATAAATTTGCAAAGATTTCAAGCAAACTTCTTTCACTTTGTCATTATGGGGTGTTGTCTGTAGAATTTTGAGAATAATTAATTTAATCCATTTTGGAATAAGGCTGTAACATAACAAAATGTGGAATAAGTGAAGTGCTGTGAATACTTTCCATGTGCACTGTATGTCTTAATCTTATTTATGTTAATGGAATAATAAAGCCATATAAACATATGAAGTTAAGGTTCAGGCTTATACAGGTGTTTATAACACTCAGTTATAAAGTGTTTGTTTCTGAGATGATCAGGTATTGTACTCAGCAGCCAGCATGTCATGACACATTTCTGTTACACCTTGAATAGCCGTTTCCACTGCTAGCCTTATCTTGGTTAAACTGCAGTTATCTGTAACCTGTAATCTTGTGGAAAGTGCAAAATATATGACATGATTGTAGTGTTACAGCTATTCCATATTCTATTAGGTACAGTAATAATAAAAGTGCATAGGTACAGTATGTTACTGTTTATACTATTCCTGCAAGTTCTTTTACTTGAATGATACAATACAAAATTATGTCTGTTTGACCCAAAGCAAAGTTCACATAATTTAATTTATATCTCCTCCTTGCTGTGCATGACTTGTGTGCTGACTTTTGTTTGGTGTTTTTAAAGTGTGATACTTTATTAACAACTATAATGTTGATGATAATTATTATTTTTAAAATCATTGTTGTTGTTGTTGTTGTTGCTATGCCTTTCCTTAGTTCCAATCCTTAGGACTATTTGTGCTCGTGTATGCCAGATCTCAGAGGGCATGTCCTTTCAATATGCTGTCGGTTCTTGCCACCAATAGCAAGCTGAGACCATTTTATAAATTAATAATTGATTTGGTTAAAAGATGTGCATTGTACTAAACGTGTTATTGGAAACACTTAATCAGATAGTGATTGAATAGAAAATAATAGTGGCCGCAATAATCATGTTATCAGGTTAATGCTAAATGTATCAGTCGATGCATGAACAGAGGTATTTTCCAGCCTGCTTTCACTATTGCAATACTGACTGCTAGGCTAAACTCTCAAAAAAAAGTACTAATCTGTCCCTGTCCTTGTTGCTGGGATAGTATCTTTAGTATGTATCTCTCAACAGGAAACATTGATATAATGCCCCTTTAAATGGTACAGAAATGGATCATTAGATTTTAGCGTAAAACTTAAATGTACACTATACTCTATGTACCCAAAAGATACTAAAGGTAGAGAAAAGAAGAATATGGTGTAGTACCTGCTTCTAGTTCTGATATTTTAAACCAGGGATTTATTTATTTATTTTGTTCATTCTGAACAGGAACAATATTTTTTCGTTTCTGCTCCAGCGTTCCACTCTACCTCCTTTAGTTGGAACCCAGTTAGAATGACACAAAAGAACAGTTAATAACTTTCTTTACATATTCTCTCTTAGAGGAAGCCTAAGTTTATCAATAAAATCAAACACTGCATTTAATCAGAACCATATGCTTTTATTTCTGAACATTTTAACAACAGCACATCCTTCTACTTTGCAGTGTTATTGGTTGCTTTCAGAATCCTAGGAAACATACTTTATGCAAAGATTTTCCTGCCATTGCCCTGTCTCCGAAGAAAAGGCTTGCAGAAAACGATGAATTCTGTACACTAGTTTAGGCCTGCTGGAAAAATGCTTAGGTTTGGGGATTCTGTGTGTTTTCCCCATGTTCGTGTGGGCTTCCTCTGGGTTCTCTGGTTTCCTCCCACCTACCAACAACATGATAGTAGGTTTAGTGACTAAGATAAATTGCTTCTAGGGGTGAATGAGTGTGTGAATGTTGTTCTGCGATGGACTTTTGTCCTATCCAGGTTGTATTCCTGCATCACTCCCAGGGTTCATGGGATCGAGAGTTCGTTAAGCATTTAATGCATTCAATGAATTTGACGAATGAATGATACCCTGGATAGGGTGCCAACTCATCGCAGGGCACAATCACACACATACAACATATTATATATCATACTCACTGCCAATCAGCCTATAATAAATGTCTTTGGACTGGGGGAGGAAACCGGAGTACCTGGAGGAAAGCCCTGAAGCACCAAGGAGAACACACAAAACTCTACGCACACAGACTGAAAGCATGAATGTTTAGATGTTTAAATGATTTTCTCCCTGTAGGTGTTTGGCTTGCTGGTGTGGGCACTTGTCTCCAGTATGGCCTACTGGGTCGATCCTGCCTCTGGCTGGGTGTTGTTTGTGAGCATAACACTGTGGATCCTCAGCATTTTGCTCTTCATCATTCTCTTTTTGGGTATGAGGCGGAAATTGCCATCTATACCCTGGTCTATAGTAGTAAGTGGATGTCTTCCTAAAATATAGTGTAATACCCTACTCTTCGATCAAACACAGTAAGGTAAACCAGTTACAATTGCAACATATAATATATAGCATTCCCTCTTTTCACTTCATTCTCTTAGATGCTGGTGTTTTATGGGGTTGCAGCTATCCTGTATTTCACAGCCTTTCTGGCTGATACAATTGCAATCACTGCCTTTGGAGGAGCTTATCACTATGATCACGTGGCAGCGGCTGCGGTGAGTGAAGGCATTTACTGTCATCCATTTTTCCCCAAAGTCAATACAAAGGTGAAAGTCAATATAAAAGTTATTTGGACTTTATCGCATGTATCCTATGATGAAACATTTCTATCCTGTTGGGAGTGTGGTCTCTTCGAGGATGGCAATATCTTCATTAACAGATCACGAGGGTCACTTAAAGGGTTGATGAGTATGAAAATGAAGTAAACATCTATTCACTATCATCAAAATACAAAATATTTTGGAAGAATGGTGTTTATCTCTCCAGTAGAGTTCTAGAATCTATTCCAACGTACACTGAAGCTTTTCTGGTGACTTCCAACAACTTAGGTTGGTTTTACCTTTAATTTATGTAGTCACGTGTGTGTGTACAGTATATGTATACAGACTATTCGTGATGCACAGTGTATTTTATTGCAACTGAATCTTCAAGCACTAAAGGATTACCACAGTTCTATAACAAGCACTAAGGATAAAAAAAATATAAATAAATAAAACAAGGGCCTCAAACTACAGGGAGGAGTTATGAAGCAGTCCATATATTTTATGGGACTTTTAAAATGTTGAGCTTTGATACCAAGCCTGGTCAAAGTTCATACAAAGGACTGAGAAGCACATGAGATGGGTATAATTTCCTGTGGTGAAAGAATCTTGCTATCGCAGTAGTGATCAAAAGGTCAATAATATAAAAACATATAGATTTTCTATGGTTTTACAATTGAGAAACTGCTTTTCATGCTATTTATACTGTTTATGAGCTCTAGAAATCAAAAAAGCAGACTGATTCAAGCCGGGATGTGGGTTTAATCTGCATGCATATTATTTTTCAGTTTTTTGCCATTTTTGTGATGATGGCTTATGGTGCCAGCACCACCTTTGCTTACATAGAATGGAAGGGTGATGGAGGAAACGCAGCTATGACTACTGTTCCTGTGTAGAGACACACTGTGTCTATGCTTATGCTGTGAGAAGGGACTCTGGTGAATTCTTAACGTGACCTAAAGGAGATCATAATGAACCTTACTAGCATTTGATAGCATTTTTGTGCTATTACACAGAAAAAAATGACATCTTACCAAGTCAGAATATCTTCAATATAGTCAAATTTATCTAGTATTTTCTATTATAAGATTACAATATACCAAATGTTTGAAAGAAAATCTAAAGCATGTAAATGTGTTGAAGCATTTAAATCCAGGCTGAATAATATATTTGACTTATAATACAACCATATAATCTCCTAATAAGTAATGATAGATATCTCTGCCTATATGCAAGATATTTTACTGGCTAATATATCATTTTCTTAAGTGTACAGAACCTGTTCGTTTTACACATATTTTGTATGCTTGTAAAGTTATACAGGATGAGTATTTTTTTCTTCAATCAAATGTATTTAATTCATGAGGTTTCATGTTTTGCAGTACAAGTGTATTCATAAACATTATTTTCATGTTTTGTTGATATATGATGAGTTAAATTACATTTATTCGCTTCAGCATACAGTAATATTTACATACAGGAACAAAAAATGGAGGAGTCAAACATTCAGGCCATACACATGGTAACAACATGAAAAAACCTTTTTTTATATCTATATGTGGGAGGTGTCTACAACTTGAACTGGACATAAATGGGAGTAGAAATCCACACATATAAAGAACCAGGAGATTAATATATTTATATTAAAGTTGTAAAACTTTTCATAATACCTTTATAATAAACTGTTCCAATGCAGACATGTTATATGGTGCTTTCTATTATGGGAGGTTCTAGTGAACCTGGAAAAATATGAAAGTCAAATATTTTTCAAATGCCAGTTTCGGTCAGAAAGCAGAACATACACACACACACACACACACACACATAACAGCAGCTTTACTCTTTCTACAACAGGATACCACGTTTATCTACAATGTAGCAATAACATACCATAAAATATCACAGAGTAGAGAGAGAAAATCTGAATCTCTGAGTAAACCTTCAAAATACTCTGGGAAGAAGTGTACTAGAAAGCAGGACCTAGTAACATCGAGTTTAAATATTAAACCAAAGCAAACTCATGGTCCCATTCATTACGCGAATATGGCAGCAAGCTAGGCTCCAGAACATGGAAGGAAAAAAAAACAAAAACCTATGTAGCTGTACAGACTGAAGAAATTTAAATGATTTTGGTGATTAAGTCAGATCTCTCTCTCTCTCTCTCTCTCTCACACACACACACACACACACACACACACACACACAAACACACACACATAGATATATAGATATAGATGGCATGACACTGAAGTGCTTCTTGGTTTAGAATGAGTCTGATCCTGTTGCAGAAGTGATTGCTGTGGAAGTGGATAATCTCAATGACTTCACCACCAAGCCAGCGCTTAGGTCCAGCCCACTTCCTTCTCGCTCCTGCACAGCAAGGAAGGTTAAATCTATAAATTCTCCAGAATATGACATCCAGAAGAGCTTTTAAATGTTTCATACACAGTGGTAAGAAAAAGTATTTGCCCCATCCTGATTTCTTCCGTTTCTCATACTAAATCATTTTAGATCTTTAGAAACGAAATACAACATCAGCAGCAAAGGCAACCTGAGTAAACACACACTCTAAAAATCACTTTTTTTGCTTCAATAATAATAATAATTATTATTATTGAAGCAAAAAAAAAAGTGATCCAACATCTATCACCCATGTGAAAACCTAATTGCCCCCTTAAACTTAATCTGGTTGTGCTACCTTTAGCAGCAATAACTGTAACCAATAACTGGAGATCAATCTTTCAAAGCCCTGTGGTGGAATTCTTTACAGAATACGCTCTTCTTTAGAGAACTGCTTTAGTTCAGCCACACTGGAGGGTTTTTAAGCATGAACTGCTCATTTATGGTCCTGTCATAGCATCTCAATTGGTTCAAGTCAGGACTTTGATTAGGCTTTTTTGGAGCCAAGAGGTGGACTTACTCCAATGCCTCAGATCATTGTCTTGCTGCATAATCCAGTTGAGCTTGAATTTCAACTTTTCAATTTCGGACTGAAGACCGGATATTCTCCTTTAAGATTTTTTGGTAGAAAGCAGAATTCATGTTTCCCCAAGCTGTCCAGGCCCTGAAGCAGCAAAGCATCCTCACACCATCACACTTCCACCACCATGTTTAACCATAGGTATGATGTTCTTTTTGTGGAAACCTTTTATTCTGAAGGCCTTATAGAGCTCTTTAGATCTCAGTGTGATGACACCACACACCTCAATAGCAAAGTGAACACCAGACACTAGATATGAGAGTTTTAAATAAGACAGGTTCCACCTGCACTCCCTAAGCAGGTCCAACTGGCTAAACAGTCCCATGTGACTGATTTGTTTTTTGTTAATTTAAAGTGTGAAAATGATTGCAAAATGTCACTTTTATGTATCATTTGATAGTCTATCAACTTTATTAACAGGCACTCTTACAAATAGGATCAAATGTTTGCTTGTCAAAAAATGTTATTGTTTTTTTTCCCCATGGGGTGTACTTATTTTTTTTACATAACTGTAGCCACAATATATTTGTAGCCCTTCCCAGACTGAGATATTTCAATCGCCTTCTTCCTCTGGAATTTCTTTCAATTTTGCCATAGTGTGTTACTGAGTAAGATGTTTAAACCAGCTTCATGCTGTTGAAAAAGTTCTAAGTGTTGAATGCAGTTTCATAGATTTGGGGAATTAGTAACTACGGGGGCAAATACATTTTCACACAGGTCCAGTTGGTATCGAATAACGGTTTTGCTTCAATAAATAACTATCATTTAAAAACTGTGTTTACTCATGTTGCCTTTGCTTTAGCTTCAATTTTGATTTAATTTCTGAAATTTAGTACAAGATATACATAAAAACAGAATACTTTTTGCAGAGCTGTAAGTAATGATCATGAACATCTTGTGTATAATTTAAAGTATAACACAACGACGTTGTGAATGAACACATATGTTGTGTTATAATTTAAATGATACTTTCATTTGGCTGTACATCATTTCATTGATTTCATACTGAAGCCTTCGTACCATTAATGATACATAAGCCCAATAAACAAACAACAGGATAATATGTCTCATGATATTATCTAAAATTCTAAATACTTCAATAAATTTCTCATCAAACCTATTTAAGTTTGTCTCAAATTTATTTCTCTTTTCTTCCCTTTTCTGAGATGCTTTATGAATATATGGCAAACAAAGACACTATAGATTGACTTGCATAAGTATTCACCCCATGAATATTTCCACGTTTTTGTGTTACAACCTGAATCTGAACTAGATTGAACTGGATGAACCTTGGTCTCTTGGTTGCTTGTCTAATTAATCCCCTCTTTAAAAAAAACCCCCAAAAAACCCAAAACAAACACACAATGGATTTAATCATGTTCTGTAAGATGTATTTTTTTAAATAACCAAACCCCAAGGAACACTTTTTCCAGAACTTTGTCATGGACTTGTTTTGATTGCACATTGATCTTCATGATGCTGTTTGACTAGGTTTTTTCTCTAACAAACTCCTAGGCTTTCCAGGAACAGGTGCATTGTGCTGCACTGACTATTTCAGAAACTGATAAATCTCTAGATTTTACACTGAATGGAGAAAAAAAAACTGAAAACGTCCAGGTGAGTATCAGTTCTGTGGGTGGAAAAGGCTTAAGATAGGTCAGAGAAGAAGGGCCAGACTTGTCCGAGCTAATAGGATGGCAACGGTAACTAAAATAACCATAATCTTTACAACCATGGTGAGCAGAAATGATGGGCTACAACAGCAGATGACCACTCCTATCAGCCAAGAACATGAATCTGAGGTTATAGTACTGTTTCACAGATTCACTGAAACTGGACGGTTGAAGATTGGATTGAAATTTAACTCTAGTTCTTGACCTGTAGTTGCATGATTTTATGCACTGCACTACTGCCAAATGATCGGTGGATAATTGCATAAATGAGCAGGTGTACAGGTGTTCCTAAAGTGGTGAGTGATCATATAATCACAATTAAAGTCCATTTTAATGCCAGTTTGTAACTCTGCATTGTTCAAGGGGGTGACAACTTATGCAAAGCACTGCATATATCAGATATATCTGAAATGACAACCTAAAACAAGTACTTACAGCTCTGTAATCAAGGAACATCTCTTTAAAGGCCATGAAGTCTGTAAAGGTGAGCAACATGTCAAATATATCACCTGAGACTTCTTCTTTGTGTTGCCTTAGATAGTAAAGATGAACGAAGAAACAAAGAGCATAAGAGCATAAATATGAAAATAATACATATTAACAACAACAACAATAATAATGATGATGATGATAATAAGCAAAAAGAATATGTGAAACATTCTGTGAAATCCACTGACATTTCCTGCAAATTAGCATTTGAATAAAAGGAGAACATTCTCACATTCGAAGCAGCTTTTTTTTAAAAACGTAAAGAACAACTTACTTCAGAGAATGAGTAAAGTCGTTCATGTTAAACCCAGGAATTCGCTCGATCAGCTGTTGTTCCAAATGCTTCTCCAAGAGCTCAATCTGATGATACGTACCAGAACATCAACAATGACTTCCTTAAATACAAGAACTGACTCCAGAGAATGAACTAACAAGTTAACATCAAACAGCTTACATAATCATTAAAAATTGGAGTGTAAATGAGCTTATTTTCCTCTGTGTCATCAAACTCCAGGTAATACTTCTCCATGAAGGATCGCTGAAGATTCTGGAAGTGGTCTTCTGGGGGGGGGATAAAACAAAAAATAAAACAGATTTGAATCTTAATTGCAGATTACACACAGAGAGAAGCATAGTGTTTGTCAATACTATCATAATGTTCAGTCTGATCAATTTAAACAGAGTGCAACACACATGATCGTGTCTCTAGAACTTACCCATTATAATATCTTCAATGTTCCCAATTACCGTATCAAATAATGCATCCGCCCCCGAGGATCTGAAAAGGAAGCAATGCGTTATATACATGATACAGAATTAAACCTTTGTCATCTATTTCATTTTTAGAACCGTAAAACATTATAAAAATGTTATATATTATGAGAGAAAAAGAGAGAGAGAGAGAGAGAGAGACTCACTTTGAAACAGCAAATTCTTCCTCATCCAAGTCTTTCATCTCAACAATATTCTCCTCTCTAGTGATCAGACCTTACAGATATGGAAAGTTAGAACAACTTTACTGGTTTAACTTTAAGCTTCGCTTATTTAAAATGGTAACAAATATATAACCTACTGGCTACTTAACATGTCGCTAACCTTAATGCTAACCTTAATGCTAACTTGTCAGCTAGCTAGTTGGTAAACACTCTTGCCGTCGATGTCTAATGTGACATTTGACAAATTAAGTTACCTTAGCTTCTTTTCTCTGGCGTTTATATAAAATATCAAGAAAACCAGTTAGCTAACTTACCGGTATCCTGAATATCCATCATAAACCGACAGAATGCAGCTCCACTACAACCAGTTTGTTTCTGGCTGCCAGGGCAACGGTAGAATACGGACCGCCATTAAATGTTTCCGGTAAGAAACACGGAAAATTATTTAGGTTCCGAGTCCGAAGCGGTTCCTAGTGCTGGACGACACAAAGTGTGCGTGCGTGCGTGCGTGCGTGCGTATGTACATGAAGATTTCATTGAATTTATATAGTTTAGTTTTGATATTAAAACTTTTACAAATGTATGAAGAAAACGTTTCAGGCTCCATCTAGTGGTACAAAACACGCACTTGTCATTTCATACATGCTACAAAAGATATTCTCCTCCGAAAGAATTTAAGCAGCAAGGCCGATTGTTTATTTTATTTTATTTTATTATACAGTGAAGACATTTGTGTTTGAATTCAAAAGATGAATATGATATGATAGAGCAGAATTTCAGCTTTCATTTCATTTCATTTAAACAACTTATGGCACCTTTTGTTTGAACCCACCCATTTTTCCAGTGATCAAAAATATTGGAACAGGTGACAGGTGTTTTGTGTTCGCCAGGTTGATTGTTAGATTGAATATTTAAACAATGAATAGCTCTGAATGTCACTCTTGGTTTGAGCCTTGGGTTTCACCTATGAACACTGCATTTGTTGTTTAAAATATAAACCAACATGAAGAACAGAGAGCTGACTGTCGGAGAAAAGCAGGCCAATTAAAGCTGAGAAAATAGGGGAAATCCATTGCACAATCATTGGGCATAGACAATGTAGCAATTTGGAATGTCCTGAAAAAGATAGAAATCCGTTGTTTATTAACAAGCAGACATATTACAGGTTGGCCAAGGGAAAAACAAAAATTGATGATAGAAACATTGGAACAGCTTTGAAGAAACCCCCCAAAACAACAGTCAGTGGCATCACCAACAACTTTCACGAGACGGGGGTGCAGGTATCACAATCCACCGTTCAAAGATGATTTGAACAGCAGAAATTCAGAGGCCATATCACAAGATGCAAACCACTCATTAGCAGAAAAAATTGGAAGGCCAGATTGGGACTGCCAATCCAACAAAGGACTTCATCAGGGGAAAAAGTGAAAGGTTTTATATGGGCCAAGTCAATCACCAAACCTTAACCCAGTTGAACATGAATTTCACCTCCTGAAGAGGAAACTGAAGGGAACATTGTGCTCTAAAAGTATTTTTGGGTGGGTGCCCTTGGGACCTGCTTATTTAGTGACTGTATAAAAATATGTTGGTTAAAAATGCTGCTTCCATTCTCAGGCCTGAGATCATGTACAGATCTCCTTTTGTGGAGTGCTTTTTTTTTGGTTATTTAGTTCTGTTTGCATATTTGTGAGGGTGGCATGCAAGCTATCTTTAGGGTTGTCTGATTTTCTCCCACCTCCCAAAAACATGCTGGTAGGTAGATTGAAAATTTTAAATTACTCCTAGGTGTGAACGCATGTGTGCATGCAGACTCCAGATCCACTGTGTTGTGTTCCTTACTTGGAACACAACACTTCCTTACATACAGCTGTTAAGCTGAATGAATGGATGTTTGTGAGCAGCCAAAGTCCAACTGGCATAAAAGGTTTCAAAGCCTATTATGCTATGAAGAGGTGTATTGAAAAATTACAAATACTCATTTTAGTGGTTACCTTAAGTGTATACAGTGGGAGTCATTTCCATCTGTAGAAACAGTTTTGCACACACATGGTAACAAATCCAGATGTTTGGTGGCTGGACAAAACATGTACCCTTTGTTGACCTATTCACTGGACACTTCAGTGAAGTTCCACACAAGGACTGGACATAGCATCCTCATTGCATGTGCAGCCCATATTTGTAGGCTTTTTTGTTGTTGTCTTGTTGATTGGCGTGTCTAAAGTGTCCGTAGTGTATGAATGGGTGTATGACTGTATATGAGATTGTGCCCTGTGATGGACTGGCACTCTGTCCAGGGTGTACCCCGCCTCGTGCCCGATGCTTTCTGGGATAGGCTCCAGGTTCCCCGCGACCCTGAAGAAGAAAGTAAGCGGTAGAAGATGGATGGATGGATGGATGGATGCTTGTTTCTTGAATCTGATCAAATAAAAATACAACCATATCTTGTACATAATACATTACACAACTCCAAAATTCAGTGTAAATTATAACACTGATATTGAGCAAACTACCCTATTCAAAATAGGAGTTGTATTCCTATACTTCATGTTTCATATCACTTAATCATTAAACATTTTTAAACGTATACAAAAAAGAACAAATCTGAAACAGGGTTTGATAACTTCCCTTTATGCAAGTGAAATTTCCCAAGCAAAATTAAGAATTTTATAGTGTCATCAACTATAGAAAAGCCAGTGTTACAGTCTAAACATTTATCTCTTGCAATTATTTTGTGAAATGCAAGATGTATTAACATGGATATCTAAAGAAACCTTGAGAGTGCAAAATAGATGTATGAGAGATTCTGGCTCACGATTACAGAAAAATAGAGCTAGTGGTGAGATATCGTCCCTAAATCTGTTAAGAAATGTGTAATATCTGTGCAATACTTTAACGTGAATTTAATTGACCTCATTGGGCTGTAACAATGTACTAATCTCAAACCAAATCTTATGTGTGGAAACCAAAGGAAATATCCATCCATCCATCCATCCATCCAATTTTTCGTGAAACATTTTCTGATATGAAAGTTACTCCACTTCTTATCCAGGATTATTACTACCAATAAAAAGATGTGGAATCTGCCCAACTCCAGAGTCGTACATTAAACGAGCTTTTACCAGGTGGAGCAATTTACCAGAAACACCATTCACAAAAGAATTATAATCTTTGACTGAGACAAAAAAGTCCTGAAGCAGAAGTGAATTGCTCATAAGAGTAAACATCACCATCACAATCCACCGAGTCTGAGACAAAATATAAAACCTTTCTTAAACCAGGCAATCTTAAACATAGATTTGTTCTTAGATTTTACATACTGATTATTCCATAAAATAAAGGAATGTGGGCCGTTTTGGAGTCTTTACAGGGAGGTTTCGGTGTGTGACGTAGTTTCCGGTCGGTAAGGCGTGGCTTCTGGTAGGTCAGCCCACAGACATATAAATACATAGACGCCGCAATGGCCGCTTTGGCCCGTTGCTGTGATACGTCAACGAGTCCGCCATATTGACCCGGGAAATACTAAGACTGCCCTAGAAACAAAATAAACGGGTCAGCTGCGGGGTTTTTTTTTTTTTTTTTTAATAAAAAGCAACGTTTACATTTCTCAACCGATTTCAACGGTTTATGAAGTACGTGTAGTATAAATAAAGTATTGTGAAAACTCACGCTAGTCAACCATATATCTGGTTTATTTTTCTAAGACGTTTCTAATGGTATCTAACTGAATATACATGAAATGTGCATAAAGTTTTTTTTTTCATTTGTGGAAACGACTTTTTCTGTCTTCAACCCCATCATTTGAGCTTTTCTTGTGCCCCAGGTCAAAACACAGCTTACTTGTTCACTTTGAAATACTGAAGAAAAAAAAAACTAAATCGAAATAGTGCATCTTTAAGTACTAATAATTGACCGCCATTGAGAAAATGGATCAAAAATCTGCAGATACAAATCAAATAGTGAGACACTGGCAGTGTCTGGTTTCTATATTTTTTATTAGCAATAAAATGATAAAGATGTACTCAAACAGACAATTATAGAGATCATTACAAGATAAAAAATTTTATGGATCCAGTAAACATTTATGTGATGATAATAACAATAATAATAATAATAATCCATTTTCTATACTGCTCATCTTACTGAGTCACAGGGAACCTGGAGCCTATCTATCACAGGGCACAATCACATGCACATACTACAGACACACAGGGCCGTGGCAGGAATCGAACCCCCAACCCTGTTTGGAGATGAGTGGGGAAACTGTAGACAGATGTGGTTTATCTCCATCATTAATCCTGACAGTCTGACCTGTCCTGTCAAAGTCCTCCAGCTTGAAGTGCTCACTGCACAGCACGGGGGACTCACCTGCAGAAACACCTTCCCTTCTTACGGTTCCTTCCCCCTGTCTCCTCAACTGTCTCTCTTTGGGAAACCTTCCATGTGAGAAAAGTTAACTAGCCAACTAACTATAGTAAGATTCCCAATATGTCGGTCGCTCAGCCGAAACGAGGAGCTTGTCATAAAACCCGTAAAGCTCGATTATGGGCAATTTAGTTTAGAATATGAACTATAATATTACAGTGAGATTTACTATTTTTGCCCGGACCAATATGGCGGCGACGGTGACGTACGACCCATCCAGCAGCCAATGTGGCGTCAGTACATACCGTATATGGATTTATAAGTCTGTGGTTCAGTCGCAAGATGTTTTGAGAACCCACGTTGCTAGGTTACCAACATACGCTAAGGGTCACAAAACCAGATTAAACAAAGTGTCCTTAGGGAAAATAGAGCAGTGTATTTTTGACTAAACGCTAGAAACAAAACCTTACGCCAGAAACAAATAATGTAGACAAATAACTTATTTGTCTGCAAATTAATCACCCTCCTTCTGGTGTTTTTCCGCTGCATTTTTTCCCACCCTGCCTGACGCACAGGATTGTGGGATATGTAGGACAGCGAGGGACGCTTTATACTGGACTTGAGCCAGATGAAATAAACACACATCAGAAGGCGACACTGTGTGCAAAAATAACATGACTCGATGCTTTTCTGCACCCAAATACAGGCTTTTAATATACAGGCCTAGTATGCAGTAATTCTTTTAGGTTTATAAGGGCTCAGACCATTAACTCAAATATAATCAATATAATGTAATAAACATATGGCCCAGCTCCATAGCACTGTACTGTCCCAGACTATCATTGGCTACACAGTGAGATACTGATGGAGTATTTCCGTAATTGTTTACTACTGGCATAAAGTTGAAGTTGGACGTTTGATATTCGCAGATATGCGGAAATTAAGGGATCGTCTATAAATTTTATATATATATATATATATATATACACACACACATATATATATATATATATACACACACACACACACACACACACACA
>JAOUWY010000054.1:27596589-27615713 GCA_025728095.1 Prietella phreatophila | reverse complement strand
AGAGAGAGAGAGAGAGAGAGAGATAGATAGATAGATAGATAGATAGATATCTAAGCATGATGCATTTTTTCTGACACCTATGATGTTGAAATTGTTTAGACCTATCAGTTTCTACTGCAGTGAATTGTGCTCTCTTGAGATTCAGGAGATTTAATTACAATACCAAGTTAACCAATCCCATTTCAACCTCTGAGGACATGTGAACTTAATTATTCATAATCTTTGCTTCCGATTACAAGCATGTATTTTTTTTTTTCAAATGAATTGAAATTTAAAAGAAGAAAATATTCTCAGTTTCTGTGACTTTGGTCTTCTGTAATGTTTCAAAACATTGTTTCTCACAGGAAAATGGGACATCAGTTGATGATAATTCCACTCCTGAACCAGAGGACAAGAATCGATTAAAGGTAATTAAAAAAAAAAAAAAAAATGAAGGAAAGCAAAATATTTCTCATACCTTTAAAAATAAACAAAATATATCAAATGAACAAAATGCAAACAAATTAGAGTCATCTATGTTACATGTGTATTGAGTTTCACGTCCTATCATATGAACATGGGATTCTTAATCTGAGTTAAAATAACCAACAGCAATTTGCCCAACAAGTAAAATTTTCCCAATATTGCCTTTAAATATGCTTTTGTAAAACATATATGTTTAGTTTATTTATTTTATTTACATATTTATTTAGTACTTTTGACATTAAGAGAATCAGTGCTACCTATGTATCTTCATCTTTGATCTGTCTGTGTGAAATGTGTTTGATGTATGTCTGTATCCCTATCTTCAGCTTAAGCCCACACTACAACGAGGGGGCAGCTCTGCATCTCTGCATAACAGCACCATGAGGAACACCATTTTTCAGCTCATGATTCACACACTGGATCCTTTGGGTGAGGGTAAGTGCACTTCAGTGATACATCCCTTTATAAAAGGAAGCCACTTAGCATAAATTGTAGAAGTCATGTGGCCTTTTAAATAACAGTGTGCAGTAAAGATGCAAACCATAATTCATGATCATGTGTGCTTTCTGGTGGTGAGGAAAGACAGGATTCTGGAAGAGGAAAGGTATATATTCCCAGACATAGTTCCAAGACTAATAGAAAAAAATAAATAAAAAATCATAAGCTATAGATTTTCAAGGGAGAAACCAAAAAATGTAAAACAATACCACAGGAGATGTCATTTAGAGATATTGTAAATAATGTAATTCTGACTTAATGAGCAACTTAATCAGTCAGAAATATCCTTGTGTTTAATTTTACACTGTTGTGAAACAAGAGAAGAAATGTTGAAAATCATCATCTTATTATTTTCAAGCTCAGGTTTTGGTTTGCATCCTGTGCATTGAGCTTTTCAATTCATAATAAGATATTCAACGTGATCTTTGACTGAAGTAGCCATTCTTGTAATTAAACAGCAAAATATGCCATGGTGTGATACAAGGCAGTCCCTTTGCCCTTCACTGAGTAAAATGGATTAGCAAAGCGTTTCAGCACTAACACCAGATTGAGACTAAGCAGATAAATGCCTCTCTCGGTCTATGGAGTGACGAGTGATTCAGTTAGGGAAGCAGGGATGGAAATGGCTCATAAGAATAGTCATGGCTCTGTGGCATTTTATATTGTCACACCACTGAATATACCAGTGTAAATGTGCTGGGTCATTTCATCTATTGATCTGACAGATTTATGAAAAATAAAATAATCACAATATTGTTATATCATAGTAAAATGACTAGAACACATGTTACATATCTTGATGCCACGAGAGCTAGACACTTAATTTTGCATGAAAATCCCATTGCTTTTCAATGCAGCAGTACAAGTAGTTTCACACATTTCTTGTAAAGCAGTGTAAGGCAGTTGTGACAGTTGTAATTTTGAGATGCTTCACAAATAACAAGAGAAAACAATACACATGGAGGTGAAAGTAATTAGTTATGCAATATACCTATCCCTTGCCCTCATATCTCGGGGGTTATATAAATGTTGCACACAAGTATGCAGTGAGCTATATATAAACAGCGGAATAAAATACAGACTGAGCTTGCCAGGGTTAGATCATGTTCATCCAGTGTGCATTCGAACTGATCTCCATGGAAGCTGGCCTAGGTGTTAAAGGTCTCTAGTATCTGAAGACCTTAACCTTGTCCTCAAGGAATGGTGCTGCAGCTGCAACCTCATGGTCCTTGCTCAAGCTGCCAGCGCTGGGCTTCTCCAGCATATTAAGCTGCTTTTGATAGCGCTCATAAAAGCTGGCTGAGAGCCAGCCTCCAGCAGCGCAATCCCTTTATCTTATCAGGGCTCTCCCTTATTCATACGCAACAGATACAGCACACCTGCTACATAGCACTTCACATGACCCACTTTGTGTAATTGTTATCTCTGTTAATGCATACAGTATGGGGTGTGTACTGAAGCATGTTTCTCTCATGGCCAGCCTGGGGAAGGGCAAGAAGGGTAGTGTGAAGCTCTTTAGCACCACTGAGCTGGCCAGAATGGACAACTAGGTTTTAAACCTGAATCTCAATGTAGAGCACCCTTCTGTGTTGTTAAGCAACAATACCACTGATACAATAATTTTGAAGTGCTGAATTATTCATTCATAACCCTACCTGTTATTCAGAGATGGGGACTGGGCTTTATCTCACATGGTTTGTACATATGATGTATTCTCTTACATGTGTGCTCTGGATTCTTGCAGTGTTGTACCATCATGAAATGTAAAAATGACAGAAATAGCTGTTACATGATTTAAACAAGTTAACATGAGTTGACTCAATATTATAGATGAAATCCATCACATACTGTATGTGTAGGTGGGGAGATACAAAGTCATTTAAAGCTGCTATTTTGTTCTTTTTAAAAGCATTCATATGAATCTCTGCTTATTAGACTCAGTGGTAAATGGGGGTACAAAGCCCAGCAGCTCTTTGGGAAGTAAAGGTAAGATGTTGCGGTGTGCTGCTATGCTCATTTTTATTGTGGATGTTTGTGGTGTGATGGCTATGTTGGAGTTACAATGAATTATGATGTTTTTAATTGCACTTGTGTTATGAGCTTATATGTGAGTTTATGGTAATGGAGCCAGACAGTTGAAATTCCATAGCATATACTGTATAAAACAAATATTTTCAAATATCTGCCCTCTACAGTCAGGTCCAGATATATTGAAAAGGCTGTTTAAAAATGAACAACATAGACATAGATAATCTGATACAAGACATTCGGGAATGATGCATGCTTTTAATGCTTTTATGATAGTGACACCTGTATATACAGGTCAAAATTACTGGTGCAGCATCCCTGATGGATATCTTTGTCTTCTAAAGCGCCAATCAGTATATGATGCAGCCCACTTTATTATTTCAACAGCAGCTTTTAAATAATAATAATAATAATCTTATCTTCGCTGCTTTGGCTACACCTGGAAATCTATTAATTTTATATGCAAAACACATTAGGAGAGTTACTTCTCCAAGTATCTTATATAAATACAACCCCAATTCTTAAAAAAGTTGGGATGCTGTGTGAAATGTAAATAAATGCAAATAAAAGCAGAATGCAATGATTTGCAAATCTTATATACCCATATGTTATTCACACGAGAACATGGAAAACATATGTTTACATAGTAAACAAATGTTTAAACTGAGTAAATGTGATATTTTAAGGAAAAAGTAGGATAATTTTGAATTTGATGGCCGCAACACGTCTCCAAAAAGTTGGAATGGGAGCAACAAAAGGCTGGAAAAGTAAGTGTTACTTACTTCAATTTAAATGCCCATGCCTTATATATGAAGATTAACAACAAATAGATAATGAAAGAGATTCGCTTATGGTATAACTTTTTATACCACGTCACTGTTGAATTCTTAAACCTGATGAGACAAAAGGTGACAGGGGTGACTGACAATAGTGCCCACTGTAGTTCAAATCACAGGTTAATGTTAATGTGCACTTTCTGCCATCATTTCTATAGTCAAACCTTATACAGGAAGGAACCTGTAAGATGGATGCTCAACTTAATCAAAAGTAGTTAACAGAGTTAAAAAATTATGTCGCTAATTAACAATGAAAAGGCTGATATAAGCTTTCTGTAAGGTGATGTTTAACATTTATGGAAGGAGTTAGTGTGAGCATTTTGTAACACTCTTCAGGGCAGAAGACTTTGCACTTTCTGTGTTCTTGGTACCATGACAAGCTGCATTTTTTTACTCTTAAAGAGAGAGAAATAAAGAGGAATCGGTGAGGAAACAACTGTTTTTTTAGCTATCATAAAGTAAGTGATAACAGGAATTAACTTGCCTTGTGTACATTCCACAACTTTAAATGAAACTATAAATGGCTAAAAAGCATGATGTGTCATTCATTAATAAATTAAAAATGATAACTGTTTGCATATTGCTGTGGTAAAAGGGGAACCAGAATTTTTTCCACCTTTAATGTGATATAGCAACCAACAAAATTCAAGTGAAAAACAAATAGAAAGGTTTTACAATAAAAAAGAAGAAGAAAAAAACAACGTACAATATGCTTGTTGCATAAGTGTGCACCCCCTTTTATAACGGGGCATGTGATTGTGCTCAGCATTAACCAATCACATTAAAACTCATGTTCAAAAGTAATTATCATACACCTGTCATGAATTAAGTTATTTCGATGAACCCCAAATAAAGAGCAACTGTTTGTGTAGAATTTTCTTGGTTTATCTGACAGCTGAAGCCATGTTCCCCAAAGAGATTACAAAGCATGTGCAGGATCAAAAGGTATCGATCAGGAGAGGGTTACAAAAGAACTTACAAGACTATCATGGATAGGGTGACCAGCTGTTTTTTTTTTGTTATGTTTTTTCTGTCAAACAACACAACAAAGAGAAACATTACTGCATAAAAAATTAGGTGGGAATTTTTTTTTTTCTATGACTTGACCTCGCGTGTGTCCAGTTTGAGTGAAGGTTGACAGCCATTTGATGACAGGCTTCAATACGTTCTTCACAACCACTGGATGAATGTCAGATCTGGCCTCCGCCCCCTGGGGACGGCTACTTTATGAGCGATGTAACTGATTTTTTCAGTCTATTTCAGTTTATACCTTACTGACATATTATCGTAGAAGTGATATTCTTCATTCTTTATCTTGCTGTTTGGCTCTCTTTGTCTTTCGAGGCACCCATCTCTCCTGTTTTTATTCCCACCTTGGCTCACTGTAATGCAGAACATTCATTAGTATAATTCCCTGCAGGTGTGCAATCCTTACCACTCACCTTCACAAACGCTCGAGCACAACCCTCTTCCACACTTAGTCTTTGGAAACTCTTTATTTCCAATCAAAATGCAGGACATCATCTCATGTTGTGGGAAGCAGGACAAGGGGCTAAAATGCTGTGCATTACAACATAAAGTGAGACGTCTGGCCACACTAACCATGGAACACTGTGAAGGCCATCATGAACAAGTGGAGAAAATTCCAGCAAAGTAACAACCTAAATCACAAATCCAAGTCAACAAAGTAATGACTTTAGAAGAAGATGATCAACATTTTGGAATGGCCCATTCAGAGCCCAGATCTAAATTCTATCCAAAACTTGTGGAATGACTTGACGTGGGCTGTGCACAGGAGATCCCCTAGCATTTTGATATATCTAGAGTATTTTTGCAAGGAAGAGTGGAATAAAATTGCCAAATCAGGAAGTTGGTAGACTCAAACTGACTGACCAAAATGACTAAGTGCTGAATTACAAGAAAAAGATGATTTAACAACGTACTAGTTAAAGGGAGAACAAGCAGGCTATTGTAAGTTTCGATTTGTTTTTCAGTTGAGCTTTCACTTCACATGATTGTCATGATCACAAAACCGTGCAATTGTAACAGGGGTGTGTTGAGTTTTTATATTCAGTGCAATTGTCATTTTTATTACAACCCCAATTCTGAAAAAGCTGGGACACTATGGAAAATACACACAAAGAAAAAATCATTTGAATATTCAGTTCACCCTGTACTGTATAGTTTTTGAAAATATGATGACTTCGACACACTCCAACAAAGTTGGGAAAGTTGACTGTTTACCACTGTGTGACATTACCTTTTCTTTTAATTACACTTATTAAGCGTTTGGGAACTGACGACACCTACTGGTTAAGTTTAGCAAGTGGAATTTTCACCCATTCATCCAGTATGCATTTGTTCAGCTGCAAAACTTTATGGGGCCTTCGTTGCCTTATTTTGTGCTTCGTACCTTGCAACACATTCTCAATTGGAGACAGGTCAGGACTGCAGGCAGGCCATGCTATCACCCGTACTCTCTGATTACGCAACCATGCACTTGTAATCTGGGCAGAGTGTGGTTTGGCGTTGTCCTGCATTGGAGCATATGTTGCTCGAAAATGTTTACATATCTTTCTGCATTAATGCTGCCCTCACAGATGTGTAAGTTACCTATATCATGGGCGCTGACACACCCCCATACTATGACAGATGCTGGCTTTTGGACATGATGCTGATAACAGCTTGGATGGTCTTTTTCCTCTTTGGCTCAGAGAACACGACGGCTGTTTTGTCCAGAAACTATTGAAATGTTGTCTCGTTGGACCACAAAACATGATTCCACTGTGCTACTGTTCATCTCGGATGAGACCGAGCCCAGAGAAGTTTCCGGCGCTTCTGCACAGTGTTGATGTATGGCCTCTTCTTTGCATAGTAAAGCCTTAGCCTGCATCTGTGGATGCAGCAGCAAATGGTTTTGTCTGACAAAGGTTTACCAAAGTATTCCCAAACCTGTGTCAAGATATCCATTACATAGTCGCATTCAGAAGTGGTTTTTGGCCTTGCTCTTTATGCACTGAGACTTGACCGGATTCCTTGAATCTTTTACTTATTTTGTGCACTGTAGAAAGTGAGATGCCCAATATCCTACTGATTTGTCTTTGGGGATTGTTGTTCTCAAAGTGTTGGATTATTCACTGACGCATCTGTTGGCAGATTGGCGAGCCTCGACCCATTGTTGCTCTTAAGGTAACCATGAATGCCAACATGTTCTGTGACATATTGAAGCAGAGCATGATCAGTATGCAGTATTCCAGCATGATAACAACCACAAACACACCTCCAAGAAGACCACTGCCTTGCTAAAGAAGCTGAGGGTGAATGTGATGGACTGGCCAAGCATGTCTCCAGATCTAAACCCTACTGAGCCTCTGTTACACAAGCTGTACACTCACTACTTTACATTGTAGCAATGTGTCATTTCTTCAGTGTTGTCACATGAAAAGTTATAATCAAATATTTACAAAAATGTGAGGGGTGTACTCACTTTTGTGAGATACTGTACTATGATTAGACGATTTCCTGACCTGTTTCACCTACTTATTTCAACTTGTCACATCACTATTAGTCCTAAATTGCCTCCGTCCCAACCTTTTCGTAACATGTTGCATGCATCAATTTTAAAATAAATTTCTACCTTAAAAAAAACTATGCAGTTGATTAGGTAAAACATCAAATACTTTGTCTTTTTTGTTTAAATACAGGTCAAAATACATTTACAAATCACTCTTTATTTTTATTAGCATTTTCCATTCTGTCCCAACTTTTTCAGAATTGGGGTTGTATTATATTTATTACAATGAAAGCATGTTTTCCTCATGTTTTACCCTATATGTTCTGTTCCGCCCAAAATGACCCATTATTCAACAGTTATTTGAGTGAACAAGCGCTCCAAGAGTGCTGATATTTAGCATAACATCACTGGTGCCTTTCGCAGTTTGTATCACTCTGCTTGTCTGTGTTTGCTATATAAAATTCCAATTCTAACAGTAGTTCATTACACTGATTGAAAGCATTACTACACTTACTACAGCTTGTCAGTCAGTCTGCGTGCTGTATGGCAACACCCAACACTCCATCTAGCCGTGGCTTCTATGGGAACTATTTTTGTTGACGGAGCCTTGGCCTATGGCCATAATCACATCGACGCTGATATTCACTAAAACAGCACTCTTGCTCGTGAGCTATTGCTTAATCATAAGTGACAATACTAAAAACAAAACATAATTTTTTTTTTAATTACAGAAATTATGTCATTTATATTAACTAATGACAAGGTGAAACAAAGCATTGTGATTTCTGACTGTGAATGTTTGGTGTTTATAAATCTAAAATAAAAAACTTGTGAATATATTTGCTGTTCTGTTTATCATCCTTTCAGTTTCAGTTACTCATTACTGTTCATTTCGATGATCACTGATGTATCGCTATAAAACTTAAAGATGTATCCTGGGTTAATGTCATACTGTAGATTATACTAATTAGAGCAGAACTGAAGGGTTAAACATAAATTATCTGTGCTGTTTCATTCAGCTTTTTTGCATTCCTTTAGTAAAGGGTGCCTTAAGTCTAGACCTGACTGTATATTTCACTTCTTTTGGTTTGCAGTGAAGTTTAAAGACAAGGCTCAGATTTTGAACAACATGGCAAGGGGGAAAGTAGAGGGCAAAGAGAAGGAAATATCGGGCAAAGGTGAGCTCTGGTATTCCACCATGTCATCATAGTGTCCTAGTACACAATATGTTATTAAGGTTGCAGAGAGGTTTGTCTACAGTTTTGAATTTCATTGGCTCATCTATTAAGTGAGCTTGTCTGCTTATTTACGCTGCTGATTCTGGCATTTGCAGAAACAGCAGCACAATAGCTAGGACCCGGATGAAAGGTGGCCAGAGAGGACTCTGCCAGTCGCTCCATGTTTGTTTGTTCAGAGTGCAGAAGATCTTAACACATTGTCTATCATAATGATTGAGCTTATTTTCATGAATTAAGTATGAGACTGAGGATCACTGCAAATGATAAAAGTTGTCAAAGAACATGGTGATGTTATTCCATTAGAAACATCTATTGATTCCTTTAAAAAACATAACTAGATCTGATAGTCATTCAGTGATGTTAATAGTTGACTGCAATGATGAAAATATAATTGTATTAATCATAGGCTTCTTAGTTTATTTGTTTTCATGAATTTTTCCTTTATATGATGGTAAAACTTCACAGGTGAAGATGATAAAACAGAGGAGACTCCAAAGGAATCCAAAGAGCCAGCAGCTGCACCATCTAATAAGGCAGACACCGTGGAAAAGCCAGAGGGACAGAAGGTGGGAAAAACAAATGGGATGACGCAAAGACATTAAATAATATACAGTGCTGTGAAAAAGTCATTCTTCTGCTTTTGTGTGCCTCATAATAAATTGTTTCAGAAGTTTAAAGAAAATCTAAGATAAAACAAAGGCAACTTGATTAAACACAAAATAAATGATAATTTATTTATTGAAGCAAAATGTTATCCAATAACAACTGGGCCCGTGTGAAAATATATTTGCCCCTGTAGTTACTAATTCCCCAAATCTATGAAACTGCATTCATAATAGGGCTCAGCTGGGGTTCAGACTAGACGCAACTAATCCTGATTTGCAAACCCTGTTCAATCAAATCAACACTTCAATAGAACTTGTTCAACTTTTCCATGAAGTTGGTTAAAAGATCTTACCCAGTAACACACTATGCCAAAACTGAAATAAATTCCAGAAATGAGGAGGATTGAAATATGTTAGTCTGGGAAGGGTTACAAAGCAATTTCAAAGGCTCTGGTTCTACAAAGGACCACAGTGAGAGGCATTATCTCCAAAAGGAAAAACTCGGCACAGTGCTGAGCCTTCCCAGAAGGGGAGGACCTTCCAAAATTCTCCAAGAGCACAGCAACGACTCCTCCAGGAAGTCACAAAAGAGCCAAGGACAACACCAAATGGCCTACAGGTCTCTCTTGCATCAGTAAAAGACACTGTTCATGACTCCACTATCAGAAAGACACTTGGCAAAATGGCATCCATGTAAGAGTGGTGATGTGAAAACTACTGATAACCCAGAAGAACATTAAAGCTGAATAAGACTGAATTCTGCCAAAACATACTTTGATGATCCTCAAACTTTTGGGAGAATGTTCTCTGGATTGATGACTCGAAAGTTGAACTGTTTGGAAGACAGGGGCCCCGTTACATCTGGTAAACCAAACACAGAATTCCACAAAAAGAACATCATACAGTGAAGCATGGTGGTGGAAATGTGATGGTGTGGGGATGCTTTGCTGCTTCAGGGCCTGGGCAACTTTCAGTAATTAAGGAAAACATGAATTCTGCATTCTACCAGAAAATCCTAAAGGAGAATGTCCGGTCTTCAGTCCGTAAGTTGAAACTCAAGCACAACTGGATTATGCAGCAAGACAATGATCCAAAGCATAGGAGTAAATCCTAGTTCTAGTAGTAAGTGAAAGATTATTTCAGTTGTAGTTATTGCTGCTAAAGTTTGCACAACTAGATTTTAAGTTTCAGGGGCAGTTAGTTTTTCACATGTGTAATAGGTGTAGGATAACTTTTTTAGCTTTGATTAAAAAATCAAAACTGTATTGTGTGTTTCAGGTTGCTTTTGTTTTATGTTGTATTTTTTTGAAGATCTAAAACTATTTTAAATAAAATATACACGAAAACAGAAAAAAAAATTCCCAGCCCTGTGGTGAGTACCATCCACATTATTAGGAACACCTGTACACCTGATCATTTATGCAGTTATCCTTCATCATTCAATCATGTGGGTGATTTTTGAATTCACCCATATATGTTATCTCAGCAGTAAAAACCCAGTGTGGTCTTCTGCTGTTGTAGCCCATTTATGTTTTGTGCCTGCTGAGATGCTTTTCTGCTCACCAAGGTTGTAAAGAGTGATTATTGTAATTATTGTAATCCTTCCTGGCAGCTCAAATCAATCTGCCCTTTCCATCCACAGAACTGTTGCTCACTCAATGATTTTTGTTTTTCGCACCATTCTGTGTAAACTCTAGAGACTGTTGTGTGTGAGAATCCCAGGAGGTTAGCAGTTTCTGAAATACTCAAATCAGCCCACCTGGCACCAACAACAATGTCAAGGTTAAAGTCAGAGATTAAATTTTTTCTTCATTCTGATGTTTGATGTGAACAATAACTGAAGATCTTGTCCTGTATGTGTATGATTTCATGCACTGTGCTGCTGCCACATGATTGAATAATTGGATAACTGCATAAATGAGCAGGTATATAGGTGTTCTTATTAAAGTGGATGGTGAGTGTATATTAGCCATTTAAACTTCCAGCTCTGGCTCTGTTTCTCTCTTTCTCTCTCTTTCTGTAGGAGTTGAAGGAGGGAGCAGCAGGAGAAGGAGGGGGCTCAGAGGGATCAGAAGGCTTGGATGACGGTGATGATGACAGTGAGGAAGACAGTGATGAGGAAAGTGATGATGAAGATGAAGATCAGGAAGAGAGTGGCATGGAGGATGAAGATGGAGAGGAAAATGATGAGCCTCTGTCCTTGGAGTGGCCAGACAGCAGACGGAAACAAGCCACATACCTGTTCCTTCTGCCCATTGTATTTCCTTTATGGCTAACAGTACCGGATGTCAGAAACCCAGTAAATCCAAATAATGGCTTAAACTGAGCCACTGCCATTTAGCAATGCTTCAGCTTATAGCCCTGGTTACAGTTTTAAGGTAGCAGTGTGTGTAGATCCCCCCCCCATCCCCCCATCCCAATTCTACCAACACCTGGAGAAATTCTGACTAATCCTGGTCCTGCAGTTTTGTTTGTACCCACTCCAGATATTTTCTAATGAACCTAGTTGCTTTTATTTCCCAAAATATAAACAAACAAAAAGTAAATCATAGTGGCCATGGCCAGGCTAAAGCAGTGAATGAAGATTGGTGAATGAATGAATGAATGTATTTATGAGTAAAGCCAAATTTAGACCAGAAGCACAGTATGCAAGCACTTTGTCATGTCTAACAGATTACTCTGTTATTCAACATAGCCTTTGTTCTGAAAGTTTTATACTTGACCACCCTAATGTAAGCAAAAATCACAATGTTCTCCCACAATGTTCTTCAGGATCACAGTCTTGATGCTCACCTCGATTTTACACAAATATTCCAGTTAACACTAAATGTTCGCTATATCTCTTATTTAATATCTGGATTTGAACATCCTTGAAATCAAGTAATACTTTATAGTGGACTGAAAAAGGTTAAGAAGCTATGTTTTCTGTTCTGTTTGTCTCACCAATCATTGTCTTTTATAGGCATCCAAGAAGTACTTTGTCATTACCTTCCTGGGTTCTATAGTGTGGATTGCTATTTTCTCCTATCTCATGGTGTGGTGGGCACATCAGGTCAGTTTATACACATTTGTTTCTAGTTTAGATTCCATTTTTACCTGGAATGTCAGTAAAACAGTGACATGGCAAGTAGTATCATGGAATGTCCATAATGAAGAATCCATCATAGTGGAGTCTTATTTGTCTTTTTCCCTCAAAGGTGGGTGAAACCATTGGCATTTCAGAGGAGATTATGGGGCTCACTATTCTGGCAGCCGGTACATCAATCCCTGACCTAATCACCAGTGTGATTGTAGCTCGCAAAGGCCTGGGAGACATGGCTGTTTCCAGCTCTGTAGGCAGCAACATATTTGATATCACTATGGGGTAAGTTACCAAGGCCTTTACTCATATGGGAGAAAAACCTTTAGGTAATAAAGCATATAACAGCAAAATATGGTTGGGAAGACATGAATAGTTAGTTAGGGTATTGTTGCAGTTATGTAAATCAGGTGCTCCTAAAATATGTAAACAATGAGTCATATTCATATCATCTTGAGAAAATGCTATTGCAAATTACAGTTACTTGCAGAAGCACATTTTGTGCCATGGGTTTTGCTGCACAAATTAATTTAATTGCTGCAATAATACACACTTCTGTAAGACCTTTTTTGAAACAGTAAACAAGGGGCTCTTGTGTCTAGAAGTGTTTCAAGGACACCTATTTCACAATCTTCAGGTTATGCCACCTTGATTCTTGATGTCACATCATTGTTTGAGTGGACTAGCATGTGATGATGTACCAGATTGGGTAAAAATAGTTTTTTGCATGTAAGCCTGGAGAAAAGAGTAAGCCTGCATGTAAGCATGCATGAAATAGTTTTCTTCATATAATCCTGGGATAGTGATGTCTGCCTTCAAAAGGGATGTTCGAAAATGAAAAGAAATGGATATTGGTGGAGCTGGAGTCTATATCCCTGTGTCATATTCATCAGGACCCATTGATCTGATCTGATAGTCACTGTACAATGAATATGTTTTTCACTTCTTAGGAATTAGTCCCATGAGGTAAAAGGGATGTGCTTGCTAGGAGCCTGTGGGCCTAACTCTGTATAGGGTTCATGCAAAGTTGACAAGCCGTTGTGGGCATTAGAATGGTGAACTGGGCTGGGGTGACCTAAAGGCATCACGTAGCTGGTCTGTTTGCCCATTCTAGTTTTGTGTTCTTGCATGATCCTTTCCAGGGTCCCTTTGGCAGCATGTCCAAAGAGCATCCCTGGAAAACAGGTCAGAGTTTGCAGGGTTCATTTGCAGTTTGCAGCCATTTAGTAAAGCATATTGTGCTATCCAGTCTTGGCATCATGTGTAAATTAGTTTGGCACCCCATATCCTGGCCTAGATTGCAATGTGCGAAGCATCTCCCCCACAGTGGGATCAACATCTGCAGTGTTTATTACAATGCAATCAGTAGAATGGCTAACATATTGCCTTATGCAATGTAATATCGCAAGTTCTTCCTAGCATGTCATAAATGTATCTTCATTCAGTGCTTGGAAAGTACACATCTGGACATAGACTTTGTCTGCTTTGACCACCAGCGACACAATGCAGGTATCAACAGTAGGGCCCAGGCTGACATGCTCTTGATCTGTCAATCTAGCAAAAATGTGTGCCCCTAAGCCCTGGCACTGTTGACCTGTCAGTCCAAATAGCTTTTAAAGATCTAGATAAAATACAGTGCATCTTATGGAGAGAATGAGGGGTGAACGGTGGGAATCCAGACACCAGGCTCAGTGCTGTTTTTAAGCAATCTGGCTAATGTAGGAAGCTCAGCACTGAAACAGTGAGGGAAATGCAGTATAGCTTTGCATTGGCCCAATAGTTGGTATATTGCATTGGAGTGTGCAAAAAAACTCTGACAACTGATAACACACAAAAAACAACTGATAACGTCATGGGAGCACCAAACCTGGTGGAGGGAAGATGGCAAAAATGGAGGGAACCCAAGTCCATCCCTGTTTGTGCATTAATAGAGTACAGCTAACTTAGCAGGCTCAGGAAGAGTGTGTTATGGCATACTAAGGGCACTTATGCACAGACCCACTAGTTGGCTAGACTGTCTGAATGATCACTAGAATGCTGCAGAGGGAACCAACCGCGGCAGAAGAAGGAGGTGTTAACTTGACAGCAAGATTATGCCATTAGCTAGCTAAAGGTTAACTGTTAAATATACTCCAATATAGAATAGAATTAACACGTTTTTTTTCAACTGTGTTACAACAGTTACAGTTAATATGTCAGTAAGTATTTGAATTTAATTTTAAGTTGTACTCAAATACATTGATCAGCCATAACATCAACACTACTGACAGCTGAAGTGAATAACATTGTTTATATTGTTACAATGGCACCTGTCAAGGGGTGTTATATATATTAGGCAGCAAGTGTATAGTTAGTTCTCAAAGTTGATGTGTTGGAAGCAGGGAAAATGGGCAAGCATAAGGATCTGAGCTACCTTGACAAGGGCCAAATTGTGATGGCTAGACGACTGGATCAGAGCATCTCCAAAACAACCGGTCTTGTGGGATATTCCTGGTATACAGTGGTTAGTACCTACCAAAAGTGGTCCAAGGACAAAGTGCCCATTCTGACCTCAATCCACCACCAAACGTGCCTACAATGGGCACGTGAGAATCAGAACTGGACCATGAAGCAATAGTGGAAGAAGCTGGCCTGGTCTGATAAATCACATTTTCTTTTACATCTTGTGCATGGCCGGGTGCTTGTGCGTTGTTTACCTCGAGAAGAGATGGCACCAGGATGCACTATAGGAAGAAGGCAAGCTTTTAAAGGCAATGTGATATTCTGGACAATATTCTGCTGGGAAACCTTGGGTCCTCACGTGGATGTTATTTTGACATGTAGCACCTACATAAACATTGTTGCAGACCAAGTACACCCCTTCATGGCAGTGGTATTCCCTAATGGCAGTAGCCTCTTTCAGCGGAATAATCCTCTCTGACACTGCAACAATTGTTCAGGGATGATTGAATGAATGAAGGAAAGTTCAAGGTTTTTGATCTCCAAATTACCCAGATCTCATCTCTGTTGGAGGTGCTGGACGAGTAAGTCTGATTCATGGAGTCCCCCCTCACAACTTACAGGACCTAAAGGATCTGCCGTTAATGATACCAGATACCACAGCATACCTTCAGGTCTTCAGAGGTCCAGTGCTGTTTTGGTGGCACAAGTGGGACCTACACAATATTAGGCAGTTGGTTTAAATGTTATGGCTGATCAGTGTAGGCAGGATAGAATCTCAAATACAACTAGAATCATTTTCAAAATGTATCACTACTTTGTAGTAATATGCACCAATGGTGAGTGGTGGAATGTATTTAAAGCTATAGTGTGTAGGATTGTTTGTTTAAAAAAAAATTACTATAAAATATGATGTACTGTTTTGAGTTGCTCTGATGCTCTGACAATGCTGTGATATTTATAATTAATAGAAATTCACAGTCAGAGCTGCCAGGTTTGAATTGTTGGGAACACACACTTAATAGACCATACCCTGCGTTACTGCGCCCGAAAGTAGTTAGACATATTCCTAAATTTTTGGCATGAGTTAACACAGAACCACAGGCACCACAACATAGAACCTGTTCCCTTCAGCTGTCATTGAGCTGTATAGTTTATCAGACTCAAAGACACACAAAGCTTGTAATCTCTGCAGACCTGCATGAGCAGTATGCTATCAGATCATAACAGAGAGAAGTCTTTCTACTTCATCAAGGAGTTAGTGTTTTAGCTAGGGACTAGTGTTAAGCAGCTGTCTTGCTATGGCTTTGTTCTAGGTCAACGTGCTTCTAGTAAAGTTTAGCCATGTGGTGGGCATCTTGGCAAATCACCCCGCAGTTAATTTAAGTTGTACCCATGTCCGAACAAGTAACACTTCAGGTGTGACAGGACTTCAATAACAAGGAAAAAGTGTATTTTTCAGGGTGCTGTAGCCACTGAGCATGCACATTTCTCCATAACCAAGGTAATAGTGCCCTGAATTCCCAGTGAATGTGTGTTACTTGACTCACATTGTCATCTGACTGTGTGGTGTAGAATGATGCAGCACAACCCATATTATAAAACGGGTTCTTCTCACAATGTACAATTGTATTTTTTTTGATGTAACCAAAATGTTACATCCTGTAGTTTTAAATAAAATTCTAAGAATAATTTTGTAAGCATCACTTAGTGCAAATTATTAGAATAATAGCAACTACTTTCATGTTGAACATCAGAATTTTAATGTTGAGTTATTATGCATATATGAGTTGAATTCCCCTGTGTCTGCAGGTTGCCAGTGCCCTGGTTATTGTACTCGGTTGCCAATGGGATGGCACCTGTGGCTGTCAGCAGCAATGGACTTTTCTGTGCCATCGTGTTGCTCTTTCTCATGCTCCTCTTTGTCATCATCTCCATCGCAGTCTGCAAGTGGAGAATGAATAAAATGCTGGGCTTCACCATGTTCATGCTCTACTTTGTGTTCCTTGTGCTCAGTGTCATGCTGGAGGACCGTATTATTGTCTGTCCAGTGTCAATTTGAGTAACACCTTGCCTCCCAATGCTTACTGAAATGGCAAACACTCCAATTCTAACCAGTCATTTGTCCTGTTTTATTTCACCCCTCCTAACCTCCAGAGGAGATATAACGAATTGGATACCTTCTTGTGCACCTGTGCATGTGGGCCAAGACCTTTTAACAACGTCACGTGACAAGTGATGTATGATTCAGTATTTGCAAAAAGCACTGCTTTAATACAGACATTTTCTCTATTTTCCCTCTTTCTTCATACCTCGTACACAAATCAGACCACATGTATGGAACTATCAACTTGGCAGCTTGTGACTATGGTTGAAACTACAGGCTCTTGTCCTTTAAAGGTGGGGAGAGCCTCCTCTCACTCCATCTTATCTCTTCTGTCTTGGTTAGTGTATTTTTTATACATTCCTCCTGTCTAGTCATCTTTGCCATCTAGACGACTAATGGGCCAGTGACCATGTGCTACTAGTGTCAATGAGTGGTTTTCCCATTATTTTTCATTTAGAGCCAAACTCTGCAAGAGGGTTTCAGGGAAAGAGAAATACATTACAGCATGACTTATTCAAAATATTGTGTCATACATCACTTTGTGACCTTGTGGTTATCTTTGGTTACCCAGGACTCATAGAAGAACAGTTACATATGTATAAATCATTTAACACTGCTGCTTGTGAAACACTGCATTAGCCATTTTTGTATTGTTGCTCTCTGGAAACTCTATAAACCTCAGATACATTCACACTTGAGTCTATAATTATTATTTATTATCTCTCACAAACAAGTAAGATGACTATGGTGAGCCACTGTGCAATACACCACATGGTGGCATCTTATGCATTTTTATAGTAGCTGGATTAAGCCTTTCAGTTAGTCGCAAATGCTGGTTCATTTTTGTGCACACAGTTTCCAGTGCATCATACTTGAACTATTCTGTGATGTACAGTTATGGATATTTTCCCCTTGTTCAGTCCACCAGCCTATATTCACTAAAATGTATTGTTAACATTCAAAATTTCCATCCTAATGTAATACAAATGCAGATGCACACATTCGTATAGATATTTGAGTGTAATAAAAATATGGTTTGTTTTTTGGATTATATGTTTGTGTGTGCAGAACTAAACTGTAGTGTTAGCTGTATAATACTCGTTCCTAGCTGACAATATTAGCATTCTGTCAAGTAATGTTTCACATGTTTTTAGTGTAGTACATGTGTGCAGATACTTTGTTCAGGGTCTCCATTTAGTAGCATCTGTTTAAACTACTCTTGAAAGCATAGTCCTGCATTATTATTATATTTTTTTTGCATCACAATTTTTCTTTTTTTGTTTTATCATTGGTATCATGCAAATTACATTATTCCAAAGGCTGTAGTCTTTTAAAAAGAATAATGAAATTCAATGAATTGTTTATTGTAAAGTATGTAATTTACACTCATACTGCAATGGAATTATTTTTGTAAAACAGAAAAACATCAGAATTTGTGCTTGTAAAAGACATTTTTTCCCCTTTTTCAACTTTGAAACAGCTACCTGCAAGAGACTAGTCTTGTGTATTAGTCTTTGTTTATTAATGTTCTAATTAAAAAAAAAACAAAAACCCCAGATCATTATGCTTTGGGCATAAATCCAAATAATGAGGGGGAAATGGTGCAGTTTTTTTCTGTCATGCAAGATGTTTAGTGTAACACGGATAAACAGTGTTCCAAAAGTCCCATGTTTATCCCTCTCTCACTCAGTTTTCTTCTCTCAATTTCTAATAAATGTGTTTCAAAGACAACACTGACCATTCGAGTGAGTTTATTTACAATTATAAACAGCTTTTGCAGATCCCAACCTGATCTGATGAAATAAGGACTATACAATATAAACAGGAGTAAACACAAGAAATGATATGTGTAAAACGCATTGGGCCACAAAAGTACTTTAGCTTACAAAAATCATTTCATAAACCAACTTTCAACAATACTGAAATTATTACACATATCGGATAAGGATTTAGGATGCAGAAAAATTTTAATCATGAATGGCAGTGTCAGGGCATTATTTTTTTTATTTATTAATTTGAACAGCATCTGGTCAAACTGAGTAGACTATAATTCCGTAGAGTGGTATTCTTCATCATAGCTAGAGTCTTAAACATTGCATGTCATGTGTAATGTCTACAATTCATGTAAAAATTCACAACTGTAGACAGATGTATATACTACATGGAGTAATAAAGTGTACATCCATCCATCTTCTACCGCTTATTCCTTCTTCAGGAGTCGCGGGGGAACCTGGAACCTATCCCAGGGAGCATCGGGCACATGTATTTATTATAGTACTGTGCTTTATTCACTCGTACCAGTGCCACATCTGCTA
>JAOUWY010000054.1:27566020-27582976 GCA_025728095.1 Prietella phreatophila | reverse complement strand
GAGGGCTCCTCTCCCTCAGGCACAGGAGGAAGCTCTGGAGGTGTGATGAACACTGTGTGCTCACTGCGATGTGATTTGTCCAGCTCAATAAGTCTGGTGTCTTCCGGCCTCTCACTGTCCACCTGAGATTGAAGCATACTCATTATAAACTCGCCATAAACACACAAAAACAACAAAATGGCCCAACAAGGGACTTCCTGCAGTTTGAGAGCTGCATGATAAGAGTATCAAACATACGACTTGATTATCCACTGGCTAAACTGGATAAACACTGGCTTATTTCACCTCTGCACCAAGAAACCCACCTCCTCCTAGCCTCTACCATCTGACACACACAGACACACACACCCCTGAATGCAGTGACCTGGACTAAACACTGTCGCTCAGGGTGTACAGACACATTACATTGTAGTGCACTGGCAGCAGACTAGCCAGTAGCTGTAGCACATTTAGCTTCCAGACTTCTCTGTCTGCATGACCAAACAGACCCCACCATACATAAAGCACTGCCCCACATCCATCCAGGAACAACACGCACAGAAAGAGTTGAAGCATTCTGTCAATTACTGGGAGAAAAATCAGCTACTCAGGTTTCGATAGAGAGGAAACACTAAGAATTGTTTCTTGGCAGGAATAGCTGACGCCTGATAGCACTAACTGAGTTTGCTTGCAGAACAGAAATGATTTCTGAACCACTACCCTCTCTTAGAATGTCATCATGGCATCGACTTGAGCCTTAGCAGAAGTGTTTCAATGTGCTGGGTCCTACAAGCCCAAGGAATCTGGATTACACCTCTGTGGGTCGCTTGAAATCGTGCACAGCTAGCATTCCGTTCTCTGCTCAAACTCAGACAATGTTTTCGAGCCGCATTTGGCCCACTTTAAAATCAGCTCACATGGTCACTTCCATTATCAGTGCCCCGCTAAATCACGGTCCTTGGCAGGCTTTAAATGGCGAAGGACGAGACATGGCAGGCAATGACTTCCACTGTTTATGTCTCTAATGAACAGTATGATCTGGAGCAGAGCCACCACCAGCTCTTTATTGGATGACAGAGAACGAGAGGAAAAACAACTCATGCTTCACTGTGAATGAGGAATAAGTTGTATAGCATGTCTCATGCACTTATTAATGCAGAAGTTAATAAACCTTGAAAATGCAGTGTTTTCCATGAGAGAAACTTTGGTAATGCACAACACATCATTTAATCTCTACATGTAGCCGTGTTCAGGAGAAATGGGTGGAGACGACAGAGCATATGAGGTGGGTCCAGACAGATTCTAAGTGTCTTGGCAGTAATGCAGAAGCACATCTGTTATGTGTTGCACTCTAATTGTACTTTAATAACACATGCCATCAGCACAAAGTCATACACAAAAAACATACACAGACTAAATGTTAATCTGTATTGATGAACAGATTCAGTAAAGAATACAGCCGAATATGCGATATTCTACTTCTTATTACTAATCTCTAAAGAAAAACAAAAAACAAAACTAGAATCTAAGCAAACAAAAGATGAATTCTATAAAAGAACACTTTTTTTTTATCTTTATGAAAGATTATGAAATCTAGCTGCTTACCTTTCCTCCCTTTTCTGTGCCAAAGAGCTTTCCAAGTAAGCAATAAATGCAGAGGTTAGATCAAAGAGAGAGAAAGAAAAATAGGCACAGAGGAGTGGGCAGAGTGGTTAGAGGAAGAAGAAAAATCAAGCATGTAACAGAATATTGCTCTGAATTTACTGGCCTAATTGGCATAATTCCTGAGGAGCTTATAACCTTATTGTTCTTGCAAATCATTATGTATTCGGTTTTGTGATTTTGTTTTACATCTTCACTTGGCATAATGCCTGGAATACGGTATAAAATTCTCTTAAAAACACTTTATTGACGCAAAAGTGGAGCTGGCTAAAATCGAGGCCATTTTTATCCAACGTCAAAGTAGGACGTTTTTGGAAAATTTTAAATATATATATATAAAAAAAAAAAAAATTTTTAAAAAGTAAAAGAGAAAATGTTCTACCTTGTCTACACAGTCATCAAAAAATGCCAAGCTTGCATCCTTATCACTGACAAAGGAGCACTCCTCGATAAAGCGAATGAACATCTGAGTCTTGGTCATGAGGGAGTAAAACTTCTGATGGGAGCGATCACGGCTCTTCAAAAACCCTGCAGAAAACAGGAACCATTAATCCTCATATTTACACCTGGGAGAGTTCATAAATGCTTTAAAAATGGTCTGGAGACCAAGATGCTCATAGCAAACCATGATGTTGTCCTACGTCGTAGATTGTTGTGTTGTTACAAGACCTGCAGCATTTAATTTTGAACATTGTTTTTACACATAATTGTAAGCATTTTCCCTTTTTGTGCAGAAACTTATGCACTCAACTGTATATATACATACAGTCCCCTCTGGAAGTATCTGAACAGCAAGGCCAACTCTATTGTTTAGACATATGAAGACATTTGGGTTTGAGATCAGATGAATACAAGACGACAGATCAGAATTTCAGTTTTCATTTCCTGATATTTACATCAAGCTGTGTTACAAAAATTAAAATATGGCACCTTTAGTGGTAGACCACCAGAATTTGTAGGTGAGCAAAAGGATAGGAACAGATAGTCTTAAAGTAAATTAAATTGAATAACACTTAATATTTGGTTGCATATCCCTTGCTTATAATACCTGCATCAAGCTGGTGACCCACTGACATCACCAAACGGTTGCATTTTTTATGTGCGTGTGTTGCTTTTCCAGACTTGTACTGCAGCGTCTGTCAGTTATTGTTTGTTTTGAGAGGTTTCTCCCTTCGGTCTCCTCTTCAGGAGGTGAAATGCTGCTCAATTGGGTTAAGTTCTGGTAATGAACATGGTCAGTCTAAAACTGTTCCACTTTTTCCCTCCGATGAAGTTCTTTGTTGAGTTGGCAGTGTGTTTTGGATCATTGTCTTGCTGTATGATGAAATTCCTCCCAATTAGATTCTCTGTAAATTGGCAGACAGACTGTTTCATTCTGCTGCTACCATCGTGAGTTACATCATAAAATACAGATTAGTGAGCCTGTTCTAGAAGCAGCCATGCAAGCCATGACACTACCTCCATCATGCTCGACTGATGAACTTCTATGTTTTGGATCATGAAAAGATCCTTGCTTTCTCAACACTTTGGCCTTTCCATCAATTTAGTAGAGGTTAATCTTGCTTCCAGAACTTGTGTCTCATCTCTGTATTTCTTTACGAACTCCAATCTGGCTTTCAGATTCTTACTGCCTATGAGTGGTTAGCATCTTGTGGTATGGTGATATTTTGGAATTACTTTTTAGAATGGTGGATTCCACTACCTTCACCCCTGCTCTATGAAGGTTGTTAGCGATGTCACTACCTGTTGTGTTGGGATTTTTCTTCACAGCTCTCAATGTTTCAGTCATCAACTGCTACTGTTTTCCTTGGCCAAGCTGTCTGGTCGATGTCTGGTTGTTAGTACAAAAATGGTTTCTTTCTTTTTCAGGACACTACAAATTGTTGTATTGGCTATGCCTAATGCTTGTGCATGATCTCTGATTGATTTCCCCTGTTTTCTCAGCTTCAAAATGGCTTGCATTTCTCCTAAAGACAGGTCTCCAGTCTTCATGTTGGGTTAACCTTTTTAACAACAAATGCAGTCTTCACAGGCAAAACCTACGGCTCAAACCAACAGTAGACAGTCAGAGGTATTCATTAAACAATCAGTTGAATAGGGTTCACCTACGCTGCAAGAAACACCCATCAGTCACATGTTCCAATATTTTTGATCACTTGAAATTATGGTTGGTTCAAACAAAATGTTTTAAAGTTGTTTAACTTCTCTAGATGGAAATATGAGGAAAGAAATCTGAAGCTTTTGAACTCAAACCACAATGTCTTCAATATATAGCGAAAACAACTAAATTGGCCTCGCTGTTCCAATACTTTCAGAGAGGGCTGCGTAGTCAACAGTCTTGATTCAAGCCTGACTTGTTCCAGATTTCAACATTTAAGCCAGCTGGAGAGCTCAAGAGTTCTCTCAATAAACTGCAGTGGGCTTTCCCAGCAATAAACAAAACTCTGGAATTAAGATTTCATTGTTTTTGAACATTGAATTTCCCTCAGTGTTGACACTATTCTGGCTGTCAGTACAGTTTCTTTTCTTTTCTGTGGCTTTCCTTCCAATCCACAGTAGAGATGTAACAGTATGAAAATTTCATATTACGATTATCATGACCGAAAATTTCATGGTTATCAGTATTATCATGGTATTGTTAAAATGTGTTGAAAATGTACAAAAAGTATTGATACACACACTGAAATAATTTAAACAGGTTTCAACAGGTTTGGCAGCACACTGATTACATCACTTGCCAACCGCGGCACCGCCTCCACTTTTGTTTAGCTTTTTTATAGCATTACAAATAATTTCATTCAGTTAGAGAACATGGCAGAAGGCAGTGACGGCGCTCGGGAGAATTTCCAAACTTCCAAGAGTACCAAATCCGAAGTGTATTCATATTTTGGATTTTATAAAAATGCTGAGGTAAACTTAATAGAAGACGGTAACCCTGTCTGCAGAGCTTGCCAGAAGAAAGTCGCTATGAAAAGGGGCTTTGGCACGTAGTTAGTGCTATTCTCTCTTTTTCCCCCCTCGCTGTGTGCATTTCACGTTCGCTTTTGAATTATCAGCAATTGCTTGAATAGTGGGTATATTATTACTCTTAATGAAAAACCTAACGACAAACCAGTACAATGACAAACTCGCTTATATTAAACCAAATCTTCGGCCATCGTCTTGTCAGTCAGCTCGCCTCACCTTCGTCATGTGATAAATGAAACCTGACTCCTGCTGATCTATGCTGTGACTCTGACTCATTTGGGTCATTTTGAATTGAGCAGTCGCGTTCGGTTTTTAATTGTAGCGTCCGTTTTCATGCTCAAATATATTTTTGCATGGTGAGACTGCGTCAGACTCATGCTGGGTGTGTGTGGACAGCATTTACCGCGAGTTTTAAAAATCACGATAATCTTGCACTAGTTTAAAGATAATGAAATGTGACACGGTAATACTAACCGTCGGGGAATTTTATCGTGGTTTATTGTTAAACCGGTAACTGTTTCATCCCTAATACACAGCACATCTGTTATCAGCTTCAATCTGATCCAAAGTGTGGTGTGTTTAACTAAATCTAATTAAACATTTGGATGAGAAACTTACCTTGCAGGTCAAAGAGAGAGCTAGCATCAGTCGCTTTTTCTGAGGGAGCCTGAGTAATGGGAAGTAAGTAGGAGCGGTAACCCTTTAAGATGGCTGCCATGAAGCGCAGGAAGGCTTCTTGGATCTCTAGCTCCAGCGAGTGGAGACTCTTCCCACTGCCAGGGTCCCTCTCACTCATGGACGAATCTATCTGACCTTCCTCACGACTCAGTAAGTAATCTGCAATAAATGTACACTAGTTATATAGGCTCCTTTTCTATCTGATCTGGAAATACATTTTACCGTTTTATGATAACGTAAGTATCATTTGGTCTGATGAAGATGATATAGTAGCTTTGAACATTTACATGTTTTAAACATAAAAGGCATGATTTACTCCTTAGACCATTCATATCAGGACTGCAATGAGTTCCCTTTAAAACTAAACAGTCAAATAACATTACAAATATGTAAAGATTTATGGTTTTTACTGGAGTCTTTAAGGTCATTATAGCATGGATTATCAAGAGCACATATTAAAAGGACATACATCATGCTTTACATACCGTAAATCAGGTTTAATAGCCTTAACAGAACTATCAATCAGTACCTACATAATATCACAAGGCTAAACAGACATTCAGATATTGACCTGTCAGTGGCAAACACTGAACTCTCTAAAACAAATCTTCTCAAAGCCCAATACTGTTACCTTATTTTCTTGTCTACCGTTAATAAAAAGCTGGATGAGTCATAAAATGATTCAGGGACACTTGAAATATGACATGGCATAACCTGCTCCAACCACTCAGACAGGCCTTTCTAGTGCAGTGAATTGTGTTAAATGCGTCTTGAATGGAGACTCAGTGAAGAGGAAAAAGTGAGAACTCCACTCTGCTGACACCACACTGACTCCAGACTCACCCTGCACCAGCTGCTGATGAAGATTGCTGAGGGTATTGATCAAACATTTGCAGGCTTTCCTTGGCAGGATCTTCCATGTCAGGGCTCGGCGATCTTCTTTGCTGAAACCACAAACACACAAGTTTTTCATTAAAGGGAGGAAAAACAGGTAAACAGTGAAGAAAAGAGGAGACAGCAGAGTTAAGAACTACATCTGACAGCTACATGACCACCATTACCTCCAGAAACTCTTCAGCATTCTATACCTGGCTGACAAACAGGAGCATGTGGTTACCAGATGTGCAACTGGGCGTCTTATCTTTTACAGAATGCTGCTCATTCAACATTAATGTAATGCCCAGCAGGAAAAATATAGCTTCTGGCATTATCATTATTAAGGATCTCCTCAAGAAATCAGTCATAAATGAAAGCCAGCAAATGTATTATGAGGGGAGAAACAGGATTGGTATTTATATTGAAGAGCTGAAGAGGTCAGTTGAGCTTCACAGGTCATTCTTTAAGAGAAGCTCCCCGAGGGGTGCAAAACTATGCATATGTCAAAAGGTCACTCACTGCGAGATGGTGTTGGTGTCCAGGTCCACACAACTGATGTCGGCCGGTGGCTCATACAGGTCAAAATAGCGTGAGTCCACACCAACTATGAAGGGGCATGGAGCGCTGAGCACATCGGCCAGCGCCAGCGGGCACAGAGGAATGTATGGGCATGGCCAGTGGAAGGGAAAGATCATCTGCAGGCAACACAATACAATTAAGTAAATATGAAGGTAAAACCCAAACATGTTTTTAATCATAAGTTAAAATGTAAGAAGCCTTGCAGGCAGCACTCACTGACACCAGTGCCTCGGTAACACTGGTTAGCACAGCTGGCCGCAGGGAATGAACCAGAATCTTGTGTTCGGTTACAGCCAGAACCAGCAGTGTCACTGCATTTTTAGGACCCAGGTTTAGCAGCAGCATCGACAGACTTCCACCACTGAGTGAAAACACAAAAGCGGAAGGACACATTCACATACAGACATTATGTCAGGAAATATGCTTGCTCTTGTCAATTGTACATGACCTTGCCTTGAACATGGATGAGTCGGTTTTTCATGCACATATCAAAATGATTAAGAAATCCTGCATCCCAGTAGAATTTTTTGAATTCAATTAATAAAATCCATTCTGATGGCCATAGTAGACAGGGGGTGTATGACCTACCTCAGAGGCAGTGGAGAAGAGACAGGCTGGCTCAGCATGAGACTATCATGTGGAGATAACTATGGAACAAACACAGATCCCTATTTAAGCATTACTGTTGCCAGATTAACCACCTTTCCTACAAAAATGTAGATGTATACAAACATGGAATAAATAAATTTACCTGGACCAAAATGCGTGGTCTTTGAGAAGATGGGAAAGGAACTTTGTGCATAAAATGAGAGATATGCCTGTAATAAAGAGAAATAGAATGATAAATAAAGCTACAAGCAGCAACTGAGGGGTCAAGCATTACATGCATTACTGCATGTAATGTTTGAGGGGTCAAGAATTACATTGTCCAACGACACCAATATTTTGTCCTCCCCAGGACATGGTCCTCCACATAGCTTTCAAATTTTGTGTCAATAAAAGAAGCACTACAGAGATATGACCCCAAATTTTTGTTCGTTTGTTATTTCAACATTAATGTCGGCCATATTACATTGCAGCTTTCAAAAGCAGTACATGACTTTAAAACGGCAGTCTCCAACGAATAACATGACAAAGACATTATAATTTTAGGTTTAATATTTTAAGAGTTTTATAATTTAAGAGTTATGAGCACTTTTTAAATAATAATTTTACAGATAAAAATCTTTGCAGTGGTTGGAAACATTGAGATTATTCATTACTATAGGAGTATTGTTACTTTAACTTTACAATTTTGGTATGGCTGGACCTCTCTTTACTCATCATTATATAGCCTCACCTGAAAAACATGTTTTCCCCTTTTATAATGACACATAGCAATCAGATTAGATGAAAAATTAACAGGGTCTCTTAAGAACTCATTCTTGAGGTGCATGGCAAATTTGGTGCGAAAACGCCAAAGCATTGCTGAGATATAAAAACTTCCTGTTTTGGCCAAAACATTTTTTAAATGTGGATGGAAAATTTTTGCATTGACATTACTCAGAAATCAGATGACACCAGAAATATTAATTCAATTCTAGTGCTCAATGACGAACATTTTTGGTGCCCCTGGGGCTAGACATCTAGCTGTTGTTGAGAGATGGTTTCTACCAGTTCTGCAGATTTGCCGTCAAATTAATTTGCGTGTTACAGATGAATTATTTGAGCATCAAAAAACCCTCTGATAACTTTTATTGAGATTAGGGGACGTTGAAATCATGCGCTATGGATTAATATGGAAAAAGAATTGTGTTCCTATTTCAAAAGCTATAAGCAAGAATGTACCTTGAAATTTGACCCAATGGTAAGGCCAGATGCATTGAGGGGCAGAGTCCAAAATTGGTGTAATGACTATTGGCACTATGCTGAATATATGTACCAAATTTCACAACTTTTTACCATACGGTTCTAGGGGCTGTTATTGACTTCCACTTAAGAAGAAGAAGAAGAAGAACAACAACAACAACAGGGTTCTAGCACCTTATGTGCTTGACCCCTAATTATATTAATTATATCAAGATTCATAATCAATATCTAAAACTGCAACAAATGAAAAAGAAATAGCCCAAATATGGAGACATTCTGCAAGGTACTCACTTCTCAATGGGCAATGTGTGAGGCCCAGAAATAGAGTAGCGGTAGAGGAAAGTTAGGAAAGTGCGGAAAGCATCAAAAAAAGGCCAACGAGAAAGAAGGCAGATGCTCTTGTTGGTGTGGACTGTCATGGCGTCCTCAGCCTTCAGGCCACTGGCTTGTACGCCCAGCTGTGTGCGCTGTCTATCAGTCAGACGCTCTTCTGGGTACACCTCATAAAACTGTATCGCTGCACCGTAAACCTAGACATGCAAGACATGCTAATCAATTAAGTGTACCAAACTGTGATCATCAAAAAGTAAACACAGCACAGCTCTCTCTACTGGGCCACTCGTCTAATCAAATTAATCAAGTGCATGAGATGAAGGAATCAATTTCGGAGATTGACTCCGAAAACATATCCAAAGCATGAAAATTCGAATCTTGGAGTCAGTTTTTCTGTTCACTGAAGCTACCAATATCTTGAGGCAGTTTTGTCTCTTTGAAGTCACTACCTAAATGAATAAATTACAGAATGGAACTACATGAATAGGCTGGCGATTAGTGTGCTTGTAGAGGGAGCAAAGGGAGTACACTGAAGTATTCACTGCACCAAATTCACTATTCTAGCCAAAACAGAGTTTGGTACATACATTATTAACAGAAAACTCATAAGCTTTTCAACCCAATAGTGATCAACAACATCTGTAGCATGTGTGTGATGGATAATGATCTTTATAATAATCTTTAAAGTTTTACTATACTGAGAAAAGAACAATAAATCCATTTACTTGAATTTCACTCATTAAGGAAGTGTAAGGCAGTTGTTAAATTACATAGATGAGACATGCATGAGCCAGTACGCGGTACACAATTATGTAATGTTTTGAGGTACATTTTGGTGATAAAGCATAAATGAAGAAACTTCTTTGTGTGCTCTGAAAAAAGCAGTTCCATGTTTAAGAGGATAAATTATACAGATTTAAAGATTAATTTACAAATACCTTTGAGTGAGGAATTCATTAATCGAATTTCCTTACAGTTTGAAATATTTGTCAGATTTTTTAAATAATATTATTAGCCTACGTGTAAGTGTAGTTTTATACATTTTGCATTCACCTTCTCTCCAGATGCTCCAGTGAGAACAAATGTCAAGAACACAGGGAGAGAGTATCTTGTTTGAGAGGGCCAGCACTCTATGGATGCTCCCATTGGCAGACAGAAGAGGGGCACTGACTCGGGCAAAGGGAACGATTCATAGTCCTCTTCTGGGTACCGCGACAATAGGCCTAAAACAGCCAACAAACACAAATTACTCTCAGCACTTCTAACAAAAAGTCTGCTTCCCCCAGCACAAACGATCAGTACAACACATGCCGTAAGTTCTTAGTCTTCCATGTGGAAGGATTATTAGAACCAATGGGTTGGAACTAGAAACTGATTCCCATCCTATTATACTGCGTCGTCCAACTATAAAACAATAACACTATCCCCTTGAGCAGAACATGATCTGGCAAAAAACAGCTGTATGATGAGGTCATATCCCCCTCGCCCTGAGAGAGTATGACTTATGTACACCACCCCATCTCTCTCCATCTCTCTGAAGAGATAATATCAGACTGCTGCACAGTGCTGTTTTTGACCGATGCTTACTAATCATAAAAAAAGGTTTCTTCCCCATCTGGTGGTAAACTATTGCTAAACACAATATGTGATTTGAGTACGTTTTGTGCTACAAACCTGCTTTGAATGCAAGACTGTTTGTTTTAGCCAAAGACTTTTTGTAGCACAGGTACACAGAGGACCCCCACTGAAAAGAGAAGCAGAACAGGAACAATACCCCACATTACTCTGAAGAATTATAAAGTAGTGTAACAAGCAGCCACATTTCTGTATTGGAAAAACAGTTTGTCAGAAACAACAATACAGCTACTAAAACCTACATTAGCCGTGTTTACCAAGCTGCTGAGAATTAATCCTGTAGCAGCAATGTTGCTGTTTCAACACTTGTTATGTGTGGCTTTAATGGGCTTGAGTTATTCTACAGCACAACACTGCCAAGGCCTACACATAATCGTATGTGTAATCACACGCTCTGTAAGTGAGTAAGGTGAGGCTGCTAACCATGCTGCTATTCAAGTTTTTGTCCACTTTACAGAAAGCATATGGTGGTGCTTCTCCTTTGCCGGGAATAACAACACAAATGTCTGTGACGGCCAACGTGGCATGAGAATGACACTCGGGGGCTCGGCGATACGTGATGTAGATTCTCTGCGAGGAAGAGCTGCTGATGTTGGCAGGGCGTCCGGAAGGGGTGGTTTGGATGATGTGACATCCCGGCTTCAACTTCTCCCTCCACTCATAGAGGACACTGGGAAATAGCAAAATAAGATAATAAATCATTCTAAGGCATAGATGCTCCAGATTTTGTATATACTTTTGTGGTATTTTGCTACTTTATGAAAGCTGTGTGGAAACTTTTGTGAAGTCCTTTTTACAATACCCATACAAGAATTTGAGTGAATCATTTGAGCTAAATCTATTATTTAAATAAACAATTTTTTCCAATACAAAGCGAAAAATGCCAGCTATATGGTCACTAGAGTTTTCATTTCATTTGTGCTTTTGTAATGGGTCTGAATGAACACGTCAAAAAGCAATGTACCTAAAATGTTATTGATGGAACTGCAAATACAGCAAAATGTAACTCCTACTTTAAAATGCTGAACAGATAAATTCCATAATACCCACTCAGTGGTACAAAGGACCAAGCCCTTATTTCCAAAATACTGAGATTGTCAGAGATTTCTGGACAGACCTAATAGTTATTTACTTTTGCAGTAATTGCTGAAGGAAACATTGCTGTACTAAGACGTTGTTATTATCCATTTCCCTGACTCCTATAATATGCCAATTACGATCGACTCCTGTAATTTGGAGCTCATTGTAATGGCTAAGGGTAAACAGAAGTGACTCACCCAAGGTCAGTGAGAGGCGGCTTGTCTCGTCCTCGCCTGTAGCACAGGAAGATCTGTGGGCCCATGATGCTGCCTCCGTTCAACTCGGCGAGAAGGCCCGAGGGAGTGCACTCGATGCAGGTGTAGCCCTGCGGCACCTCCTCGCCCTGAGAGCGAAACACCACCGCCACATCTGTGATTGGAGCCTCGGCTTGTACTGAGCTCCTCTGGCAGCTTTCATCACACGTTATGTTATGCTCTTCATAGGGCTCGGAGGACTCAGTGAGGCCCGCCACCACAAAGTAGTCCGCTACACGTGGGCTTTTTTCCTCCATCTTCTAGCTTCCCCATAGAGAAAGAACAGTAGAGCTGGGAAGAGTTAAGCAGGGAGAGAGAGAGATGGGGTAACCACACACACAAAGTAGGGCATGCAGTGTCTATGTTACAGGATGTTGCTCACTTTAGAAAGTTATGTGAAACTTAACTAGCATGAGCTGCATCCAGATGGAAAAATAAAACATTATAACAGAAGGCAGTACTTCAACACCGCAGCCTTTTGAAGCAATGGTAATGTTTTGCGCAAAACTATGACTAAGAATGACTATGTTGCAAGCAGTTAATTCCAGCAGATCCCTTATATTTCACTGTAAGACATTTTTCTCTGAGTTTCACAGAAAGGCAAAAAGTAGTTAAAAATTCACATTTATCATAAAGTTACTCTCTCATCTAGATTGATTGAACCCTTTTCAAGCTTGAGGAATACAAACATCTAACACACCACTCTGTTACACACACACACACACACAAAACTGTTTCATATGCCACAATCTTTGTAATAAAAACTGTATGCCAAAGACCATATGAATGCAATTAACAATCATTCCTGCTGTGCATCACAGCATATTTCTGACTGTATAAGCTGTACATCTTTGTTTAAGTAGAAATTAAGTAAATATGTTCCATGAATAAACAGCTTGCATGAAGCAGAATTACATTGTTGTTTTGGAGAAACAGTTCCACAGTCCCAGCAAACATTTCTGTTAAGGACACAACAAGCATCTAAGAACTTCACTAAGCACCACAAAGGCAGTTGAATTTACAGCACACATGTACACAAGTGCCTCCACAATCTAGAGCACAGCCCTGTGTAGCCAGCTGAGTGTGACTGATTCTCTCTCTCGCTCTCTCTCTCTCTCTCTGTGTGTGTGTGTGTGTGTGTGTGTGCGCCATAAATAGCAATGAGTGTGTCCAGGCACAGTGTGTGGCTTGACACATGCACACAAAAAAACCCAACTGACGCTTATGACTATACCCAGACGTTGTGGCTATTACACACAACTCTGCCTGTCGCAACTCTTATGTTTGGTCAATAATCATCGCTCATGAACGGGTGTAACCAGTACATTCCACAAAGACCTATAGTCATACACAAGGTCCCTTCACATTATTACTTTTAATTGTTGTAATACTAATATTATTACACACATTAATGTCCAGAACTAATTTACAGATTCCATTGAGAATCTCTTATAAATACTCTTACAAGCCAATAACAGGGTTTGAAGCTGTACTGCTGTCTCATGTTATCCGATACATCTTAATATTTTTGACTTCATATGGTAACGGTATTAGGCCATAGACAGGCAATCGTTCAGGCTCAGTTTACAGGCTGCAGAGCACAATCACCAGCACTGACGCAGCACACAAGCACTTTCTCTGGCGCTCTGTAGGGTGTCAGTCGGTCAAGAGCTTTGGAGGTAATGGCTTTGTGGTTTGCATTATGGGCCAGTAGTGTCAAGGGACAGAGTTTAAGAGCTTAGAGAAAGGGAAAAAAAACGAAAACAAAAAACTCTGACCTATTGACTAACTCCATGATGAATAAAGGGTTCTTCTTCCACTTTATTTATTTATTTTTTAATCTGGTCAGCTAAATAAGATGCAGAAGAATCTCTTATCATATTGCCTGAGGATGGGCACAAAACTAACAAATTTAAATGTATGGAATTAGACTCAGAGATTAAACACGGACTATATAATCCTAATCCAGCTCAAGGCTAGAGACCCGTCTAAGAACACGTGCTCCCGCTGCCTCATTTAGGAAATCAATGTGCATTCCAATTCATTTGGTCCATGTTCTATTTTGAATCTTTAGACCAAATTGCTCCGAGCTGGAGCAAAGAAACAGCATTTCTGACGTCCTCTCTAAGCAAATCGACACGAAGCCACCCACTCACAAAACTCTGTTCCCAGATCCACATACATCCACGCACATCTTAGACCGCTTTACGCAGCAAACTCCACTGCAAATACGGAGGTGAAAATGTAGCAGATGCATCACAAGTTAAGCAAGAGGTTTTGGATTATATATAGAGACATAATCTCTTGGACCAGCAACCACGCCATCCGCTGGGTCTGGCAGTGTGAGCAGAGAAATCATAATCCTCACCATGGCAACAATGGTGCAAATAAATAAATAAATAAAACAAACACAGCAAAAATGTGTTGTTTTATGTTGTGCCAGGAGAAAGAAAATTACATTCAAGGTTTAAAAATAAAAGTATGAACATTACATGTAAACTAATGTCAGGAGAAAGACGTTGTGTATAATTGATACTTTAAGCCGAAAGACTATTAATTACACTTTGCTGACAAGCGTTGTACTCTGAGAAAGCCATAAATAACTGCATAATTTAACACTCAATCTACTTTCAAGTTGGAAACAATCTCGCCAATTATACAACAATGTCAAGGATGATAAGTGAATATCGAGTATAAATACATTTCATGAATAAGTGAGGCCCAGGAAACCCTGCAGGTAAACAACATTTTTGTCATTCAAGTAACAAAAATTCCTGAGAATGACTCATGCTGTGACAAAAATGGGCAAGCACAGACAGGAAGTTGCTGCCTGATTGAGAAACATCACAACAGCATCACAGTGAGACATCGAGTTGGAGGAATGTCCGGAAGCATACTGGAAGCTGAGCATTTCATCACAAACTCCTACACAGCGGAAATCCTGCCAAGGAGAACCTGCATAACTGCAATGCTGAATGCGCAAGTACAGTCTGCTTCTTAGGGTGGCTTATTAAAGAACAGGGAACTAGTCTGCTCAAACGATGACCGATTTCCGGCCCATCTCTAAGGAACTGTGTACGAGCAGTGCTGACCTCAGTTCTCCTTTCTCTCTAAAGTGACTTGATTAGGATTAGTCACACTACTGAATCTTGACAAAGCCTTGGAAACACAGCTCAGGATAACCCTGCTGTACAAGTTAAGTTTTAGCAGCAAACCAGGTGAAATGGGCACTTTGGGAAAATATAGGCTTTCTAAGCACACTTAGACCTAACCATGGACAGTACCATAGTGTGTATAGTGAGAACACAGCCTTACAGACTTAAATTATGCAATTATGGAAAGAAAGAAGAAGAAGAAGAAGAAGAAGAAGAAAAAAGGCTTTCGCTGGAGATAATGGAGTGGTCATAGTGTACCAGCATGCCATCTTCCACTATTGTTTATCTTTAATCTCAAGGAGACTTCCTTGTGTCTGAGAAGGCTATGGATAGGCCAAATCAAGACATTGACAAAAACTATGTACTTCAAGTCATACAGCTGTTTCAAAGCTGGGTTTGCTGGCCCAGGGCCAGTGTCTGCTGCACTAGGGAGGTTCCTACTAACACACAGCTTTGGAGCAGTAGGGAGGCCAAGGGGAGAATGCAGGAAACAGGAACTCATACAGCACATTTGGCCAAGCATCTGGTCCCGCTTAAGCCACGGAGGTGGACATATGATTCCTCGGCACCATGAAGAGACACAAGGAGACATCTGCATACTTAGGAAAGGAGGTAGCCAAGCTATTTCCAACCAAAAAATGTTTTGTCTGGCAGGTCTGGGTTACAGAAAAGACAAGAAAATGTTGTGTTTCTGCTACAAAAACAGTCACCTGATGAAAGCGCCAAAATGCTTAAAGAGGTTGGTCTCAAATGATGAATGTAATTGAATTAAAAATGGGGCGTTGCCTCACACAGTCTATACAAATACGTTGAAGGTGCAAGGTTTTTTTGAGGGGAAACTTTTTGAAATAAGAGCATGACAACATGGCTTAAGTGAACATTCCACAAACAAGGCATGTGATAAAATGTTAGACTATACATTTTAGGAAACGTACAACCAAGATTCAGACAAGCCTGCTTGCAAAACTAGTGTGGGCTGGCAAACTAGACCACAAAAATCTCATCAGCTTGAATGAAAAACAATGTAAGCCAGCATTACAGTACACTCTTCTGGATGGGGTGTCTGGTCAGTTAGGGCTATAAGGGAATTAAAGAAACTTTCAACAACAACAACAAAAAATACAGAAAACATTATCCAATGAACAGAACAATAACTGATGCATTTAAACAACACACATGCAAACCTGTGTAGTTCTTACACACAGGGAATTCCTCAGAAATCAGAGCTGAATCGAAACGGGCAGCATCGCTTCGTCTTTACTGAATTTAGCAACTTCTAATCCTACGGTCATGCAAGTGAATAAACATGTGGTTTATTAGAATACACTTTCAGTAGGAGAGTCACAGGCTGTTCTTCTCAATCCCTTTCCACTACCCATTAAAGAACCACAGGGACTGTTTACATGTTTACACACCCTGGCACTAATGGACTAAAGTCCATCACGCTGAAAAAGAAACATATAAACACAGTTAGCGCTCTTAGTATCTTAGTATTAGATATCGAGGGCAAGGTGAGTAAGAAGAGAGCATCTATCACCCCAGCACTCAGAAAGGCTCAGAATAATTTGTAAGCATTTAATAAACTTATATACACACACATTCATCTATCTATCTAATATACATACACACACACACACACACACACATACACACACACACACACACACTAATATCTATCCATATATAATATACATACACACACACACACATACATGTATACATACACACTCATTGTTTCTTATATATATACACACAGACACACACACACACTAATATATCTATCTATATATAATATACATATACACACACACACACACTAATATATCTATCCATATATAATATACATACACACACACACACATACATGCATACATACACACTCATTGTTTCTTATATATATACACACAGAC
>JAOUWY010000054.1:27539971-27551395 GCA_025728095.1 Prietella phreatophila | reverse complement strand
GGGGGGGGGTGCACTCAAACAGTGGGTTTTTTCTCCTGCTCTTCACAGCAGTGCTGTGAGGCCTTCATCACATGATCTGCAGTGCTAAAATGGTGGTGTTCATCAATTATGACTGCTGCCTTTTTTTCTTGATGTTTCTGGCCTCTGATGTCACATCTCTTTTTGGTTCTTTTAGCCAAGTTAAATAACTAGTTTAAATTGTTCAGAAATGATGGTTGATGCAAAAATTGAGGGGGGAAAAATGTCAATACAAAAACATTTGAGCTTAGACTTTGGCAGTCAGTGCGGGTACCTGCTTAAACAGCACTGAAACACTAAAGGTTTCTGTAGTATAGTGTGTGTGTGTGTGTGTGTGTGTGTATATAATAGGTGAGGACAGATCTTTAAAATACAAGCGTCAAACAAACTTCCCATTAAACGTACCCTTCTCCTTCGTCAAGAAAAAGAATAGCCAGACCACTGCACACATGACATAACTGATGATTGTAGGCTGGAGCTTTTCTATATCTTTTTTGCACCAAACACTATTTCTTTGCTTATCTAACCCACACTACATTTAATTCTTTAGTATTTATTCTATAATAGCCAACTGATCTATTGTTTTGTGCCTATTATGTAAGACTCCTGAAATGTTCGGACAGTACTATGTTTCTGATCAAAATAAATTAAGAATGTATCATGTAGCCCAGTATAATCATGTTGTGATTGTAAAAGCAAGCATTCCTATGATTCAGCAAATGTGGGGAACATCATTAACTGCTAATCATGTTTGCACCATGGCTACCTAAGGAATAATATTGTGTGTAAAATAGAAAAGATAGTGAGGACAATATGCATGATCTATTCTGGTATATCCTTAAAACCCATACACCCTCTCTGTTACACTTAAATGTTAAGAGAATTCTCCTTAAAGCTAGGCACTCTTAAAAGACCTCTTTGGGTAAGGGAGGGAAACCCGCTTGTAATAGCTGATATAATAATGCAAAATAAAAAGTGTGTGTAGGTCTGAACCTCTTCACAGCTTTTCACAAAATCAGTCATAGTGAATTCAGTATGAACATTGCAATATGGCAGTCTAAAGCAGAATAGAGTAGTTGTAAAGAAAACTGTATACCTGTCAAGTTGGACACTGTCTTTCTCTATGCATTCTGTGACAATATGGTATTGGGCCTTCCTCTAAACTGGCCCTTGGGACCCTGATACTAATCATGTAACTGACTGCTAGAGGGCTAAAGGGCAGTGCCAATGATGTATGGGTACAGATGGCACAGCTATGCCCAGCCTAAGCAGTGCATATAGCTGGTTTGTCTTATGTTTATCTGAATATTGATGTTCTGTCAGCTCTTTCACATATTGCTTCATTTGTTTTGTCTGTGCTGTACTGTGATTTTTTTTTTTATTATTTTTTTTTAGTATTAGCATTACAACATACTATTACTCTATCCACTGTAATTCAAATTTCAGAGTGACAAATAAAATTACGGTTAAGTGAGTAATTTAGGAAATTTGTGATAAATGTTTTGTGATGCACTGAATTATGTTAAATGAATTTCATGTTTTGTTTTTGTAATAAGTGCCTTTGTTATTCTTCCTAATCAGTGTTTTTGGTTAAATCATTAGCCATTTACTTCACACTGCCTCATTTCATTTCCTGAATAATCAGTGGTCATATCCCTAATCATGAAACAATGTAGAAGTGGTTAAATCTCTCAGGTAAAGAGAAGTAGCTCATCTCCAACATATCATGGATGTGAGGACTACTGTTAAATGAAACCTATTCTCTGTAAGCTTTATTTTGAATGAAATGACACAAAGATGAAACCAGTTTTGTTTCACAAACAGGCTTAAAGCACACCAACTTGCTGCGTATTGGTGGATAAACTGCACTTTTGTCCCTGTGTGCGATTGTCTGCAGGTTATTGCTTTAGTGAAGGGAATTTAGCCACATTTAGAACACTGCACAAAACAGAAAGCAAGCAGGATTACCAAATTGAACTTCATATGAAACACGATTCAGGAAACGTCTCCAAACAGTATGTAGGTGATCACTGCCCACTGTAATGCATCTACTTGGACACAAAAGATAATTTGTATTGTGTATTGATAATGTGCATGAGTGGTACAGTCACAAGAAATTAATTAGGCATCATGTGATATAATTTGCTCATGCTAAATTGTTTTCTATTTAAACTTTACACCTTTATGGGAAACAAAACTGCTACTTCCTCAAGTAAGTTACAAAAAAACCCACAAAAAAGCTCTCAAGATTCAGCTACTGGGCTTTTAAGAATGTAAACAGAAATAACAATATACATTTACTAAAAAAACAACAACAAAGAATAGTAACATTTTACTGTACAGTCTTGAATACACATTCACATGACATCACACCTGCAAACTTGATATATAGCTATCCATAAATGTTTCTGGATGAAACAGCAGTTTAATATAGACTAGTGGATTTGAGGACAGTGTACAGTTTATATCAAGCTGCTGTTTGTCTCATAAATCTTTTATAAAGAGCTGTGCACCACCTCAGCAGATTTTAAAATACTTTATGAACTGTTTAAAGAATTATACTCATGGTCATGAGGAAAAACGTATGGTTCTCAAAAACTCATTTTGGTACTTGTCTTTATACAGTAAAAACTAAATGGTTTTACTATTTAACCATTTGCTTACTATTAAAGCCATGCTTTATCACTAAGGTCTTTTCAATCCTCTTAAATAGCCAAGGTTAGCAGTGACACTTCACCTGTAGGTGACAGTATCCATTGGCTCTGATTAGATGGCCAGGGTCAGTCCCTGACTGCTTTAGGGGACAGGTGATTGGGTCAACTTCTCACCTACTTAAGCTACTGACCATCGAATCACTGACACTATGTTCCGCCTCCTACAACTGAAGAGAGCTCGTTTGTATGAAACTCTTCAACACCAGAGTGCCGTGATAGCCTGGTAGTCTGCTGCAATATACACAATTAGATACAGAATACAGGGTTGTTTTTTTTCTCAGTCCCCAGTCCGGCCTTCATAATGAAATCCTTTTAGCTTCAAGGTAACCGAATGAACAGAAGAAAGAATCGAGTAGTTGCTAATATCTTTACAGTTCTCTGTACATCCTTTCTTATCCATCTGTTGTCCCACACACACACACACAGAGACAAACACCAATCCAGCAAAACTCTATTTTATCTTGTTGTACATCTGTGTGTGTATGTGGGAAAGATGTGATAAGATAAAAAGATAGACAGGAGGAGGTCCTGCAGAAGCAGGTGGTGCTTGCTGTAGTGTAGAGGTAGGCTCAGCGCTGGGCTTTACAGCAGGGAGCTTGGGGGGCTCTCAGGGGGTGGTGGGGTGTGTGTGGGGCTGTGGCGCATGGGCAGGATGTCGTAGTGGCTTGGGATGTGGCTGTTCCGAGGAAGGTCATAAGGGTTCTGGGAGAAACCAGTCGCCAGGCCGTTGGGTCCCTGTAGGATGCTCACTGTGGGTTCTAATAGAGAATGCAGGTAAAATCTTAGTTAAATTTCTTGGAAGTATACAAACACACAATTTTAGGTGCACTTTATAGATTTGCACACTTACTGACTGTAGCCCATCGGTCAGTAGAAAGGGAAATATTCTTTGGGTAGTGGATCAATTTCCAGCACAGCAGTGACCTTGACATAGTAGTATGTGTTAAAGTGTTGTGACTGTATCAGGTGTAGCAGCAATGCGGGGCTTTTAAAGCATCATGTATATTTACTTTATTAGACACACATATTGTTGATCCATCATGTCCAGTAGGTGTGCATTTAGGCAATATAGTGCATCTTTTTCCATGCACAGTTTGTGTCATCCCAATCTACATACACAAACATCAGACTGCTCTTGGCTGGATATTTTTGGTTGGTGGACTATTCTCATATGAGCTGTTTAAGGGTATTGTCATCAATTTGGCCTGAACATTGGAATATAATTCAGTCAAAAGAGTATTTGTGAGGTCAGGCACCGATGTTGAATGAGAAGGTCTGGCTTGCAATCAACGTTCCAATTCATGCCAAAGGTGTTCAGTGGCGTTGATGTCAGGGCTCTGTGCCATTCCTGAAACTGTTGCCAAATAATTGGAAGCATACAACTGTCTAAAATGTCTTTGTATGCTGTAGTATTAATATTACCCTTCACTGGAACTAAGCGGCCTAGCCAACACCACTATCCAACTGCCACCACATTTTACTGTTAGCATTATGCATTTCAGTAGGCAGTGCACAATGATCTTAGGCTTGTGTGCCTGGACAAGAAGTTCCTATGGCTTGATTTTATGTACCTGTTAGCAATGGGTGTGGCTTAAACACCTGAACTCAATAATTAGGAGGGGTGTCCACATACCGTACTGATGGCAAAATATTGTACAAAGAAATCAGAACAAATATTTTCTTATTGGATAATTATGCTTACAGTTTAATAATACATAGGACAGTTCTTCATTTCTCCTTCAGAAAAATTACATGCATATACTGTATCATTTGTGTTTGAATGCCTCCATACATGGATGAGGCAGTCTGTCTCTCCACCCATAATAACCCTTTGTCCACTATCACAAAACTTATAACAGGAAGTAATGTCACAAGATGAACCACTCATGGTATTTGGTGTACAGCGTACATGATGGCTGGGGTACAGGTTGGCAGAAACAGATTTATAGTGTATAGCAACAGCTTGGCTACAGTCAGTAACTGTATACCCACAAAGTGAACCTAAATGGTACACTTACTTTTCTGTACTGAATTTCCACCCTCTAGCAACACAGAAATGACCAAAAAAAAAAAAAAAAAAAAAGGTTTCAAAGTTATCACTGAGCAATACTTGTATTTGAAATATTTTAGGTATATTTTGTATAACATCCTGTGGATGCAACAGAAAGCAAAACGCTGGCTTTACTAATCACATTACCTGACTGCATTTCTGAAGCCCTTCCTCATATCTAACTCACCCATGTCGTAGATGTTCCTGGTTGCAGAGGTGCGGGTGGTAGTGTTAGTGCCGGTGCAGAAGGCCAGGTCCCTATGTGCAGGAGACTTCATCTCCACATAGCTGCTCTCTGTGTGCTTGCAGGTCAGACCTGGTGGGTCCCGGATGGTGGCATATGGATTCTCACTGTTCAGAGAGCATGAGCTGGAGCTGCACATGGATGGCTTGATGTAGTCTGCAGACCACATAGAAACAGATACTGTATATAAATTCTGTACCAGCAGAACTAGATGAGGAAAACAGAGTTCAAGAGACTTTCAGGTTATCTTTACTAAGATTAATGCTGTGTAAACACACTATGTAAAAACAGCATTTTTTTAGTACTATGCAGTTTTTGATGTAACCCTATTCGCAGTGTCTAGGGCAGATAAGAACATCTTATGTGGACTGGCCAATCTGCAACATCCTAGAGGAGAGTCTTGTTAAAATTCAGGGGAGAGAATTGCATTACACCCTCTAGCATACAGCCATGCACGTTATCTGCAGCTAAAGCAGGGGGGAGGGTGAAAGTGCTGAGCATGGAAGTGTGTGTAGCAGTGTAGGTGTGCATTCCAAACAATTGGTTATTGAATAGCTGGTGGCTATACTGATTTATCCAAAACAGATAAATGTAGACACACTACAAACATCATCAGAAGAGGCAATCCGATAGACACGGAGCGTTACCAAGAACACTTTTAGAAACATTTTCAATTCCAGCAAATTGATAAAAAGGCTGCTGATTAATCAAAAGTCACATATATCCTATTAGTACAAAAACAGATTATTATTGGCCAAGTAAGCAAGGGCTTTCAGGGTCAGCAGCCAAACTCTTGAAAGTTGATCCAGTCTCACCTACAGAGGCTCATTTTTTTAGGCTGTTTACAACAGAATTGAGACAACACTGGACCTAGGAGATCAATTTAAGGAGCTGTGAGTGTGTTTGTGTCTCTCTGTGTTTGTCTGTCTGTCTGGAAGCTGAGGTTGTGATGAGGGTAGAGATCAGATTAATTGCAGACCCACAAACAGCAGTGAGATGGGTAAGGGCCCATGGCCTTAAGTGGTTGCTCTGGGCTGTCAGAAACCGTGAGGGTCTTTATGTAACTGACCAGCACAGAGAACAAGCATCAGAAAGCTGAAGGACAAAGTATAAAATTATGTTCCTGTTTCCTGTGAATAAATATATACAGAATGAAATGAGAGGTTGGAAACCTTTGCACAGGGATGTCCAAGGACCTTTATATTCTAAGGTCAAACCACATGGTTTTGGTTCTGACCAAACATGCTGATTTTGTTCATTTAGTTTGGGCTCGTATGCTCTGGATCATACAGACACATACGTTCTTTCTCCACACTTTGGCATTCCTATCACTTTGGTAGAGGTTCATCTTGGTTCCAGAACTTTTGTGGCTCATCTCTGTATTTCTTTGTGAATTCCAATCTGGCTTTCTGATTCTTAATGCTGATGAGTGGTTTGCATTTTGTGGTATGGCACTTGAAGTCTTCTTCCACCCCTGCCATGTGGAAATTGTTGGTGATGTCACCAACTGTTGTTTTGGGGGTTTTCAGTCATGTTGATTTGATGTCACTTGCTGAACTCAATTCAATTAAATTTGATTTAAATAGCACTTTTAACAACGGACATTGTCACAAAGCAGCTTAACTGAGATCCGGATATAAAACTGCTGAATAAAAAAAGAAAAAAAGAAAAGATCCCTAACGAGCAAGCCAGTGGCAAAGGTGGCAAGGAAAAAATTCCTGAGACGATAAGAGGAAGAAACCTTGTGAGGAACCAGATTTTAAAGGCAGCCCATCCTCTTCTGGGTGACACTGGATAGTGTGATTATAAATAATGTCTCTTCTATAACTGTACACTTTAGAATCAAAAAGTACAAATTGTGTTAACAGGAACTTAAGTATGAGTGCCATTAGAGTTTTAACTTTAAGTCTATTGTATCAAACTGAAATTATTAACTGTTCAATGACGGAGACTTGAGTGTAAACTGGCTATCCAAGAAAGAACATCCACAGCCATCTTCAGGGTGTCTGCATAGTACCATCAACAATAATCTAATGCTGAATTTGAGGTGGAGATGAATGTTTCCTGTGTACTAATTATGAGTTGTGCAGTGTTTTCTTTGGCTTTTTCTACATGGAAGTTAAGAGTTACGACCTTTAGTTGAAGAATGTATTAAAATAATGTGTTGGGGTGATTCTCCCTGTCCCTGGCAGGGGGTCCAGCGGTTCATGTGTATCTGGGAACATGGGTAACTCCTGTTTTTCGCAGTGTGCTCAGGTGTCCAGTTCCTGGCAAATTTTCAACTGGTTCCAATCCTCTGAAGCTTTCTTATTATGATCTTGATTGAGCATAATGTTATTTTTAACTGCATTTAAGCAATATTCTATAACTATTGGTCTCTTTTTTGTTGAAAGCTCTTGGTGATGGATGATAAGGTCATTTTACATGTGTGAAACCTCAAAATGGGTTTCTCAAAAGACAAATTTTTAAATGCAATTTTTCCAAAGATAACTATTTTAATTTATCTTAAAAGTTCCTTTAATGTGCCAATATATTTCCCACAGATAAAATACTGTTATTTAAAAAAAAAATATGAAAATGATTTTTGTTTGTTTTAGTGTAAAAAGTAAATGTTTGCATGTAATGTTTATTTTATACAGTTTGCCCATGCCAGAATTTCTGAAATTGTGCATCACAGGGTTATTACCTTTAGCAACTTGAGTGGTTTTGTTGTCTTGCAGTGTCAGTGTATCCTCTTGTGTCACACCTAATTCAGTAAAGCACACACAAACAGAAATGTGTATGCATATAAATGTTCATGTTGTAAATAGTAATACACAATTCAATTTTATACCCAACAAACAGCTTTTAAGCTGGAAAGCCTGATTCAATGTGTTTACCAAATGTACAGGAAAAAATGATGAGGATCAGGTAGTAGACAACATCACACTGCGTTCTGAGGAAGAAAGCTGTCTGATTTACAATTCTCTTGATAACCTTGCTCAAAGCAATTTACCCAGGAAAGAGTGTAACTTCAGTGATCACCCAGGTAGGAATATTACAAAATGTTCAAGGTGATGTTAAGAATGTAAACTTAAGTGCACTTAACATACTGTAAGCAGGAAGCAACTGATAAAAGCTGTGTGAGTATTTCCATTGCCTCCTGCTACCAGAGTAAAAGCTATCTGCAGAAACATGATTACAAATTGGTTATCAGCCATCAGCAAATTCTAAAGTGCCCTGTGTTTATCCTTTATTCAGCTCTGGTTACAGTTTTGGTGGCCAAGCAATTGTTATCCACAAAAAGAAATGAACTCTGGACTGAAAATTTATTGTCCATGGGTGAATACTGGAAAATGAAGCAAGGTTAATGGCAACAGGACTTCATTTAGAAAACTAAACACAATTCAGAGCAAGTTCAATTAATTACATTTTACAGTTCAATACTGTGATCTTTCGTTTTAACAATTCATAAAACCACCATACAGAATATAATGTCATGTTTAACCGAGGTTAGGAAAACTCAGCATCTTGCTGTCCAAGTCTGTAATTTCAGGTAGTGTAATTTTACTTCCTCTATGGAAACTGATGGAAAACCCAACCCAGAGACTAAATCCTCTGCCTCCTGCCTCTTTCATGCCATTGCAGGCTTATCATCTGTCCCACACTCAGACATATCAGGTTGAGAAGCCTGAGATGATGGGCACAGAACTAATGTGTTTCCTCCTTTCTTGTTCATGGTGACCCTGGGGAATGTAGACTGAGTAGGACCTTTTGTTTGTGTGTGTGAGAGAGTACCAACAGTGAGGACCTATTAAAGCCACAGCAGGGAAAAGCCACATGCTAGAGCTGGAAGCTTTTCTAGTACAAAATATTTGCCATCAGCAGTCACTACTCAGCATGATGATGGGCCCCTGCTTATTCTACAGTGCCTGGACAGCAGCTAGTGTATGTAGATATGGGAAAGTCACTTCATTTTTTGTAGGCTGTAGGTAGAACTTGATGTAATTTGTTTTTGAAATTATATGAGCATGTCTGCATGTGTCAAACTCTCATGTAGTAATTGCAGCAAGAGATAAAAAGAGAGATAAAGAGCATAGACACTTACCAAGGTCATTCAGATTGCAATACGCTCTCCATTCTGAGTTGCTCCTATCCCCCTTCTGTGTGAAACAAAATACGTCACAGTTAAAAGATGTTAATTACGTTCAAGGCTTGTTTTTGTGGTTATGTGAAAGGTCATGTGTGGGTAATTGGTTTGTGTGTGTGTGGAGGTGCTTGCCTTCAGAGTTAGAGTGCCATCCAGATTGTTAGTGTTGGAGGAGGGAATGTTGCACTGGGCCACAGTGTGGTAGCTGGGGTTGGAGAAACACTGGCCACTGTTACTCTGAGATGTGTCTGATTGAAAGAGAACACATTTATAAGACCCTAATTTTGATTATAATACAAGTGCAAAAAATAAAACAAGATCATGACAGATATATTCTCTGCATTTTCCTCACAATATGCATAGGTAGTAACCTGGTGACAGGTGGCACTAAGATGCTGAGTTAGAATAAATTATCATCAAGAGGTATGATTAGGCATGCCGCAGTGATATCTGATCAAATCAGTGCTTCTTATTTCTTTTAAAAACCAAATGAGCGCAATGTAGCGCAGTAATTATTTCATAAGAGCATATAATTAGAATTTCACTGATGGACATATCATCAATATCTTAGGGCTATCATCAATATCTCAGTGGTAACCACCTGGCCAAAATAAATTTTGCGTTTGATGAAATATATGTTCTAAGCATATTTCTTCAGCCTATATCAAATTTGTAGCTATTTAAGATGAAGTATGTTCATGTAAATAGTGTACAGTGATGCCTGAAAGTTTCTGAAACATTTAGAATCCACGTACAGCAATAACAGAAACTTCCTATAACTGTTGATCAGTCCTGCACAACTCTGGGATGTTGGTGTTCTTCTTTAACCATTCTTTGGTTGAACGACTTGTGGATGAACCACTAGGATCAATTAACCATTAGGATCGTTGTTTTGCTGCATGAGATCGCTTTCTCTTATGATTAAGATTACGGACTAATGTTCTTATAATTCAGAATTAATTGTTCCATCAATGATGCCAAGTCGTCCTGGCCCAGATGCAGCAAAACAGGCCCACACCATGATACTACCACCACCATGTTTGATAGATGGGATAAGGTTCTTTTACTGGAATGCAGAAAGTTACAAACTTTCAAGCAGCACTGAACATCCAAAAATCTGGTTGTAATAAATGGACGTTCATACCTGTGCTTGAGAAGGTCTTGCATCTGTCTTAAGAGTATGTCTTTGTGGATGGATAAACTGCTTTAAAAACCATCACTTAACCCTGCTGTGGTTGACAACTACAGACATGTTTTATTCCTCCCTTTTCTTTCCAAAACTCCTGAAAGAGCTGTTTTTAATCAACTCTCCAATTTTCTCACACAGAACAACCTCCTGGACACCAAGCAGTCTGGCTTCAAGACCAATAACTCCACAGTGACTGCTCTGCTTTCCGTCACTGCTAGCCTTACGACTAGCAAGAGCAACCTCTAGATCATCTGTCCTCATCCTACTTGACCTCTCTGCTGCTTTTGACACTGTGAACCATCAGATCCTCCTGTCAACTCTCTCCAGCCTGGGTGGAGAGTTCTGCACTGGGTGAAATCCTATTTCTCAGAGAGATCATTCAAGGGATCATGGAGGGGAGGTATTCTCTGAAACTCAGCAACTCACAACTGGCGTTGCACAGGGGTCAATTCTGGGTCCACTGCTCTTTTCTATCTACACTACATCTCTAGGGCAAGTGATTGAGTCTCCTGGCTTCTCATAGCATTGCCATGCTGACGACACCCAGCTCTATTTGTCCTTCCAGCCTGACGATCCATCCGTCTCTGCATGCATCTCTACTTGCCTGTCGGACATCTCGGTCTGGATGAGGGAACACCACCTTAAGCTCAACCTGGGAATATCTGAGCTTCTCGTCATCCCAGCCTGTCCCTCAATCAACCACAACCTCACTGTACAGCTCGGCTCAACCACACTCAAGCCAACCATGGCGGCCAGGAATCTTGGGGTGGTTCTCGATGACAGCTTGACCTTTACAGACCATATCTCAACAACTGCATGGTCCTGTAGGTTCATCCTGTACAACATCAAGAAAATCTGTCCATACCTCACTGAACAGACTACACAACTACTAGTCCAGGCTCTTATTATATATAAAAACTGGACTACTGCAACTCACTACTCTCTGGCCTCCCAGCCAGCTCCATCAAACCCCTTCAAATGATTCAGAATGCAGCAGCACATATCGTCTTCAACCAGCCCAAGAGAACCCATGTCACACCCCTCTTCATCTCCCTCCACTGGCTTCCTGTAGCCGCCCGC
>JAOUWY010000054.1:27503562-27514095 GCA_025728095.1 Prietella phreatophila | reverse complement strand
AAAACTGCATAAAAAATGTTTTTAAGCTGTTTATTATATTTATTATTAGATGATGCTGTGCTCCCCTACATTCTTTTAAATGTCCATGGAATAAAATAAACTATTAGATGCCACAAGTGTACCTTCTGCCATCATTTATACATCTGAATGACCATGAAAAACGAAGCAGTGTGATAAAATTAAAAATGACCTTATATGGCCATGGGCATTGTTTCGACTCAGGACAGCTTCATTTGCTGCTATTGTCAATCAAATGTCTGATGCCGAACATCACAGCACTTCACCTTCACGCGTTCACTGAGAGTAGGCTAATGGTTGAGAGGCAGGAATTTGGTCAATAGTTGCTGCAAGCCTTTTTATAATTGAACAATTGGGGTGCGAGAAGGTTGGAATTACAGTGAGGGGTTAAAGCAATGCAAATATGCACACACATGATGCAGTATCAGACCACAAGCACATCATAATGAAACTAAAGACGAATCCTGGACATTTTCTCAAATTTAGAAATCCCAGCCGGATGCTTTTTTAAGGTCTGAAAAAGAGGACATGTCCAGGAACAAGAGGACGTATGGTCACCTTAACAAAATCATTTCAGAGAACAATGTGTGTTAATTTCTACCAAATTAATTTTGCGCAAAATTTATTTGAGCGTGCACCAGGAGGTTGTTCGTGCAGAAGTAGCTGTCTTTTTGACGTAACTGTAACAGATTAGAGTTACCAGTTTTTTGTATCCTGATTACGAAACACCATTACATTGTATTCAGTTACTAGCGAAGCGTGAATAGTTTTAGCAATGGTAATACACAAAGAAAGAATAACTATTAAATGTCTTTAAAATGCAATAATTTAAACATACAGTGCTGTGAAAAAGTATTTCTTCTGTCAAAACAAAATCAAAGACAAAACAATGCAACCTAAGTAAACACAAAATATAGTTTTTAAATGATAATTTTATTTACTGAAGCAAAATATTTATCCAATTACAACTGGGCCTGTGTGATAAATGTATTTGCCCTCATAGTTACTAACTGTCCAAATCTATGAAATTGCATTCATAATGGAGTTCAGCTGGACTAGATGCAACCAGGCCTAACTACTGCAAACCCTGTTCAATCAAATAAACACATAAATAGAACTTTTTCAACAGCATGAATTTGGTTAAAAGGTCTTACCCAGTAACACACTATGTCAAAGTTGAAAGAAATTCCAGAAATGATGAGGAAGAAGGTGATTGAAATACATCAGTCTGGGAAGGGTTACAAAGCTATTTCAAAGGCTCTGGGACTTCAAAGAACCACAGTGAGAGGCATTATCTCCAAATGGAAAAACCCACAGTACAGTAGTGAACCATCCACCGAAGTGGCTGCCCTTCCAAAATTCCTTCAAGAGCACAGCAACTATTAATCCAGGAAGTCACAAAAAAGCCAAGGACAACATCAAGGGTCTTACAGGCCTCTCTTGCATCAATACAGATAGTAGGAAAAAATACACTACAAAATACAATACAGACAGTAGGCAAAAATGGCATCTATGGAAGAGTGTTGAGGTGAAAACCCCTGCTAACCTAGAAGAACATTAAGGCTCATCTGAATTTTGCCAAAACACACCTTGATAATCTCAAACCTTTTGGGAGAATGATCTGAGCTGAAAGTGGAACTGTTTGAAGGACAGGGGTCCCGTTCCATCTGGCGTAAACCAAACAGAATTCCACAAAAAGAACATCATACCTTCGGTCAAGCATGGTGGTGGCTGTGTGATGGTGTGGGGATGTTTTTCTGCTTCAGGGCCTGGGCAACTTGCAATAATTGAGGGAATCATGAATTCTGCTCTCTACCAGAAAATCCTCAAGGAGAATGTCTGGTCTTCAGTCCATAAATTGAAACTCAAGCGGAACTGGATTATTCAGCAAGACAATGATCCAAAGCATAGGAGTAACAAAAACAGATTTTAAGTTTAAAGAGGCAATTCGTTATGTGTTGGATAACTTTATTTTTGCTTCAATAAAATAAATAAATAAATAAATAAATAAGAACTGCATTGTGTGTTTATTCAGGTTGCCTTAGTTTTATGTTGTATTTCATTTGAAGATGTAAAACTATATAATGAGATATACACAAAAGAAGAAATCAGATATATTAAATACTTTTTTACAGCACTGTATGAAAAACATATGACATTTTAATAAGTATTGATGTCAAATATGCTGATAGGTTAATTGGGTATGAAAATTCGCCTCTGTGTGTGAACGAGTGTGTGGATATTTATGTGCATGGTGCCCTGCGATAGACAGCATCCAGGGTGTATTCTCGCCTTGTGCTCAGTGTTCCCAGGATAGGCTCTGAATTCACTGCAACCTTAACCAGGATAAAGTGATTGCTGAAGGTTAATTGAATGTACCCATTATTCTGCTGCAACACTTTTTCCTTCTCACTAAGCATAAACTTTCTGTATGGTGTTTAAATAGTGTCTTTAATAGAAAGTGTGTGCAGTTGTTAAATGAGTAAACAAAAACTGAGTTTCTGTGAGTATAATTTTTTGCCATTTGGCCTCCAACCATTTTTATACTACTGTGGTATCAAATGTTGTTTTATGATTTGGCAGCCATCTAATGTGAGTGGATTCCAAATTGGACATTAAAAATAAATTTGAAAATTTGGCAAATTAGCGCCAATACTAACTTTCTCAGCTGATACGATAGCCGATTATTCTGAGTGATATCGGTCTATACCGATAGTTCTTCCTTTTATGCCTTCTTCTATATTACTAATAATTTATTCCACAATCCTGAAGCAAATGCAAATTAAAACTTTATTCTCTCCATTTCAACAAGTTGTTTCACAGTAACTGGTCTCATAAACAAAACACATTACTCAAATTACCATTAACACATGAACTAAATTCTGAAAATTAAAGTAAGATCTTTTTGAATGTTTTGAATGTCATATTAACAGAATTAATTGACTGAATTCTTTAAAAAATTAAACTCCTGTTAGGCTTCACATTCATTCACCACAAACAAAAGCATTTCTACTTCATCACTGAATATCAAACTGGTAATATATAATATAAACTTTTTTATATATTAACATTAACTGGATATGAAATGTACTACTCTACAAATGAATTTTTCTGTGCAATATATAGTTTTTTGTGAACTCATCTTCATTTAAATCTTTCAATGGTGAACTGTCGCTTTAATTCAGCGTGAGCAGTGCGGCAAAAAAAATGTTTTGACTCGATGTCGAAACTCCGGCTTCACTGCTGCAGCATCAAATTTTAGCCTCAATATATTCTCTGTATATTAAGTTACTAATAACTTAACTTGGGGCAGCTGTGGCACAGATGGCACAGGTTGTCCACTAATCGTAGGGTTGGAGGTTCGATTCCCAGCCTGGATGACTCCACATACCAAAGTGTCCTTGGGCAAGCCACTGAACCCCAAGTTGCTCCCGATGGCTAGTTAGCGCCTTGCATGGCAGCTCTCGTGTGTGATTATTGACATAGTGAATCTTCTGAATGCAAGTCCCAACTATGAGTATGGCCCTTGGTAATAAACATATTTTCAAGGTAGACCTAAAGTATTTTCTCTATAGTACTTGATATTAAGATAATTTCTTAGTTTAGTCAAACTGTAATTACATTTCTCTCTGGTCATAAATGAACTGTGTAGTGTTGAATATATTCTAACCCTATAATACACCACCTGCTTCACCCAATGAGCTTTTCTGCTCATCAAGGCAGGGAATTTAATTTGTGGGAATCAGATGCTGTACTGCATGATTGCAACAAATACATTCATATACTGTTCTGCAAATTATGAGCATGTACCGTCAGGTCCATAAGTATTTGTACACATTTGACACAATTTTTGTAAATTTACCTCTGTATACCACCACAATGGATTTGAAATGAAAGCCAATTGAGCACGCTTTTCACTTACTGAAGACAAAAGTGAAGGCAGAAAGACCCACAAACAAGCACTAACTGAAGGCAGCAGCAGTAAAGGCCTGGCAAAGCATCCCAAGGGAAACTCAGCATTTGGTGATGTCCATGGGTTCCATATTTTGCATCTAAGTATTAGAAATAATCCAAATAATCATATTTATGATTATGCTGGTTTGTCCAATTACTTTTGAGCCTAGGAAAATCGAGGGATTCTGAAGAAATGTCTGTAATTCCTAAAATGTTTTGTTAAACCCCTTGAATTAACCCTGAAAGTCTACACTTCAATCAAATCTCGACTGCTTCATTTCAAATCCACTGTGGTGATGTACAGAGCAAAATTTACAAAAAAGGTTTTCACTTCCAAATACTTATGGAACTGTACGTATATAATGTCTAGTCTTGGTGTTGGTCATGATCTTTAGAGTGACTACTCTATGTTTACCTCTGTTTGCTTACCTCAAAGTATTTGTAGTATTACAGGGGCAGTATTTGTCACAAATAAGTCCATACAACCCTGGGGGGCAGAATCTCTCCTGGCAGTGAGGTCCTTTAAAGCCTGTGTCACACAGACAGGCACCGTTGATGTGGTAACACTTGGCCCCATTCTGACAGTCGCAATGGAGGGCACACTGCTGGCCATATGTACCGACAGGGCACTCCTCTTGGCACCTGGCACAGTAGACATACTTTACTGAGAGCAGAAGACCTCACCACACTCTTAATTTTCAATGTCCTGCCTGCCTCTATCTCTGTCAGAACACATTAGGAAAACATAGTCTGAGATTTAGTCATATTTTGGGTCAGGCTAATCTAGAGGTCATAAGTCAGAGCTCTGCAATGTTTTGGCTCTACTTGTGTTCATCTTCTCCTCTGGAGCAGAGCAAGGTGAGGCCACTGTCATTACCTACAGTGAATATAATTAAAACCATGGCCTTTCTCTGCGTGGAATAGTAAAGTGACTTAAGGAGAGAGAGCTTTCTCAAGAAGTTAAATATACAATCTTGGCAGAGCATCAATCTCAAGTGTCCAATGAAGCCATTAGGAGACAGATAAATAGCTCAATTAAATTATAAAATGGAGTAGTTATGTTTCGCATTTAAATTACAGCAGCAGCGGCTGTACTGGGAGACATGGGTGTTATTGCAGAGGGGTGGGGGAGGGGAGGGTTTGTCCTAACACAATCTCAGATAATTCCTGCTGAGTTAATTCACCTGTCACAGAGCAAATGAATGAGAGCAATTTTGCAAAATATTAGAGAAAAAGAAGGACTTGTCCTAGAAGCATTTTATCCTACAGACTATCGCCTTACCAAGCTAATAAACCCTCAGGACAACTCGCTGTAATACAGAGACAAAGCCATTTCAATTAACTAGTAATACTACATTACTGGTAATTAATGGCTAGAAACAACCTGAGTAGGGGTGGGGTTGATGGACACAGGAGGATCAGATTAAGATGAAAACAATGCTTAGAGCAGCTAAACATATAATAATACATCACAAAACATGTACCATTTCTTTTGTTTGCTTGCAAACACAAGTAGACAAGACAAAAAATAAATGTTAACCTTTATGTGAAAAACAACATAATGGAACTTACAGCTTGGCCACAATAAAACTGTCATTAACTGTCATTAAGAGGACAAAGAAATCTTGCGCACTCACTAAAGCCATGAACAGAAGACATAATGTCACTATGGCTTCATCATCATACTGGTGGGGTGCTAATTTCATGTAATTTCATTGCTGAGTACCTGCGGCCAGTGTAGCCTGCCATACACTGGCACTGTCCAGTGATGTGGTCACACAGTCCCCCATTACGGCATGAGCAGTCCTTGCTGCAGTTGATGCCAAATTTGCCTAATGGGCAGGGCTGGGCACACACAGACCCCTGTGGTGTAACAAAGAAAGAAAGCGTGTGTCTGAGTATTGGAGAATATTATCACTAAAAGTCTCAGGGATTTAACAGAAAGATGACACATAATGAGTATTAATGAGACTTTGCACATTTCATTTTTAATAATAATAATGAGCATCAGTTGCTGTGAGGTTCTTTGCAGATAGCTTGCATTTCTTTCACTCTTAAATTTCCAGCTATGCAGTATCCCGGTCAGAGTCCCTACCCCACTACTCCCCTGTCTCAAAAACTCTATATTCATTTAACCTTTAGTTTAGCCCCCAATTACCCTTTCTCCATGGCTTTCTCAGTTTCAATCCATCTCATGCCATCTATTCCTCCATCAGTCATCATTTGTTCCCCTCTCCTTCATTCTCTCTGAACCTTTTTTCTCATCATCTGTCCCCTGGTCCCTGTTCCCCTCCTCTCTCTGTCATTCTTTCAATCATCTCCCTTGTCACGTTCCTACTTTTATTCTTTCACCAGTTGTATGCAGTGAGCCTTACAGTCCAGCCAGCCGGACATGAGCACTCTCCAGTGATGTGGTGGCAGGTTCCACCATTCTGGCAGGGGCAGCGCTGCTCACACTGGGTCCCATGACTGCCGGATGGACAGTGCACACCGCAGCTGCCATAGCACAAGAACAAAAACTTGCTCAGACTTGCTTAGTGCCACTGCATTGGGTTAGAGCAAGAAATATGTAAAGCCATCCAAGAGCCATTTTTGGAGGGGAAAAAAAAAACATTTAACTAAAAGACACCAAACATGCACAATGCATCAGAAACTGTTACACAGGTAATGCTACAGGAAACCATATCTATGCATTTGGCATGCATGAAAAGCTACTTACACAGCACCCATATACCCAGGGGCACAGATGCACTCGCCTGTCTCATGGTGACAGGTGGCACCGTTAAGACATTGGCACTGCAGCTGGCAACCTTTGCCATAGTAGCCAGGCTCACAGGGGTCCTCACATCGCCAGCCCTGGTAGCCATCTGTGCAGACACAAGCCCCAGTGATGGGGTTACAGAGGGCTCCGTTCTGACACTGGCAGCGGTTACTGCAGTGAGGTCCCCAGTAGCCACTCTCACAGCCTGGGGCACAAAAACAAGCACAGAGGACAAACATTACAAATGAACAAAAAGAATATTGCATTTGATGGGTCTATTAGAAATAACCTGGAAGTCATATACACATTTACATTCTGTTTTTCCATAGTGATTTAGTCAGGGACATAAAGTTATTAAATATGCATTAAAACAAATAAGCTTCTACACTGGAGAAAATAATCAATATGTGTCACATTCCAATCCTTGAAGAGCAATGCTCATTATTACTACCATGTGAACAATGTTCCATTCTTCAATTCAATTCAGTTCAGTTCAATTCAATTTTATTTGTGGAGCACTTTACAACTATTTCAACTGCCAAAAAAGTAGCTATACTGTTTAAAATGTTGGGTCTAGTGTAGAGCTACAGACCTAATAAGCAAGCCAGATGTGAAAATGGGTAGATGAAATTTTTGCTACATGAAGTGCAAATGTGGGAGTGCAGTGTTAAAAAACCAAGGTTATCACACACTCAGAGGGACACAAGTGACAAAGGAATGTCAGTAGGCAAGCATCTAGACCACCAGGCCAGAATCCATTGCCAGAAGCATGTATAAATGAGCCAGCACAAGTACCATCTAGACCAATAACTCAACCCCTGAGTAAATAATTCCATTCCATTCCAACTACGAAGCAGCATTTAAAAGCCTCTACAGGAAAGTGTATGATACCAGTTCTACTGCTGAATGCATTATATGGTACATGAAGAAATAGCAACAGGAATGCCATGTGTGAGTGGTGATGTGGTGCAGGATAGGCATATTAGGATTACATCTTACAGCCATTTTTCATTTATTTAGATTATCCAGTCTAAGTGTGTTGATGTTTATCAGATAAACTATAGACTATCAACTTGTGAATGAACATCTGTTGATGAACATCTGTAGAGTGTTCAAATAAAGTGTTAGCAAAAGGTTTGTATTGAAATAACCCACCAAGCCAGATAGATGCCTATATATGCCAGATATATTTCTGTAAGCATTTAGTCTATTAGCCTATGTGGGGAAATAAGTAAGTGTTATGTGTAGAAATGACACAGTTTCAATACCCAGGATTGGTATTGTGGAAGTACCAGTTTAAAATAAATACACAAATGGAAAAGATAGGAATTGGACTAGGAGGCTCAATAATATTTATTATATTTGCAATGCAAGTGATTTTGTGTGAAAGCTGTGGTTTGCAAAAGTCATGTTTTAAGCGATGCATTTTCCCTTTATTGTTAAGTTACTGTTACCTATCGTAGACTGAAGACTGGAGCGTGGTTCTCCATAACCACGGCACTTAAGTAGAAAACATAATCATACTTGAAGTACAAACCCCTGTGATAGATCAAGGTAATTAAGCTAATGCTCAATCCCGGAAGCGAGAAAGACGAGCCACAGTGCCATTTGCTGGACATCTCGTGACAGAACCCTCCTCCAAACGGTGCTCCTCCCGGCACACCAAGAACCCCCCTCCAATGGGGGTCCTGGGGTCCTGGGCCCCTGTTCGAAATGTCTCTCGCTGTCACTGGCAACAAGGCAGTCTCAGATGGGCGGCTTCCTCTGCAGAGACCTCCCCGTAGGGCTCAGGCTGGATCTCCACAGCTGAGACCTCCCCGTAGGCCTTCCTCGGCTGTATTGGTAGACTTGGACGTTGGCTGAACTTGGACGGCAGAGACTGGAGACCTGACTTGGACGTCCGGAATTTGAGACGGGACTTGGACATCCAGAACTTGAGATGGGACCTGGGCATCCGGAACTTGGAACTTGGCTTGGACGTGGCTTAGACTCGGGACGTGGCTTGGACTTGAGACTGGAGACTCTGTTTGGACTTGAACTGGAGACTCGGCTTGGACTTGGACTGGAGACTCGGCTTGGACTTGGACTGGAGACTCGGCTTGGACTTGGACTAGGGCATGAGACTTGGCTTGGCAGGGCAGTGGGATGGCCTTTTCAGCTGGGCTGGACAGCGAAACGGCTTCCTCGGCTGGGCAAAGATGATAGGCTGATCAGCTGAATAGTGGGTTGCGGCACCTAGTGTGCAGGCATAAAATTCATTCTCGGTCAACGCCACCTATCGTGTAGGCGTGTAGGCGTGAATTCAATCAGTTCGTATTTGGTGTGAAAGCAACTTTCTCTATTAGCAAGTTGCAAAGAACACTGAATGAAGTCAATTGACAACAAAAAAAATCACACACACCCCCCCAAACGCTGAACATAAACTGGCATGATTCAGACAGCCTTACGCCTCTCATTCACCTCCAGCAGACACTACAATAAAAAACACCAGCAGGAAGCCTGAGCTGCAGGAAGTGAATATTTACGTATTAATTCTGGCTTCATTGCTGATAAATACTAACAGATTTGGGGAATGGTCTACCTGTGTTCATTTGGCTGAGTTAAAAGGGATATGTTAGAAAAGGATGAGGTCTTAATGAAACCTGTTGGCAGGGAGGAAGCCATGCCCGTTCTCTTTAGCAGGCAAACATGAACCACATGATCAGCAATGGGAGAAAAATCCATCACATCACCAAGGGGGGTCACCCAGCAGAGTGGTAGCGTCTTCTCAGACTTGTCTGGAGTATGCTGGATTAAGTGGCCTAGAGGGGGTGGCTGAGCGAGGTATTGATTTGAGTAAATCTGGCATGAAGGCTGAGCTTACATGCCACACAAATGACCAAGCCCCTATGGAAGCGGAGAGTCGGTGGGTGGTCGGGTGAGATGGATGAGCAGTTCATCGCTTGCTCCGCTTACAGTCAATCATTTGTCCACCCCCTACCATTCAGCTCTCCCACGCTGATGAGAGAGCAGACAAACACAGCACATCACCAGCTGTCTGACCCCAGACCTTGTAAAATCTTCATCAGACCTAAAGTGACAGCCTAACTTCTTCAACTTCAGCCACTGAATGAGTCCTGATGCAGCCAAAAATTCACCTGTGTGGCTCGATTGCAATGGCACTAAATTACTGTGGAAAAGAACAGACAGCTAAAGTGGGAAATTCAGGCAGAACTTAACTTGTAGAAGTTTCCTCCCCTCTTGGCCCCCAGGAGCTTCACAACATGTTGCCATTGGAAGAGTTAAAGTCTCGTTTTCCCCAGCAAAGTGACTCATTAGCCCACCTCTAGCTAAAGCCCATTAAATTGCCGTCTCTCCCTGTACAAGAGCTTTTACTGACTCACCGGAACCCGGCTGTCACTGTGGACCTCTGACAGCATTTAGCAGTGATTAAGGAGCAAGAGTACATTCAGCACCACTGCAAAGACTGCAAACACATACGTACTGCATGATGTGCACTAGTCTGGTTTTGAAGGTTAGGTAACAAAAGCTACTCACAAGAATGAGTTGAAATCTGAAGGGAATTAGGGAGAAATGGATGCGCACACCACACCCCATGGGGAGAGATTTGTTTGGGATTGTTTGAATAAGTGTTTCTATGTGGGGGCAGAGAATCCAACTCAAGTAGTGAGACCTGCACTGTAACCCACATTAATGGCACCAGGTTTAGCACTAACCAGCAAATTGGAGGGTGTGCATTGTGGACACAACCCATGCACTTTCTCTCAACAAACTTCACTTAGTTTGTACAGAATGTGTGT
>JAOUWY010000054.1:27454919-27465843 GCA_025728095.1 Prietella phreatophila | reverse complement strand
TTATGGGCCTGAGCTCAAATAAAGGAAAGCTTCACTACTGTGACTACAACGATCCCGGTGTCCTTCTCATTCATCCAAGAACCACACCAACACAACGCAGAGATATTTCGGGTGGAGCACACCGACGAAGAGGGTTTTTTATTTATATATATATATAGTGTGTGTGTGTGTGTATATGTGTGTGTATATAAAATTAATAAATAAAGTGGGCTGATTTTGATCATGTTGTCTCAAAGCATCATGTTAATAGTGCCATCTGTGAACTGAAAATGGCAGTGTCCCAACAATTAAAATAGCCTAAAATTTGGGTTAGCTTACATTGTATACACAAAAGGCCATTAATAATGTAAACAATCTTTGCTAATACTGCAGGTCAACATATTAATTAGCAGAATGAGTAGGAGTGATGAATAATTATGACCAATGTATACAAATCCTTACATTTCCAGTATTAATAGATATTTATAAATGACTCAGCCAGCTGTTAATGCACACTCTTCCTTATTTATTCATTGTTTCATCATTATGAAAGCATGGACCTAATTATTAATATAATATTCCTTTTGGACCTTATAGAAAACTATTCGAAACTACCTCTATCACCCTCAACACCACACATATAGTCTGACACACAACAAAAAATAATAAATGAAGGCCAGAGGAGAAAGCTACACGTGGGTAGAGTCTCTATTTATGCTCATTCCAAAATCATCACAGACAAAATTGGTCATATCACAGGCAGATGAGCTTTTTGAGCAAATCTGTACTTTGTAGTTAACACGGGCATGCTAAGGTCAATACCTGAAAATAGCTCGATGCACAAGTGAAAAGTGACTAAGGAGAATGAAACTAGGAAACTTGCAAATGAAGAAAACTAGGGCTCTTAGAAAGTCAGCAACTGTGGAGATAACCATAGCTGTGATGTTTGCAAGAAACATCATTTAAATCTCTTATTCTCTCTAAAATATACAGTATGTATATAAAATCTTGGATGTATTACAAATATGGCTGTACAGTGTCATGGTTTCATGGTTAGTCAAAGTGTATAATCAGGCAACTACCTCACCACTGACTTTTTCAAAATACAGGTTAAAATGTATTTCCTCTATTACAGTCTACTCCTTCATTTTTATAATTTTGTACCTGAAAAGTATTTTTTCCTTACGAGTTGGTCTCATTCTCTTTTGTGCCCATCTGTGACTCCCCCAAAACTTCACAGAACCCTCCCTCTAGACTCCCACTAAATCATACAACAGCAACCACTGTTTCTGCATGCAAGGAATGCAACTACATTATATGCCCTTTGGCTGTGTAAGCTGCTACGGTTGTGAACAAGTTACATTTCTTCCTCTGCTGCCACTCCTAGCATGTTCATAACTTTATCATACACCCCAGCTATCACAGAAGAACATGGCATTGCTGAGCAGAAATGAAACAACTATCTTCTTATGGATAAGCAATGCTGCACTCTGCTACACTAGTTAGATTTGTTTTTTGCTCATGTTCAACATAACACCCATAGTAACAAATCACACTTCTTCTTCATCATCTTCTTCCTGTTAATCTTCATCTTCATTACTTCTTCACACGTCAAGTTGCTAATTCTGATTCCAGTGATAATATCTTGATATTCCTTCATTCATTGATGTTCAGTAAGAGTTTTAGCCTGGTCATGGTTGTGGTGGATATCGAGTCTATCCCAGGAACACTGGGAAGGAGGAAGGAATATACCCTGAATGGTTGTCGTTCTACTGCAGGGCACCCACATTCACACACCTTGTTTACAATAACTCATCCACCTACATTTGGGAGGTGGGAAGACCAAGCAGAACCCATACAAACATGCAAAACACTGCACAGAGAGTCACCCGAGCTCAGTATCAGAGCAGGCACCCTGGAGCTATAAGGCAGCAGGTGTACTTGCTGTACCACAGTGCCACCACATCTTGGCATTATCATCACTAATAACTTCATAATTTGCTGATCAATAAGATCAGTTCTATAAACTGAAGGGAAAACTCAAACTCTGCCAGGACTGTACCAAAACTGCTCTACTACAATATTATGTTATTTGATAAATAAATAAATAAACCTCATGAGTCAAAGTCCCAGGTCCCTCACTTCAGTCTAGGGTTTTCCCAAGCTTTCTTACTTTTGGCATCCTAAGGAACTTGTTTTCACACTGTCACCATTGTCTTTCTCACTGGGGATAAAGGCACACCTAAAGCTGCCTTGATTTGTACTGTTAAACATCTAAAATTCTATTCTAATCTCAAAAGACAGAGATGATATTTATGTGCTCAGTGTAGTAACTGCTAGGATGATATTTTGGGAGTTACTGTGCACTAATGAAAACATTATTGATCAATATCAATGTTGAACAATGTTAAAGCAGTTTCCTTGCTTAGCTGCAGCTAATCTCATAGCTGATACTTGGGCTGAACTTTTAGACTAAAGGCAGAACAGAGCCCTGTTTCTATCAATAAGTACAAAAAGATCATCTTTTTCCTCAGTGGAAAAAAGTTGAAATTGACACAGATCTTCTCTTTCTCAGTCACAGAGCTATAGTCTCAATAACGCTTGGGTTGGGCAAAATATGTGGAGTATAGAGAATACATTTGGTGCACAAGCTGTTTTCTCTATATACTCCATATAAATAATAAAGAGCTTCCAAATCAAACAGCAAAGGGTGACATGTCATCTGCTCTCAGCATAATGACAGTGGCACAACAACTGTTGGGTTTCTATGTCTATTTCATCAAAATGAATAAAATTCTCTTTGATAGAACACAGGAAATAAAAATCAATTGAAGAATTAATGCGACCATAGATAACTGCATTGTAACGTTGTAATCAGCATACAGGCTGTCAGTGGCTTATTTTTCTTTCTAGATTTTATTGAGCTGAAGCTCAGTTTAATGGCTGCTGCAGCTTACACAGGGCTAGTAAATGCAGTTCAGCATGGTTCCATGATTTTTCTCATTGTTCTAGATATTCACCTGGAGCAACATGCAATAATTAACTTTGAATGATTCAAATGAACTCAAAGAGACCGTGTGGAATATACTGTATTCCCTTTATGCACTGATAATGAACCACCAGCTACAGTTTGGAGGTGCAAAAAATTCTAAACCCTTATTTATTTAAATACAAATTCTTCTTACAATTCTTTAAAGTACTTTTATTATGTTCAAGTAAGAAGGCAACTACATGAAAACCTCTAAAGAGTTCCCCTTGATAGGAAACTGACACAGTAGTTTAACTGAGGTGAGAGTCTTTGCATTAAGAGACACAATACCAGGTTCTTATTGTTCTGATCCTTGCTTATGATCACCCATACCTGATCATCATTCAAAAATTTATTTGGCTAGATGTATTGTACATACAGTCAAGTGAAAAAAATAGAAAACTGGGTTAGGGTTTTCTCTTTGCATGTTTTGATCTTGAAGTCTTCTTTGAATGGTGGATTTTGGTACTTTCACCCCTGCCCTGTGGAGGTTGTTGTCACTGAATGTTATTTTTGGGTTTTTATTTATAGCTCTCACAATGTTTCAGTCACAACTGCTGTTGTTTTCCTTGACCAACCTGTTCCATGTCTGGTTGTTAGTAAACCACTGGTTTCTTTCTTTAACAGGACATTACTAATCGTTGGATTGGTTATGCCCAATGCTTGTGTAATGGCTCTGAGATATTTTCCCTTTTCTCCCATGGACAGCACTCTGGTCGTCACATTGGTTTATCCTTTTTGACAACAAATGCAGTATTCACAGGTGAAACCCAGAGGCCTGTTTCACGAAGCGATCTGAACAAACTCAGAATTACAGAGTAAGTTTTCAGATGACAAAACCAAACAAATCTAAGCCGCGTTAATTAAGGTTAACAGGTTATCAACTTTCTCAGGTCAACCCAGGTTTTATCCATGAATAAAGTTTTACTCAACGTGCATGTACACATAAAATCTAGACATTTGCAGCAAACAGACAATAGCTTTCAACATGAAAAAAAGCAGGTGTGCATACTTTCGATTGAAGAGCAAGAAATTATTATGGAGAAATATGAGGAATTTACATCTACACTAACTACAAGAAGAAACACAATTTCAGCTGCCAAAGCTTGGGAAAACTGCTGATTGTGTAAATGCCTAAGCTTACTTTTATAGGCTCACAATGAGAACAAACAGATTGAAAACATACTGTAACTTCAACATATTTCATGTCATGTTATTTATTTTAAAATTAAAGATGAATAAAATAAATATGCATCTGTGAAAATATATTAGGACAGGAATAACGCCACCGCATGACATGTATCACTCGCAAAGAACTGCAAAGCAACACATACAGTTGCATTACAGTAAGAACGTGGCTTTGAATGTGTCAGATTTTTAATGTGCAGCTCAAGAAGCCAGCAGAGATAAACTATACCAACTGCCCAAAATCAGTATCTTTCATACAGATGGTCATCAGGAAAAGTCTGCATAAACACGTGAACACGTAGCTTAACTTGCATGCATCAGATTTATATCACTTTGCTCACAGCTGATAGGTCCAATTTGGGTTTGAGTTTTCTTACCAAGAATAAGACCTGCTCAGGAGCAGGGTAGCCATGGAACATAAGTTACCATGGAACATAAAACCCACTATAACCAAATCTACCTGGTCGAGACTGAAAAAATAGAGTTTGCTCAAACTTACCTGCGTAGCAACCTAAACCGGCTTCATGAAACAGGCCTCAGGGCTTAACCAAGAGTAGACATTCAGCGCTATTAAGTATTTTTAACAATCAATCTAACAGGGCACACCTGGGCAACAAGAAGCACGTGTCAGTCACATGTTCTTATATTTTTGATCACTTGAAAAATGGATGGGATCAAAAAAAGTGCCACGATCTAACTTGTTTAACACAACTAAATGTAAATATCAGCAAGTGAAAGATGAAATTTTTATTTATTGTCTCATTCATCCTTTGATCTCAAACCTAAAAGTCTTCAGTGAATCGCAAAAATAAAAATTTTTGCCTACTCATTCCAATACTGTTGAATTGGGCCTGTATATATGGATGGTGCAGCGACGCAGTGGGTAGCTTTTCCACGTAAGAGCTCAAGGGTCCTGGGCTGAATCCTGTTCAGAGTTTTGCATGTTCTCTCTGTGTTTGTGTGGGTTTCCTTCGGGTTCTGTTTTCCTCCCTCTGTCCGAAAACATGGAGGTGGTGGATTGGGTATGCTAAATTACCCATACGCGTGAATGTGTATATGCCCTTTGATGGACTGGCATTCCATCCATGGTGAATTCTCGCACCCTGCACCCAGTGTTAAGTGCATTAGCTCCAGATCCTCAATGACCCTGTCTAAGATAAAGCTGTTTTACAAACAACTTAGTACATCAGGCTGTCCTTTTTGCCACAGGTCTTTGCAAGATCTATAATGTTTATTCTGCATTACTTTCATGCTTTCCTTAGTCTTCTTGTATATCCTACACTCTATGGGCTATATTCAGTTAAGTCAATATTTATGCTGGGAAAGCTTCATGTGCTCAGAGATGGGTTATGCATGTGCTAAGTCGATTTTCTGAGTGTGGCATTCAGATTATGCAAATTACCTGCATAAAGTTGCCTCTGAAGTTGACAGAAATTTCTTGAGTAGAAACATCCAAGATGGGGTTGTTCAAAACTATATAGACGACAGTCTTTAAACAAAAGAACTTGCCTTCAAACCCCCCAAAAATCTGATAATGTAAAGGAAATAGCATTTCTTTTTCTTTTTGATCCTTTTTTATACTATGTTTGCTGTCAAATGTAATATCGTGAAAAAAAGCAAGGGACAATTAAAACATTTTTTAAATTATATACTAATATGATGAGATATGAATGAGAAGATGACATGCATTGGATGAAAAACATCTAACAGAATGTTAGAGTACTGCAAATATATTGGTGCATGAATAGTTGTAGTAGTAATTATCATCACTGCAAATTTGGTTTAATTTAACAATATGGCTTCCACATTCATTATTCAGAAGTTCATAAAGTAGCACGTGATCCAGCACATTTTATATATATTTTTTTTTATATTGGGTGCTGACAGTTAATTGTGAACACAATTTAATGAAACCACGAGATATTAAATCAGTCACAAAGTCAAGAAATCGTAACGTCTGCACAGGATGTAGACTATTTTACCATACTTTTCATTCGCTATTTTGAGTTGCCTAATTAATAAAAGTATGTTTATGTTAATTTGATGCACTCTCCTGTAAGTAAAACATGCAAAGCATAGTTTGAAGGATAAGCTGGCCAGGCATTCATCTGCTACTTACAGATCACTTTAAGATAATCTGCAATATTTTGTTACAAAAATTGATCATCGTGGTAAGCATGGTCTTTGACTAAGTTGCCATCTCCTCAGGTATCCACACGAGAAAAAAAACAGTGTTGACTTTAAAGTCTAATAAAAATACTAATAATTAGTCATTATTAACAGGGTCAATAATTAATAATTAACAGGGTCATATTTGTGTATTTAATACATTTATTTAAACTAAATAAAATGTTTTAGCACTAGCATCCTGTCCAGGGTGTACCCCGGATTGTGCCCAATGCTTCCTGGGATAGGCTCCAGGTTCCCCGCAACGCTGAAGAAGGAATAAGCGGTAGAAGATGGATGGAAAATATTTTAGGTCAGAATCATGTGTACTGTTTTAGGCAAACTCAAATTCAAATGCACTTCTCCTGAAGTCTACAGATTCATCTGAGATCTGAATACCTGTATTTCTGAATTTCTGCTTTAAATCCTCACTACGCATGTATAATTTTTATTATTATAGGTTTGTCGATGTGTCAATGGTTTGACCCTTTCTGTCTGTATTGAAAATAATCCCTGGAAAAGCCTCAAAGGACACACTCAGCACTTCTGTCCTTCCACTTGAGAATCCAGATGTCACAGATGCTTCAAGAGCAGCAGAGTGATGGACTAAGTCAATAAATTTAGCTCAAGTTCCTGAAGTTGCAGAAATCTTCAGAAACCTACTTTCAATGTTGACACTGAGAGGTTTCGATACTACATTCAGCCTAGATCCAAGAATTCTATTTAAAAATATTGCAATGTACATCATTCCAGGAAAAATCCATGTTACTTCACACACTAGGAAGCAGACAGAGCATTACACCACAGCGGACAATAGGCATTCCCAGTGCCTGCGTGCTTTTCATCAAGACATACAATATGCAGAGAACGTACGACACTGCAATCATCACAGGTTAGTCCAACAAGAGAAGGAAACGAACAGCAATCCTGGGCGCATACTAAACAGATATCCATCATGGTTAATAATGTTGAGTAGCCGTGGATGGATCAAATCCTATTATTTATTATGCTACGTGTGTTGATTCTTATCCCCTCCCTGGAGCTCAGTGAGATTGTCATTTACTCCATCACCTTGACACAGTGCTAGGTGAGGTCCTTTCACTAGGAGATTTGTCAAACAACTGCTGAACCGTATCCTCTGAGGTCTTGGCTGACTGATAGGATCCACTCACTCATGATTAAAGTGAATTAGGTGAAAAACAACTCTGGTATGTATGCGAAAGGAGCACCAAGCACCAACCAAACACATTCACAAATAGAGAAAACTACGTGGTTGTGAGGGAAATGCAAATGTCTGCGTTCTGAGCATGAAATTCTCAATCAAATTTCACTTTTTAAATATAACCCATTATAAAATATGTATGATAAATACACAAAACATTCTATTTACAGTTTTAAATAGTAGATGAAACCTGGGAATTAAAGTTTAAACATTGTTTATTACTCTCTTACAATGAGAATGAGAGCAGTGTATTCTGAAAGAAAACCGCAAATAGGACATCTTATTCTCAAATTGATAAATTTGTGTAAAAAAACAAAACAAAACCAAACTGATAAGTACTATTGTTGCTCTGAAGACTGCAGAACATGAGCAGGGACAATAATGCAAGGAACAAATTATGGACAGAGGAGCAGAATTGGACAAATGCATCTGAGTAATGGCTAAGAGCCTGATGCATGCCTCCAGAGGGACAAGATGGGAAAGTTAAAGGCTTTAGAGGGCATCGCTCAAGAAGGCAGAAGAGATGAATACTTTTATCATTGCCATAACTGCGTGCAAGAATGGGGGAAAGTGGGTGGTGTTGATTTAATGGGAAATTAGTTTGTAAAAATGCAAAGAGGCACTCACGGACACACAAGTCACCACTCTCAAAGTAGCCCGGGCAGCACTGGGAGCGGCGACGGTACATGGTCCGTACACCTCTCCGGTATGCTGTTTTGTAGCTGATCCTGAAGTGAAAATACATACAAACAAGTAAATGGGGGAGAAAGCATTTATAGAAAGGCAAGTAAATTCCTGTAGAGCCCATACAGATAAAGAGATAAAGCCAACTAGCAGCTAGTTACTACTACACGCCCTCTCTTTCTTCAGTTAAAGCTTGTATTTGATCACTAGACAAATTAATAAAACATAATTAGTTAATATAATTAAGGAATTTGAAACCATCATTAAAAAGCAGCAGATGAAGGACACCTCCCTTTCAGGTTGAATATTGCAAGGCAGTGACTCACTGACTTCAACGTTTTTATTTGGGAACGTCAATGATAAAGACTTTAATGTGGCTATTAAATCTGATGCAGCACATGAGGACAGTCAAAAGGCTATTTCCATTTTAGCTATGACCGCTGCAATTACTGTCGGTTACTTTAGAATAGTGCTTATACAGAGGCATACTCAGCAACCCTTTCATGGTAGCTTGTCACGACTGAGAGTGGGGTCAGTATCAGGGTCGGTCTGACAGAGAAGCTTACCTGTGTCTGGTGCACTTGAACCAGTTGAGTATGTCCGTGCATCTGGTGTAGTAGATCTGGTCAAAAGGATGTGCGTAAGACTCCTGAACAGTCACTGCATAGCTGATAGAAGAGAGTGGAAGAAAAAGTAGAGTCAAATACCTATTGATTGATTTCACTCACTTTGCCTTCACAGGTTTTCTGTCAGACTGAATTAAAAGGGCCCTGGTGACAAACCAACAAATGATTTGAGATGTCAGAACCTGCTAAGAGACATGTGAAAAAATCCATGGATCATTTGTAGTATAAACATTTATTTGTTGTGTTGTAAACTGCGCTTTGATTAGATCAGTATTATACTTGAATACAAACACTTTGTTTTCCATAATTGCTCAATTTGATTCCTGTTCTTCCCAAAAAATCAAGATGAAATGAAAACTAATGTTACATCTCCTTTCCAAACATAACTTCAGAACTACAAAGAATGCATAATTAAGTCATTCATCATCAGTAACTGATTTATCCCAGTCAGAACGGCAATGGATTCGGAACACTAGATGTGACTTGGGAATGTACCCTGGATAGAAAGCCATGAGAAACTCCATACTGACAGTAACGCAAGCTCACGCTTGAACCTGGGACCCTAGGAATGTGAGGCGGCAACGCTACCCATTGTGTCACTGTGCTGTCCATGACAAATGCTTTTTAATTAAAAAAAAAAATGCTTTACTGTCTATTTTTCCTTAAATTGCAGCCAAAAATATGACACCAAAATCCTCCCAAAAAAATAGCTCTCTTCAGTGAGGCACTATGTAATCTTATATATACCAGCATTCTTCCCCAACGATACTGTGAAAAAATAACTGATTTTTCATAACTGACATTCCCTTGCACAACTCATAATTATTCCAGGAATATGCTTGCAAAGATTGATTAAGGCAGAGTACATTGATCAATTTGAAGCCTGTTTCATTTTTAGAAATGTAATCTTACACACACACACACCTACAAACTTAAGATCAATACTGTCCTGAGCATTTACTGATTGTAACTGATCTCCAGCAAGTTTTGCCAAATCAACACTCCTCAAACACTGTCCTTCACGTCCTGTCAACTGTCTCAAAATGTCAATACAATCAGGAACCTAAGGAAATCTAAAACTCTTATTAGCTGTGTGATGCTTGCCAACCCTGAATATGCAAGCAGTGTTGGGCATTCAACATTTCTATTCTGAAACTAAATGACAAAAAGTTAAGTAGCAACACAATACAACAGGACAATGTTTTGTTAGGGCACATGTGACACCAATGTTAAACCCTTTAATATGTCGTTTTAGACTTCCTTCCATTTTAAACTTTCTTCCATAATGAAATTTTGCCTGTAGTCAGAATACACTGGAGCTGCTACTAGATACATGACATGACTGTCTGCAGCATGCAACTAACAATTATTTTGATAATCAATTAATCTGTCGATTATTCCTTAAATTGACCGATTAGTTGGATTATTATTATCCCCACCACACAGATTTTTATTTTCTGTATTTTTCACCTTCTGCCCGATGTTGTCCTTCAAAGTGAAATTTAAAAATTTATTAAAATGTACCTATGTGGGCTATGCTATACAGTGGGGGAAAAAAGTATTTGATCCCCTGCTGATTTTGTATGTTTGCCAACTAACAAAGAAATGATCATTGCTCAGAAATGATCAATGGTAGATTTATTTGAACAGTGAGAGACCAAAGAGCTCAATTTTGGTCTCATCTGACCAGCAGAGGACAACTGGGTGAAAGTGTTGTGGTCAGATGAGACCAAAATGGAGCTCTTTGGCATCAACTCAGTGTGTTTTGAGGAGGAGGAATGCTGCCTATGACCACCATCCCCACCGTCAAACATGGAGGTGGAAATATTATGCTTTGGGGGTGTTTTTCTGCTAAGGGGACAGGACAACTTCACCCCATCAAAGGGACGATGGACGGGGCCATGTACCGTCAAATCTTGAGTGAGAACCTCCTTCCCTCGGCCAGGGCATTGACAATTAAAAGTAATTACTAAATCATTACCAAGTACTAAGTCATGTTTTGCAGAGGGGTCAAATACTTATTTCCCTCAT
>JAOUWY010000054.1:27435795-27446171 GCA_025728095.1 Prietella phreatophila | reverse complement strand
GACTGATCATTTCTTTGTCAGTGGGCAAACATACAAAATCAGCAGGGGATCAAATACTTTTTTCCCTCACTGTAGGTGTACTGCATGATACGGTTATGCATCACTCTACCATGTTCTATGAAAATATACTAAAATGCTGAGCAAGCTCAGCTGATCGTGAATTATGGAGCAACATGGCAAGCGGTAAGCATCTAGGTGACTCTGAAAGATGGTTCATTATTGGGACATGGCCTCTGTCACATAAACTGGCAGTGTTTCATTAGGCACACTGACTAAAATGACATTTGAATTTAGATCTGTGGAAAATACAGTAAATAGGAGTGGAAGTTATGCTTGAATGTGGGCACTCAATGACTGTGGTGTATTTGTATAGTGGGAAAAAACGGTGTGTCAGGCAGCTGAGATGGTTGCAGGTGCAGGTAAAATACTTTATTTTAAGAACAAGTTTCACATTTCCAGTTTCAAGTTTATTTCTAAAGCACATTTAAAAACAACAAATGTTGTAACCAAAGTGCTGTACAATAATAACAATAAAAATCATTTCTTTGTTAGTTGGCAAACATACAAAATCAGCAGGGGATCAAATACTTTTTTCCCCTCACTGTATATTTGACAATTATTATTATTATTATTATTATTTAGTAATTAATTAATTAAAGCAAAGGACACGCTCATTGTCAATCTAGCTGATGGACTTAAGGCTACAAATAGGCTTACACGGGCAAAGAAAGTGAAACCACCCCTTTAAAATCCTTATATTCCAACAATGTCAACAAAAACTCTTTCCTACTCTCCATAGCAGTGAGAGAATTTCACATACATGTGTGTATACTTGGTAAAATGACCCCTTAAGGATCCTAGTGAGTTGACCTTATTGTTAGCTCCCAGAGCTATTTTAACTAGCCATGTAGATTTTTGCCCCATAATAAATATTACAAGATGATGAAGTGTGAATACTTTGAAGTGAGGATTACATGTGAAGTGAAATTACATCATGAATGTAATGTTGAAGGTTTATTGGTATAGGTGTTTTGGATATGCTGCTATGGTTGTTAATCGTGATAACTCTGGCTAAACATGGCAGTTAATGCTAATTAAATGACCTCCATTTGATTTTCCTCAGGTGAATTATAAGCACCTTGTGAAATCCAGTGACACTGCTGAAAGCACTATTGAGATTCCTTATGGAGATGTTTTACTTTAGATTTGGTTTAGGTTTATAACTTTCTGCATGAATAATTATGTATGCTATATTTAATTGTCTACTCATATCGACCATATACAGCATTTGTTCTCCAGGTTTCCTACCAATACAGAGCTGTCAAAAACATTCTATTCTGTTGGGAAAGCTACTTACCTGGTACCTGTGGTTTTATATATATATATATATATATATATATGTATGTATGTATGTATGTATGTATGTATGTATGTATGTATGTATGTATATGTATATATACACACACACGTTTTTGCCTGGGGCTGGGGACGGCCTCTCACAGTATATCCACTACTTCAGAGCAGATTACACTACTAAGGGAATGCACCTGGGAATGGAAAGAAAGAGAGAGAGAGAGAGAGAGAGAGAGAGAGAGAGAGAGAGAGAGAGAGAGAGAGAGAGAGTAAAAAAGTTGCAGAAGGGTACAGAGAGCAACAGAGAGAGATAAACAGTGAGTAAACAACATTTGATTGAGAAAGATGGGGCTCAGAATGCCCATAGGGAATGATCGAGAGAACAAATAAATGTAAGAGGTACACTGAAGAAAAGACTCTGTGAGAGAAGCAGTGGGACTGAAAGTAACAGCTGCTAAATTCCTCATATAAAATCTACACGGTGTCTCTGCATGAAGACGATGTGCTGGGCTCAATCTTATCCTGAAGACACACTGGGGTGATAGACTATATTATAATAAGAGCCTGTAGTGATATCACTGCTCATCTTCATAGCAGGCACCTCAACAGGATCCTCAACAATAGGGCATGAGAACAAGTTATTGATGTGTATTAATGACACAATTTTAAGGGTTGCTGTGGATGTCATCTAAGCAAAGGACAAGCGTTCCTCGGGTTTAAATACATGGCTTGATCTGTGTGAGTCTCTCTCTCTCTCTCGGTGATAAATATGTAACTGCAAACAAAAGGACACTGGCCTCCTTTCTTCTCACTTGAATACATAATTCTGCAGTATGCTCCTTCACATGCAGAGGAGCCCTATCAAAGTTGTAGGAATTTAGCTTGCAATGATGATGGATTTATAGACAGCTCAAACCGGTATTGAGACTTTCGCTTTGGGGGACTTTATCTACATTTATCTACAGTTATTGCAAGCTATTGAATTATGAGATACCAACATCAGCAAGAATGGTGTTTACTTCATTTATTGCTCTAAAAAAAAAGTTACGAAATCTTACAATTGTGTGAATTAGTGTAAGAAGTCCAGCTTACTTTGTTTTGTACAGAATGTATGTATATTTATCTGAAATGAATGCATGTTCTGACTGGTGTTCTAAGATTTACTATTTTTTGTAGTTATAGTAAAGTTGAATTAATAACCATGAAGGTTCACCTTTTTGTTTTCTTTTCTGTTGCAATGAAAGATCAGTTTAATTGCATGCAGTTTCTAAATGTTAAAGTACAGATCACTCCAATAGCTAATAAGAGAATATAAAAGTTACTGTACCCCATGGTTTGCTATAAAACTAATTAAAAAAAAAACCTGCAGATATGGATCTAACCCTAGAGATGAGGACCGGGATTCACCAAGCTGTGTTTGCTGACTACTGGCTATAAATTTTATAGGTCACTTATCTGTAAACAGAAAATCTTCATATGATGGCTTATGAACAGTGTGAGAAAGATTCTGAAAGCGTAATTAAGAGTAAAAGACCCTAATAACAGTATGTACAAGAATAAAGGTTGTCAACAAAATATATTGGCTTAGTGCTTAAGGGCCCTGAATCAACAAACACTGTAACCCCTGGTGTATTCAGCTGAGAACTCACGATATTGATTGAATTGTAGCGGTAAAATAATATTTCAGATAGAATGTTCGATGCTGGATTCAGTTTTAATGAATGACAGCTGTAATATTTTAATAAAAACGCAATTAGGAATATTCTAATGGTCATATTGCTTATAGAATCAATTCCAAGATCATTCTTTCATTCATCTTCAGCAACGACATCATCCTGATCAGGGTCATTATGGATCTGGAGCCTAGTCCATGAACAATAGACACAAGGCAAGAATACACACTGGATGGGATGCCATTTCATTGCAGGTCACTATGCACACACAATCACACATAGGGGAAATTTAGCATAGCCAATCCACCACCTGCCATGTTTTTCAGAGGTAGGTGAAAGCCCAGAATAAGCCTATGTGGACACATGGAGTAAAACAGGACCCTGGAGCTGTGAGGCAGCAGCACTAATCACTGCACCATTCCAGGATTAATACAAAACTGACAAAGAAATGAGAAGAAGTGGATAAGGTTTTGTATATTTAAAAATAATGTTTTTAGACAAAGACCTCTGAAGAAATGCTAAACTGTATTACCATCCCCTTTTCCACATATACTGACATATGCATTTTAGTGGATTTCAATGAGCAGTGGTGGAAAAACAAGGATTTCAGGTTCTACAGTGAAACAGAGTCATCCTTCAGTCTGTAAACACGGAATAATAACCCAGCCTTCAGATCAATATCCAGCCGATTGTGCTGAAGACTTGGCTGTGCTTTCGTCTTCAGTCTTCCTGGCACCCGCATTTTCCTTTGACTTAACTTCACTTACCATAGTGTGGCAAAGTACAAAAAGGTCCAATTCAACCAAAATGGGGGAATGGGGGAAAAACATAAATTAAAGATATTTGGCTACATTCACTGTGCTGCATGGGGGACATACCGTCTGTATACTACATTAGAGACATTTGCAACAATGTCCTGCACCTATGATGCAGGCCACAGTAAAGAAACTTGTTTTGTGTAAACACTGTGAAACATTCAGCAGAGCAATGGGACTGGACTGTGTAATATTGTCCTTGCCCGTCTAAGGAATTAGTGGATAAGATCATTTGGAAAACAATTAAAAGACTTAAGACCAAAACATTGTCCTCTGGTCTGCCTAGAAGACATTAAGTGTTATTCAAAACACGTGTCTTCGATGTGTGACTTATTAGAGCTCATTGCAATTAGCAAGAAAGACAATTCTGTTGAGCCCACAGCATCTGCAGTCCTCTCTGAGTGATCATCTGTGTCTGGTGGCAGCCTTCAAAACAAAACTTCCCTCTCGCTAACAACAAGCTATATATAAAATTCTAATTATTCTCGGACAGTATTATTTCAAATTATTCAAAGACATTTATGCCTCTATATACTCCTAGCCAGAATCTTCTGCAAATTAATGGGATGATTTGAAATGAAAAGGATTGCTGACTTTGGAATGAGTTAACTATTAAAATGGCTCTGTTAAATCTTTAGGGAGTAGAAGTCATCCATTAACTGACCAGCTCATGGCTCAGTAAGACCATAAAAAAAAATATGTGAATACTTATTTCATGCACTAGCTGGGGTCATATTGTTATTCTTAAAGAAAATATGATTTGTAATATGACCGCACAAAAGTCCAAAAATACAGACATCCAAGTCAGTTCTTTCAGACACTCTTTTAACCTATAAACAACGGTCCCTATAAACAACGGTCCCTATAAACAACGGTGTAACAAAATTAAATCTCGTTAAGAATTAAACTGAAATAGAAACCATTAGGGGTGTATTGATATGGCATATTGCTTCTTGTTCAATTTGTCTGCATGTCAACAATAAACTCAACAGATTACATACAAAAGTAGGCTATTAGTCATTGAAAAGCACTTATATTATATGAGATGCAATAAACATCTTTTTTTTTTTTACCTTGAACCAGAAGAAACTATAGGGTTTTAAAAAAAAAACTTCACACAAGCATGGTGTTTTTCACAAGCTAATACGCTAGCATAGTAATATACTAGCCAGCACCAGTACCTCTGCATCTGTGCCAAAAACATGTACAAATATAAAGACATACACTCTCACTCTCCCTATCTCTCTGCACACCAGTGAAAGCCGGGCCAGGGAGCTAATGTTTATTTAGCCATGTCTAATTTTGTTAAATTCCAATGCATGGCTTTTGTTTCATTATAAGCTGCTAACAATCTGAATGGATCACACAAAACACTGTCATTAGTGTGCTTCAATTATTGTACATTTAAAATGTTGAATCATTAAGCAATTGTTCAATTTTAATCAATTGAAAATAGATACCTGAGGCATTCAGTCAGTGCTTATTCGAGCGTTACCAAAAAAAAAAAAAATCCCATCAAGACACCACTGTAATACCATTTATCATACATAAATTAAAATCTTGTGCATCATTACACCACCACAAACAATGCAAATTGCACATAGTTCAGAATTAGGAAAACCTGAATCCTTCATATAATTAGAATTGCTACTAATATTTATTCTAAAAGGTCAAATACAGTGACATATTTTCTTCATATAGTCTGTAACTCTGCAATCACGTGTCTCCTATAAACATTTTTCCTCTAGCAACTCAAAAAAAAAAAAACTCAACTATTGATGATTATTTTTCTATTTGGAAAATGTGTTTGTCGCTCAGTGATTATGATCGCAATAATATGTAAACGCACTCCAACCTTAAGGCTGAGCCACACACTGACTTTTAATGATCAATACATATCTTGTTAGGAACTAATCACTTTTAGGAGACCCACTGTGTGTTAAATTCCACTTCTTTATCCTTTCTTTATGGCTCAGATGCATGTTTGTGCATGTGTCTTTGTGTATGTCAAAGGATTTTTTTTTCTTAAAAAGAGTGTGAGCAGAGCTCTTATCTCCTTTAGTTTATGTACACGCACCAGGCACAACAAATATGAATCCTTAAGCATTTAATAAAACATCCAGTAGTAGCCACCAGCCATGAAAAGATGTCATTAAAGTGTTTTTGAATAAGCAAAGTTTGAATACCTTAGGGTAAAACAAACATAATCAGCACTCCAATCAGCAGCACTTGGTTTTGGAAGGTCCATGTGGGGCTACTTACGCATGTGCTGGTAATAAGTGGTGGGAACACCTGACAAATGCTCTAGGTCATTTAACAGGAGTTTAATTCTGGGCACATGGTTTATTCATGTGGCAAGCCCTGTTCATGGCAACCCTAATAAATCAAGTGAATGCACCCTCCCCAGTGCTGCCGCTAGACTCAGACCCAGGAAGGACCTACTAAAGTCAACTGTATCTTTCACTGCAATAACCTGCCTTATCCATAGCCAGCATCTCTGGAAAGATATGTACCTGATCCCTGTCTTGACTGTTAATAACAAGTAGCATTAAGTATAGATCGGTGTCCACACAAATGACTTAATTACTGTGCTATGTAATAATTAAGCTGCAGTATCAGACTTTTTTTGGTTAAAATGAACAAAAATCAATTATTGAGCATGCACGTAAAAAAAAAAAATTGTCTCCTTACCTTACCCCGATTCACAACGGTAAGCTTAAAATAATGATTTATAATTTGAGCTGTCGAGTTCGACTTCACGGGAAACGTCAGTTTGACGTCATTTTCATGGCCTTTGGCATCACCATGCCTTTGCGTGGTTACATGGCGTACATAAACAGAAAGAAGACGACCCGGCTGCTTTATCGCGTGTGTAGGGGCGGAGGATGGTGACCTGTTTGTATCTTTTCTTACAAGAGTTGCTTAGAATTTAAACTTGAAATTGTTGACATCTGGGGAATCAGCTGTTGTCAAACACAAGAAGCCTCAAACTGCAGAGAGCGTGCATTCAAAAAGGGAAAGTGGCAGAGCCGGTGCTAAAATGAGAATAAATATCAGCATGGCTTTTGAGAGGTGGTGACAACTCCAAGATCTGAAGGGATTGAAAACTGACGGAGCCATAGCTTTTTTTTTTTCCGGCTGAACAGGTACAGTAAGACATTTCAGTGGCTCAACAGGTAGCTAGCTAACATTAGTTGTTCGTTTGATTCAGTTAGCTATCAAGTGTCCTGTGTTGGGTTTTTTTGTTTGTTTTTGATCTGTTGTTGTAAACTGCACTTATTTTCTCCTAGCTATGAGCTACCTCTAATCCAAGAAAACCGTGTCTCCGCTGCCACCTCTGTCGTCAAGAACTGGAGCTAATATACAACCCATACGAATAACCTCAGACCATCAGATTCATTGAAGCAGAGGAGCAGTGTTGAAGCAAACCCACATTTGAAAAAAAAAGAAAAAATCTGTAAGTAACTTGCAGTTTTATGTTTCATACAGAGAATAGACAGGCAAAAGTTCAGTACTGCAGCTTTAAGTAATGATTTGGTAATTTTAGGGCATTTTCACACTTGGCCTGAACACTTGAGTCCACACTCAGGACCAATTCTGTGCTTGTTTGGCGAGGGGCTCATAATCACAGGTTTGCTTTCACACTGAAACTCCTTGAGTGCACACATCACTTTTGCGCATGCAGGTTTGTAAAATGGTTCATCCCTTTGATGTTTTTTTTATTATTATTTCTCCTAGGTGCTAACATTCAAGTAGTGAAGAACCATTTTTGGTTGCATGACATGTCATTGTGCAGGACTACCTTCAAATAAAGAGCTGTACTTGTATAAGAAGAGCTTTCACTGGCATTAGATGGTATGCTCTCAATGTTTTTCACAATGCTCCCAGTGTGAGCACTCACACCACAAAGATGAGTTAATTATTAGAGTTGGAGTACTCCATTACAGACTTTGACTTGGCACGCACTCGGGTAAATTTGTACTAGAACTTGACACGGACTCAGACATTTTGGACTCGGAAATATTCTCAGTACAGTCGAGTCTTCATCATGTGTAACATGAAACAAAAATTAACGGATTTCTCCCTGCCTGACCACTCGCACGATCAGGTGGCTTTCTGTGCACGCGTTTCCAGTGTGTGTGCACAGAAATCCACCTGATCGTGCAAGTACCGAATTGACTTCTCTATAGTGGTTTATTAAGCTTAAACGGTCAAATAAACACACACACACACCATGTCAAAATGTAGGTCTGTCCAGGTTTTCATGCAAACAGAGTCGGTTATGTCTTAGGTGAATGTAAACTGTTGGGAGGAATGTCGGAGGTGTGGCAATACAGTATATTGGATCTGTGCATTAGGACTTAAAGTGACAGCTGTCTAATAAATCTGTTGTCAGTGTCATTAATGTTAATCAGTCAACAAAAGACAAAGAGAAAATCACTCACTCACTCATTTGACTGAATAACTTCAAGAAATTTAATAAGAATAATTGTATATGTCATACAGTGAAGTCTATTTTATTTTACATTTAATTGCTTTATTCAATTTCCATACTATTTCTTACTTGAATACTACTCATAGATCCACGTGAGAAAATGCATCGTTATAGTGAAATAAGATTGTAGTCACATCGCCCAGACCCTAAACATTAGCAATTTGTGATTCCAGTCTTGAATTTCACGTAAACTGTGAAATGAAATTCTTAATGTAGTAAATATCATAATCCCTGATGATAGGGATGATCTGTTTTCAGAAATTAGTTTGTTGTCATTCATTGACAGATTAAAAGCAGTAATAAGTTGTTGTTATGACATGCTACTAAATGTAACTCTACTCTGTACTCTCACTCTCTCTCTCTCAGCTTATATAACTGTGGGGGAGACACATCAAATTATTGAAATGTCAACTCGAACTGGAGGACACAATATAATGTGATACAATAACAAAACAGCTTCATTTGTATTGTCATACACATGTAATATAATAAAAGTTCTATATATACACACCTCTATATCCTTTTTTTCTTTGAACCCATTTTTTTGACAGGAAACTATTTGAGGTGCTGATGACATGAAATAAAACTATTATGTGGCAATGGGAAGATGTAATAGTGGTATTTTTGGTTACATTTATGTTGCCATTAGATTGTGAAGGCTAAAATATTGATTGACAATTGCAATTTAAAATCTTTTTTCAATTTAAATACTTTCTGGTCTCCGTCGGACTTGACTCGGACTCAGCCATTAAGGACGCGGACTTGAGTCCAACTCGTCCCGTTTTGGACTCTGACTCGATTGGTTAAGGACTTGGTCTCAACTCAAACTCGATAAAGGTGGACTTGGACCCAACACTACTAATTATAGTGCTCCATTCCAATGAAAGTCTGGTTTTAAAGCATCAATAACCATAATAACTCCTTCTATAGCATCACAAATGTAGAAATAAGACAATGTTATGTTAACAGGATTGGTACTCTGGACACGAAAACTGTTTTTACACTTCACCAACCGTACCAAACTCTGGGCTCAAATAGCCCCAAGTCTGGAAAAAATGCAAGCGTGAAATGGACATGTAATGTAAGACACAAGAATCCTAATGAAGTGTATCATCCACCAGAAAGAAGCATCCATGTACTTTCTAATTAAAAATATTGGCATTTCTTAAGAATGGAGTGAACTTCATAACATTATATAAATAGAATTACTGTAGTAGGAGATATAAGCAATTGTTCATTGGCAATGTTGTGCTTGTTAGTTCTCTATTTAAGTATTGTGCACTTCTCAGTTGTGTTACATGGAATATGGCATCCTTAATTAGATTTATTTTAAGACAGAGACAAAAGCTTTATAGTTGAACTCAGTGTCAGTTTCAGTAAGAAATATTCAAGATGTAAAGAAATTGAAATAGGCTTAATTAAATATAATAAAACGAGTAAGGGTTCCAAGAGGTCTACAAGGTCATTTTACATTCCATTGAGAGCCCTGTTGCAATTGATTACTTGTGTCGCTGCCAAAATGTGACTCTATAAACTTTGAATGTTCATAATAAACACTCAAACCGTGAATGACTCTGCCCGTCGTCATTATTAACAAATCTGCTCGCAGCCAGGAGCTGACCTCCCACTGCCCTGGTTACGCAGCAGTCGCTTTTATCCCTCCAGGCACTCTTGCCACACACCGTGACTATCTGCATTATAGTAAGATAACATGTTTAGTGCATACAGTGTGGCTAATTACAACTAATAATTGCTGTTATATTTGTGTGTCGGACACTTCCAAGCTGGTTTGAGCACTAGCGAACATCAAGTTTCTCTGTTTCCCTTTGTGGTGCCAGATGGTGGTGCATACAAAACAAGATGGTCACTTATTGCTTTTTATTGTCCAATTCAAGCAAACCTTCTGGCTATGTCTAAGGTCAGCACAACCACAGCAGGGTAAAGTTTGACCTGAAGACATGGGAGTTAAAAGAGAGAGAGAGAGAGAGAGAGAGAGAGAGAGAGAGAGAGAGAGAGAGAGAGAGAGAGAGAGAGAGAGAG
>JAOUWY010000054.1:27381085-27392005 GCA_025728095.1 Prietella phreatophila | reverse complement strand
ACACACACACACACACACACACACACACACACACACACACACACACACACACACACACACACACACACAGAGACCAGTGTTTTTATTTGGGCTCCAATTCAACAGCATTCTGTTCAATAGTCAGTCACCGCCTCTTGTAACTCTTTATTTTTATGTTATAAGTATTGAACTGATGTGAACGAATCATATCAAGATCCACAATATGTATTAGATGGCAAGGTTTACTTGAAAACAAACACAAAAGGGGGAAAAAAACCCACAGGTAGTGGCCTTGAACATCAGATGCTCACAATGTTCCCCCCAGAGTATTGCCATTACAAATGATCCTGTTGAATTGCAGGCTAGGTCATATCAGAGAATATTTAAAAGTATAAACAAAACTGCCCTTTTATATAAATGTTTATTGCTCGAGGGCACTATAATTCTCCATTTGAGTGAAAATATGCATATTTTTTTATAAAGTAAAAATCTATTCTATCACAGCCAAAGCACTGTCCCAGGGTATAAGAATTACTAAAGCATTTTCAAGTAATTTTAAATGAATTGTTATAGTGCAACTCCAAGACCTCTTGTACACACACATTAAGCTAAGATAGGCACTTTTAGTTTTTAATTGATTCTCATTATTGCAGTTAAACTTATTGTCAAAGTAGTGGCAAAATAATCATTTGTTAATATGGGTCAGTATAAATTTGGAATGTCAAACAATTGTTTCTTCTTATTATAATTGTTATTAATGTTTCTGTAGTTTCACTTTTGCTGCATCGGATGGGGAAAAGATAACACGACTTGATAAAATAAGTAGTTGTGGCCAAATTTACTGGCAGCCAACATTTTCAAAACCACATTCAAAAATAAACTGTAACCATGTACTGCTCAGACAAGCCTTACTAAAAAAACAACGCACGTTTTTGGGGTCAGTTTCACTCATGACCCTGCGTTTAACCTTGAAGACAGGTATTATAATGTAATTTAATATATAGAATGGTACTTAAGCCAAATATGGGAAACCACGAGGATATAAAAACTTATTCGAGGCACAGCAGCGAGCCAAGTTTATTTATGCACAAAATTGTACCTATATTGGTCTGAATATTCTAATTAGAGAATAACTATTGAATATGATATCCAGAAAGTTCTAGCTACCCGCTATGCCTACTAATCGAACTTGGATAATTAGCCAGTTAATGAACCGAGTTAATGAATAGCTCTTGGTTTCCCTGCTATATGTTCACTATCTGCTATCATTCAGATTGAGACTGAAACCACTCATGTTAACTTGGGAGAAATGCAGTAAGCAGTGCTTCCTGTTTCAAGTGAAAATGTTACCTTTGCAGATTTTCATTCAGTGCTTGAAAGAGGACTTGTTTCAAGTATTGCCTGTTCACAACAGAATAAGGCACAAAATAGGCATGCCAGTGGTGGGAGAATAGTGTGTGCCTGCAATTTGCATTTTAATGTACATTAAAGGATCCTTGACATCATAAGAATCCACGGTTGTGCATTAAAGTACCATAATTGGACACTTAAGGACATTCATTCATCTTCAGTAACCACTTTATCCTAGCCACGGTTACAGTGGATTGCATTGATTATAGAACATTAAATGGAATAAAATATATATTTATATTCATGGCTTTAATTACATCTTTGGCAATATTAAGTTTAAAACTCATTTTCATGACAACTGTTAACATTAATGCCTTCAGTTCACACAGCAGATTAATGGCTGCCATTAAACCTGATCACAACTGTAGTCTTACCTATTCTTTTTTGTAATAACTGTGTACTAGACTACAACACTAAGGCTTTTCTTCTGTGTAATACTCTGTTCAGACTTCTTTCGATTATTTCCAGTGTACGATGTGTAGAAATAGTTTGTCTGCTGAGGAGCTATAAGTTATAATAAATGCAGTCTATTTGAAGAGTAAAATGATGGGCTTATTCTAACAAGTGCATTTCAGCCAACAATTCCCTTGTATGCTGTAGGTGGGCACTGCAAACCAAAGGTAACGTGAAAAACACCAGCTGCAATGCTGTAGAAGCTTTACATTGTTAATTTAGTAGTGTCCTGCCTGTAACGCCATCTAAATCTGATTCACGTTTGTTGGCAACTTCAGTAACCACTAAATTGTGCAACTACTTTTCCTTTTAACAAAGATAAACCACCAAGGTAAGCGTATTTGCAGATATTTATTGTCTGAAATTAGAGAAGTAGCAGTGTGTGAACAAAGCTCTTCTGTTGCAGGAACAGGTGGGCATCTTGCATCTCATGCAGGCTCATGAAATGAACTGGAGAGGGAAGGGGGATAAAAAATTAATCTTTGTGCTTTTTCCAGTTTTGGCTTAAATGCCCATGTAATTTCTTCAAAGTCAATAAACTTACAGGGCCGTGTTGTCTTGGAGCCAGTGTTCATTCCCGGGGTTTCTTGAGATTGCTTCTCCACACTACGTTTTGTGCGCCGCTATGTTTAAAGCAGAGAACCAGCATTAAAAAATCAACTCAAGTCAAAACTGAAGTGAAAACTGAAACCAATTCGCTTTGTGCTCAAGCTGACTCAGAACTTCGCAAAAGTCACAGCATTCATAAACACGGACCTGAAGTAGAAGCTCATCACTGTAGACATGGAAAGCACAATGTCAAACCTACAGTCAAGCTTCGAAATCAAACACGACTCACGTGTACAAGACGCCCAGCAGGAAGCTGGAAGGCTTGCACCAGTAATCCATACAGGACGGGATTACTACACTAACATTCAGTTTCCTCAATCAGGACAGAGCAGCATGAGCAAATAGTCACCTGAGGAGAAAAAAAGAAATGGATAAGTATAGAATGCTCTATACTGCATAGCGTTAAGTTGTGAAAGCCTTGGATTTGATAATTTATCAAAATCATTCAACTAATCACACCCAGGACATTGCTGAATCCTTGTGAGATAGAGGTCTTCATTACACACCGAGCACAAAACCCTTGAAATCATCTCAGTGTCTGGCTGCTTGTAGTCAGAGGAATCAATTTGCTGCAGACAAGGAGGGGAAAAAATTTAAAACTTGATGGTCAGTGCATCTTCCAGTCACGGCTACCCAGTGCTGCTTTAACTACTCATTGCAACACAATATTGCCTAATAATAGTTTTACTCACTTCAATAGTGAGAAGTCAATAAACACCGAAAAAAGGCATTTAACTTTTCCAGATTCAGCACTGGCACGACGCCAGTTGGAACGTTTGAAAATCAATTTTTAATCCTAACCTTGATAACAGAACAGAATTTGAGCTCGATGGCCAGCCACGCTACGGCAGCGCGCACGTGCAGTCAAGCTCGCGCGCTAAGACGTTCTACCTTACAAGTTAAATTATTTACCACGCAGCTGCGAAGCTCTGAAAGCCATGTATCCAGATCATCATCAACTGTGAAGATGTAGAGCTTTTGTGTGGCAACAAACATCGAAGTTTATTACACGCCACACGTGCACGTTTCCCAATCAAACCCGCCCCAACAACTCAGTTTAAGTTGTAATTAGTCGCGCCACAAATATCACACCGATGACCGGAAACAGATCAGGTTATATAACGATAAACCATTTAAGTAGGAAACAACTTCTCTTGCCACGCGCTAAACCAACTACTGCCTATACAGAGCAAACTAAAAAGACAGACAACAGCCCTTGAAGGAGTTTATATACGAAAGACAACGTCACTTCCGCTCACTATGGTTCGGCTGTGGGAGGGGCTATCAGAAACGGTTTGGTGGTGGTGAAACTTTTCAGCCAAGGAGCCAGGCACATGTTTCCTACTATTCATAAATAAATAATTGAGGGCTCTCTCTGAGCAGGTTTATATATATTTAGATATTAGGCTTAATTAGATTAAAAGTTGATTATATATTTGGGCCATGTGACTGAGTTCCCTAACTTTCTGCCGACAGAACACATTTTATTCAAGTTCAGAAAACTTACAGGGCACTTGTTTTTGAGAGATTGAGGATTGGATTTGATTTGTTCAATTCAAGCGGCCATTTATTGACTATAAGAACTCAATCACAAATCAAATAGCACTGATTTCCACTTCTGTAACAAAGTAAAGAAATCTTCAAATTCCTGAAGATCCCTGGACCCCAGTCTGAGAACCACTGGTATTATGGAAGAATTTCTTTGATCAGACTGTGATTTAAACATGATTATTACGTAATCCATCAGGTCCAATCAAAAGTTAATTTAATCAGTGATAAGCAATGTTTTAATCCATCAAAGGCCCAATAATGACTTTGAAATGTATTTCATTCATGAAGAGCGTGGGACTTAATGTTAAACCAGCATTTAAACATTATTATGTTGCAATGGTATATGGAATATTTTATTAACCAGAAAATAATTAAGTGAATATTCATGTAGGTGAAACTAGGACAAACTGATGTAACTCCAGCTTGTGGGAAATCACTGAGCACCAATTTCTCACTCGCAGTTTGTATCTTTTTCTTCCTAGCTCACTAATTTACTATCTGTCATTTCATAGCATGTATCCACTATTATTGTCAACACGCCAGGCTGCTGGAGGTGATGTAATGGTGTGGGGAACATTTTCTTGGCGTACTTTGGGCCAATACTAATCATCAATTACATGCCAGTCTTATTATTGTTGCTGATCACGTGCACCCCTTCCTGGCCATAATTTACTCATCTTCTAATGGCTACTTCCCATTTGATAATGCACCATAATGGAAAAGTCCTCTCAAACTGGTTTCATGAAGATGACCATTAATTCCTAGTTCTTCAGTGGTCTTCCCAGTCACTGGATCTGAATCCAGAGGAACACTTTTGGGGTGCGGTAGAACAAGAGATCCACAGCATGAAAGTGCACCTGAGCAATCTGCAGGAATTGTGTGTTGCAATCACGTCAACATGATGGACCAGAATCTCAAGTGTTTAACATAATCTGGAATCCATACCACAAGGAATTGAAGCTGTTTTAAAGGAAAGGGAGGCCTTAGTCAGTACTAGTATAATGTTCCTAATAAAATGCTCCATAAGTGTATATTGCACACAAACGTAAAAAGAACATCTACTTGTCTTAATTTATAAACAGCTGATCAAGACCTATAAACTTCGGTTGAGCATCCTGTTATCAAAATGCTAAAACGTGATCAAACATCAACCCTGCATAATGTTTTTTAGGAAGACAAATTCAGTGCTCACAAAGTGAATCACTAGAAAACTGCACCAACAGTTAGCAGCAAACTGAAGACAAGCTTTTGGAATTTCATACTTGAATAGCTTTTAATTTACAGACACATTGGATTTTAACCCAGGGTATGTTCATTATTTGATAAGGTCATACAGTTAGCAAGTATGTATTGTTTTAGTAAACTTGCTGGAGTACAAATGCATACAGAGGCATGACAATCATGTCTACACAGCAGGCTCCATCTCACAAACTAGCATTCAACCAAGCTTTATCAGATGAATCTGAATAATAAACACCAATCATACATCAGCCAAGCCTACTAATCAATTTATTTAGACTTTTTCTGAAGTACCTACTTTTGATAACTTGAAATATCTTAGTCTTTTACACAAATGTAAACGGCACAACTATATAACTAGGACCCCCTTGAAAACAAGGGTCCATGAAATGCTATATGGGAACAGATTTCTTCTCGGTGTGGGTGGTGTAGCAACAATAACACTGAAATACATATTTAGATTTACCAAGATTGCTCAACATTTTCAAAAACAAAAAGGGCAAAAGAAACATCCAGGACAATATTTACATAGTTATACTGGTGAGTGGCAATAAAACCTCAATTTTTTGTGACAATTTATCAATTTCACCAAGACCTAGTAGAATGACGACACACAAATTTCACTTTTCAGGACATTGTTTATTGTTGGAACTATCTGCAGGGTTGCAGTATACACACTGTTACTGTGTAGCAGGAGCAGCTGCTGAAGTCTTGACCTTCTTAACCTTCCTAACCCTCTTTACCTTGGGCTTCAGCATTTTAGCCTTAATCTGCAAAGTGGAAGGACTCGTTAGCTTAGCTTCCCCTGAAAATGCAAATTGTTAAAATGAATCACGTGTATTAATTTCAGAGTACACACCTCAGGCTTGTGCTTCAGGATGGCATGACGGCGTGCTGTCTTGGCATAAGGATTGAGCTTCATCATTATTCTGAGATTCTTCAGCGGGTTCTTCTTGAGAACTCTGCGATGAATAGTTTTGCTACAAATGACATAATTGGACTTGTTAGATGCACAGAATTGAAAACAGGAGCAAATGACTTGAACTCAATACATATGAACAGTGTCGACTGTGTGGGAGAGACCACAGGTCATACTTAGGGGCACGAAGTGCTTTCTGGATTTCCTCACTCTGCAGGATTCTTCCCAAATCTGTGTTGGTCATTTTGTGCATGGGCAAGCTTTAAAAAATAAAACTGATTTAAAACAAAGGCAGCATGTGTATAAAAAAATAGCTGCTTTGTATTAAACAGACTCAGAACTTCCGAACAAAATCATAGCATTCATAAACACGGACCAGAAGTAGAAGCTCATCATTGCAGTTTAGGAAGTCACAGGTGTGAATTCTAAAGAATAGTGAAAAGAAACTTACTTGTAGTCCACCTTGAGGGAGGAAGGTTTACGCCAGGTGCCATAGAGGTCATCGAGCTTGCGGAAGGCTGCCTCAGTCCAGATGCAGAAGCGACCAATGTGACCACCAGGGGCGAGTTTCAGGAGGTTCAGTTTGGTCACTCGCTGCATTGTAACACCTGAGGGCAAACCGTGTACAGTAATTGATCATGTGTTAAAACCATTTTAGCAGCAGAAACTCACTCAATGCAGCCAACTCAGCACGTCCAAAAAATATAAGTATATATTAAAAATCTCAGGACTCTCAGACATGGACCTGAAGTGGAACTAATCACAGTCAGAAATTAATAACTGTGACTGAGTGAGAAGTGACCGAAACTCACCTGGGATGTTTCTGAAAGCTTTCGTGACACCGTTGTCTTCATTGTAGATGATGCACGGCCCTTTGCGCTGGACACGTCTGCGGTTTCTCATTTTACCCTTGCCAGCACGCATGCGCTGAGAAGCGTAAACCTGTTGGGTAGAGGTAGGAATGATTAAACTGGCTGCTAATCTACACCAGGTCAAAAGGACTGTAGGCAAATAAGAAAGGGGAGGAAGAGGGGAAAAAAGTGTCACCTTCTTGATGTCATTCCAGGCCTTAAGCTTCTTCAGCAGAAGCACAGCCTCCTTGGTCTTCTTGTATCCCTCAACTTTGTCATCAAGAACCAGTGGCACCTCAGGAATCTCCTCAATGCGGTGACCTAAACAACAAGAAATTAACATCCTGAACACAGTTACTATTAATGTTCTCAGTCTTCGAAAGGGAGGTGCCAATATTTGGCAGTGCCCTTCTGCAAACTGAGGCTCATTTGGCACTGTAATGATAGCGGTATGGACATAAAGCAGACATCCTCCGCAGTAAAAACAGTGCACTTAAGATAAATATAGAATGTGGGGTCCATTAATCAGTACACCCTACAAGACAATGTTTCTTTACACCGCTTACCTTTGGCCATGACAAGAGCAGGAAGGGCAGAACCAGCCAGGGCAGAGCAGATAGCATAGCGCTTCTGTGTGACGTTGATCCTGCGGTGCCAACGGCGCCAAGTCTTTGTGGGGGCAAACATACGTCCACCACGACACATCTGCGCTATCGTCAAGGTGAACACACAGCATGAGAAAAATAGCACTGAAGCCTCTGGTATAGTTTGTTTTTTCACGTGTACACCAACGTATGCTCAGTCGTACACATATCCTTTCAACATATACTCCATTTCACATGTACACAGGCAGTGCACGCATGCGCATTATGACAACTTGCACTACCCCTCCTGGCCTACAAGAATTGGTACAGAGCTGTAAAGCAAATCTTTTCATGTGAAGAACAATGACGAAGAATAATAAATCAACAAAGATCAATGCTTGGGCAAGCTCTCACCACGGTTAGCACCCATATACAAATCCGTATACACTAAGGCTAGAATTATACAAATGCAGGTACTTTATAACCTGCACTTGTTTCAAGCTCTTCAACTACCTTGAGAATCACAGCCCTGGGTCACTGCCACCTTGTTGAACTAAATAGTGCAAGAGAACCAAATGCGCACATGCGACCTGCATGTACTCTGTTGACAATGAAATATGCGTCATGCAGGGTACACTGTTCCAAGTGTACATGTAAAAAGCGAAGCATACTTTCTGATTAAGAAGTTTGTCAGCATCATCGTGGAGTAGCTCAGATTCGATTTTCGTCACCCTGCAGCGCAAGCATGTGACAGCAGGCAACTGTCGCTACACGCAGAGTAGGACGCAAATTACACCATCACAGCAAGCACGTACTTTACACTCGCACACGTCCCAAGCGTTAGGCTCGTGCCATGGCATGCAAGGATACGTTTCCGAAGGCTCCCTGGCCGGAGCGGTGGGTACCGCCACCACGCACTCTGGGGATACGAGCCACAGCTCTGCCTGTGCCCCAGGACTCAGCACTGGTCTGATGACCTGAAAAAGAAAACTAAGTGTTAAAAACTAAACACTACTGATAGATCAGAAAACAAAATTAAGTTTAAAAAACAAACAAACAAAAAAAAAAACCACACTCACCAGCCTGTTCACTGACAGCATAGGGCTGGCGCTTGTTCTTGCGCATGTTGGTGTGCACGAAGTTCACCACATCAGGGCGGATGGGAGCGGTGAACACAGCTGGCAACACCACATTCTTGCCTGAAGTCTCCCCCTTGTCGGAGTAGACCGAGATCAGCGGTCGGGCACAAGCCTGTGTCAATAAAACACACAAGACATAGAAATTATATACAGAGTTCATGTGACACAACCAATAACCGCTGATCCAAGTTCTTCTTGCTCAGTCTGAGATGTCGTCAATCGTCTGCGCCAGCATTAGACAGCAGGCAACTGTCGCTGATCACAGAGTCAGACGCAAATTACACCATCATAGCAAGATGAAGCTCCATAACCATTAGGTCTCTCCAGTGTGGTAAGCTTCATCCAATATTGCTAGCTAGTTAAATAACGTTAGCTAGTTTAGCCAAGTATACGACTTAGATGTTTACCAAATTGAGCCAACAAACTCATAACCAGCGGCATACAGAAACATTACAACCGACTGAGTACAGTTGGGTTGTATTTGCAAATAAACGCTCCGCATGTTCGCTGGGCCGCTAGCTAGCCATCAGCCACACATCACACGTGTATCTTAGCCGAGTCGTGGACAAAATGGCCGCCGAGTCCTTTTAGTCCCGGCTTCTCATAAACCAACTTGGATATCTCGCAAAACGCGCGTTTCACATCAAGTGGAATGTTCGTTATAAAACAACATTGTTAACCAACGCGTACAGAAACACAAGAACGAACAAATATTCTTACCATATTTTAAAGAATTCACGGCTCGCCAGTAAGCACACTCCTAACTGAATGGCGGCCACGGAAGAAAAGGAAGACTGGAGCACTCCCTCAGAACCATATACATCCGACCTGCATCACTTCCGCCTACTGACTGACTTAGTGCTGTTTTTCTGTTTGGTTTGGTTTAATATACACAACACTCAATTGCCTAAAACTGATTAAAAATATATATAATCTATAATTACTACAAATGTGCACTTTAACTTAAAAATCAGGAAAATGCCCAATAAAATTACGGACTATATTCTCTTCCATCCTGGCGGATGAAAGCTATTCCGCGGGACTACTTTTCATAGTTTCCTTGTTTTCTTTTCAGTAAAAAAAAAATCCTTTTTTAAATTCCAATAAAGTGCATGTTTATATTACAGTATTATGAGTTAAAAATACAATACTTTGATGAAGAATTAAATTATTTGTGTAGGCGTGTGTTAACTATTGACCTATGAACTTTATGACGTGACACGGCGGGAAGCAGTGAAAATATTTTGAGATTTTTAATTTTTTTTTTTTGCGTGAACATTTTTTAACAGTCACTTTACAGACACCATGAGAGCGAAGCTGGTTTCGGAAGCTAATAGATTCGTTCAGTTTTTGAAGTAAGTCGTTGTTATTAAACCCTTGTGTTGTTTTTAAATACAGGATTAAGTCGGAAAGAAGTACTGTCGATTATTTGGTTTAAACTGAGAAAAGAAAACGTGTTAGTCTTGGTGTTAGTCTTAGTACTGACACCAGAGATTACAGCTTTAAGTAATCAGTTATGTCGTTTAAATATTTATTCTGTTACACTTTTGGTGTAACCTAAGCATTATTAAATGTGTATGTTTCTGTGTCAGGTTGTGTCAAGATGACAACAAAGATTCCTGGGTTTATCAGGTACAATAGAATAAGAGTTATGTTGTAAAATACTAAGTAATAATCCATATTATCATACTGATCAACTGTTGCACTGTTTACCTGGTGTTACAGGAGTATGTGAAAATATCAAAGTATAATGATGAGCCTCTTCTCAGCGTGATTGAAGGAAACCAACCTGTCTTCATCTGTGGGAAAATGGTACGTCAGCCTGTCCTTTCATTTCCATTTCAGTTCAGTGGGGTTTTTTTGTGTGTTTTTTCTTTGTGTGTAGGATTTTTGACAGTAGGTATTGTCCCAAACCTGCTTTGGCGTTAGTGTTGGATCCCTAAAGAACTAACCAGAGGCTGTGGTGGAAAGGAAAATGACACGAAGGAGAAACCTGGAAAGGAAACGGACACAACTGTGGCTTTGGATAATGGGATTAAAAATCCTTACTCTTCCAGTGTTGTACATTTATTTTGTGGTGTTGTATATACCTATTTTATTTTTATTTTTTTGTGTATATATATCTTATGTATATATGTCTTTGGGTGTGTGTGTGTGTGTGTGTGTGTGTGTGTGTGTGTGTGTGT
>JAOUWY010000054.1:27366233-27381079 GCA_025728095.1 Prietella phreatophila | reverse complement strand
CTGAATTCTGGAGAACTCCCCCAAAATTATGAAAAATCGGGTTAAGTATTTCTGCCAGTAATATACTTTGCGATATACTGTTAAACCACAAGAGCTCGACATCGGTCCACTTCCACTCAGCGTCAGTAGAGCAAGGTGAGTGAAGCCTGTTAGTGTTGTCTTTTAATTTTCATCGCTTTTATTTAATTTGCGGTATGCTTTAAGTGTAGCCGCAAGCTTTAAACTGTCGTCTCGTTGCACAGAGAGATATTGTCCTGGTACGCCATGTCTCAGAATCCGAACATGTCCCAGGTGGACGCTCAGGTTCTGCATCCTGTCTGGGTCCGTTGTGACATGCAGGACCCTGCTAACACATCCTGGCTGGGTGCAGAGACAGTCTACACTGGCGACAAGGCCACAGCGGTTAAACTGTACACAGTCAGCTGTAAAGGTAGTGTTGGACCCTGAAACCTAACCATTACATTCAGACTGAAAACAGGCAAGAAGAATGCATTAATGTCAGTTTGAAAAGGCTGTTTACAAGCCACCAAATTAATAAGCTCACATTTTTAAATCTGTATTTTATTCAGGGTCATCATTGGACGAGGCCGCGTTTATTACAATGGCTCAGCTAAAACAAGAACACCAGAACCGACACCATTCCTCAGTGGTAATATCGTTTATTTTTTCTTGCTTTTTTCAAATTTACTCACACCTCTTTGCCCCATGTTTGTCCTCTGTTTTATTGTTGTTTAACTGTAGGTGCTGACAAAAGGCTGGGCCAAATACAATCTTTTTTGTTCAGTGATGGAAGAGAGTTTGGTTACTGATACTGAGAGCAGCATAACAGCTAACTTTAGATGGAACAATGTAGAGAAGATGTTGGAGATGCCGCCCCTGTCATCTACGGTTACACTGGTAATCCTACCACTTAGTGTTTGTTGGTCACTGGGCCTCATTTATCAATCTTTTCGTAAAACTCAGTATCAGGTGCGCACAAGACACGACTGGTTTACATTTGGTGACGCTCACAAAACTCCATAAAAGGCGAAGTTTTTTTCTTTTGTTTTTGCCAAAATCTGGAGGCAAATTACAGAACTTGTCAATTAGGTGTGAATCATTTCAGGTGATCAGGAAATGCTTTGACTTGAAAATGGAGAGAAAACAAAACTATCTATCTGAGGAGTATACTGCTCGTTGCAGCTCGAGACAAGATACCAGATCAGTAACTTATCGCTCACTTAGTACTGGATCTAATAAAGTGTTGCACCGCACTAAAATAAGATACTGTGGCACAGATTACCGACTTGTATACCATCTGAGCCTCCTTTCATACAGCTGCATTTCTTCTTAACTGAATGACTGGTCTTATTTGTCTCAATTTATGGATGTATCTTGGCTTTCATTTTTTTGTATATTCAATATTCCTTTAATTGATGCTGTTATGAAATGACTGGTTTTTACACAGTTCCAGTTAATTTTGTGTGTAATTAAAATAAAATAAGTAATCCAGTACCGTGGGACAGGATGGCAGGAATAACCGATTAGCATAAAATTAGCAACAAATGTATATGAGCATTTACATGCATTTTCATAGACCCTTGCATTCTTTACAAGAGTAAAGAGATTCTCATAATCCATTTTTAGTAGCTTCATGGGATTTAAAAACACATTTTACTATTCGACAAACACTACCAGTCAAAAGTTTGGACACACTGAGTGAATATATATTTTTCGCTGTCTTAAAGACATTCTCATAAGACACAGGGTTGAAATGTGTTTCTAAGATGAATGCAAATAGTGAATTTAATGCCATTGTATCACGTTATTTCTGAATTAGAAGTTAGTTTTATTAAATCAAATATTTCAAACTGAAATAGTTTCCTTAAACGTGTAGTTTTCATATTTGGAAACTTTAAGAAAAGCCTCCTGGGTGAAGCTTCCTCATGAAGCTGGACGAGTCGGTTCCAAGAGTGTAAAAAAAAAAGTGCATCAGTAATACTGTAAAGAATTTAGAATATAAACTGGTTCTTATATTGTTCACACTTTCATTGGCCAGTGCATAATTCCATGTGTTATTTCATAGTGTTACTGTCCTTGTTATTATTGTAAAATAATAAACATGATGAAAACTCTTCTGTGAGCAGGTCATCACACTTTTGAAGGGCAGTGCTTTAAACAATCTACGATTACAGCTTCCAGAGTACTTACCATATTTACTATAATTATATTATATTATGATGATAGCTTTTACAGGTCTATTTTATGATTAAGCTGTAAAACAATATTACATAGAAAAATGCTCAGTTGTGTGTTTTTGTGGGGTTTTTTTCAGCCTCATTATGCATCCTAGTCACAATTTTTTATCACACTCAATACTGTTTTTGCTGACACAGCTTCTGAAGGAAAAATGCATCTTTAACTTGTATATTTTCTGCTATATGCAGCATATCAAGGTGACAGCTGGAGACATTAGGAGCCCTATGCATCAGACCTACAGAGAGCTGGAATTCCTTCTGGTATGTGTTTCTTAACAGGACTGTAAGCATTAAAAATGCAAGGCCATAAAAAAAGCGGTGGTGTTGTATAAATGCAAGGTTTAGTTAGTTTTGTCTCACATTCGGAAGCTGACATCTCAAAAAAATAAACCTATTCAGAAGAGATGATGTTTTATGTTCTATTACTTAGAAACAAAGTCCCTAATATTTCAGTAATCTATAATAACCTGTTCTACAGAGTGGAAATCAACCATATTCATGCAGTTTTGTGTATGAAAGCATTTTTTCTCTCCAGACTCTGGCTAAAGGCTTGAGGATGGAGGAGGTAGAGTGGTTGGAGCCGCTGGAGACGCAGTCTGCAGTGCATCTAACCCAAGCACTTATCGAAGGTAACGCTTCATATCAATATAGTAATAAGTAATGATATTATTCCCTATGTTTTGTTACATTTTGTCATATCCTCTTTGTTCTTAGAGCTTAAAAATTTTGTAAATGCAGTCCCAGGCCAGAATTTAACAGGATCAGAGGTAAAGCAAACAAACAGTTGGAATTCACTTATCTATACATAATACGGCAAAATATTATACACATAGATATTTTTGGTTGTGTAACAGAACCAGACGGGCAAAAATGACTCTGTGGTGGGTTTAGGCTGTATGCTAATAGAGAGAGGAAACCTGGATTTCACTGAGCAGCTCTGGGAGAAGTTGAGAAGAAGTAAGTGATCTATTCTAAGAATGCGTATAAATGACACAACATCATGTAATACAGATTCTGTATACAATCCTTTCCCTGGTAGGTGTGACTTCGTATCAGGACATAACAGACTCTTTGAAATTGGTCATCAAAGCTGTGCGGTTTGGGCAGATTAAACCTTGGGTATGTAATTTACATTTTGTCTAAGAATTAAAGAAGAAGAAACCTGTTTGTTAAAATAAAATTGTTAGTTGTATACAGTGCTGTATAAAGAGTGTCGTGTTTTGCCGCACAGGTCCATAGAGACAGCAGTAGCTCTCTGAGTAAGCTGATGGTGCAGTCCTACCAGCAGCAGGTGGACAATGTGCCTCTCACCGGCCTCACTCCTGCCATCATGCTGCTGGAGCTGGGCCTGGATAAGATGAGGAAAGACTACATCAACTACCTTGTTGGTAATTATCTTGTCTAGTCTATCAGCATGTTTACATTTTTTATTGATTTTTAACAGGAAATTATGATGATGAGTGTATTTTATAGAGCATGGGGTCCCTCAGCCAGAATTATTTTATTACTGTTTCTGCTCCGAACCCAGACGAGCCATTTAATAAAGATTTTAGATTTTATTATGTAGCTCAGATTTTTTCGGAATACAAGAACTGGTCAGGTGGGGACTGGAGTATATCCATTGAAATGTGATTTGAATGTAATATTTTTCACCGAACCCTTTTACGTACTTCCATATAAAATTGTCCGGGAGCCGTGTATGAGCTTCACAAAGTAGGTTCAGAGGCTTTATCTTATCATAGTCCAATTTGCTAAAATATGGCTGTTATTAGATAATGATTGGAAACTTATTAGCTGAAAAAGTATGCTAAGCTAGATAGCTAGTTTGGGTTATATTAGTGATCAGCAAATCTTGGCAGGGAATTCAGGAAGGTTCCAGTTAGCATTTTCATATATCAGTTGAATTCTTTGTAAGGGTAAAGGGATGTGAATGTAGATTGATCCTAGTCAATTTTTAGTAGTAAACATACTAAACAATTTATTATTTGACATGCACTGCCAGTCAAAGGTTTGTAAATGCTGAGATTTTTGGTAAGATGGTAATATTGAATAATATCTTTTACTGAAAAGACGGTTCTATAAATGCTGTAAAGTCTAATGTACTGTACATGGTGAACTTAATGAGTAGTGTAGATGGTTTCAAATAATTTTAAAGTGTCAATGTATTTAACAGTTTTACGTTGTGAGAAAGTTCTAATTAAGTTTTTTTAAACAGTTATTAATTAATAGAAGTTATATAGGTCTATTTTATGATTAAGCTGTAAATAATATTACATATTAGTCGTATTTAGCCATATAGTTGTATTTTTTTTCCGACAGGGAATGAGCTGACGACTCTCAACCACCTGGTAAGAACATCACTTTTCTAACGCATGAAATATAAGTGAGTTTGTAACTTGGGTAGAATACAGTTGTGCTCATAAATTTACATCTGCAAAATGTTAATAATTAAAAATAAATAAATAAATTGGAGGGATCATTAAAATTTCATTTTGTTTATCATTTAGCACTGCCCTGAATAAGCTGTTTCAACATAACCGATGTTTGCATACTTTATAGTTCACAAGACACAATAATAACTGAATTCACACAAATGAACCAGTTCAAACGTTTATGTATGTTTGGTTCTGAATACTGTGTGTTGTTAGATAGGTTATCAGCTACTGTCTATGTTTTTTGATAGTTGTACATGGGTCCCTTGTTTGTCCTGAGCAGTTAATCTGCCCATTGTTCTTCTGCAAAATCTTCCAGGTCCTACACATTCGTTGGTTCTCCAGCATCTTCTGCATATTTGACCCCTTTCCAACAGCGGCAATGATTATGAGGTCCATCTTTTCACTTTGGACAAACAACACAAAACTATTACAAAAGAGTACATACATTCACTGATGCCCAAGAAAGCACATTAAGAGCCAGGGGGATGTAAACTTTTGAGCAAAAAGATTGGTGAATGTTGCTATTATTTCATTACCTTTTGTAATAGTTGTGTACGAGGCCCTCATTGTCCTCAGTGTGAAAAGATGTATATCAACATCATATACTTGGAAATGGGTTAAATATTTAGGATCTGGAGGACTTTTCTGAAGAACAGTGGGCAGTTTAAGTGCTCAGGACAAACAAGGGACTCATGAACAACTCTCACAAAACATAAAAACAGTCGTTGATCATCCACGTAATGACACGCAGTGTTAAGAATCAAACTTATTTAAACTTTTGAACTGGTTCATTTTGTGTAAATACAGTTCTTATTGTGTCTTGTGGACTATATGTAAACATCTGTTATGCGAAACAGCTTATTCAGGCCAGTACTAAATAATAAACACAATGCAATTTTAATGATCCAACAACAACAAAAAAAATTCAGATTCCACAAGGCGTGTAAATTTATGAGCACAACTGTAGGTATTAACAGCCACTGCTGTGTTTCTGCATGATGATTTTCAGAGTTACTACCTCAGCAGTGAGGTGGATCTACAAGAGCAGGTGATCAGACTGAGGAAACTACATCACCTGCTGGAGGTCCTGGGCACCTGCAGCAGCTTTCTCAACCTGCCTCATGAGCGCCTCTTCTTCTTCACTCAGTCAGCGATTCGCTTCTATGTTCTTTTAAGCACCTGTTTATGTAAAACACTCCATTCATTTTAATGGCTGATCACTGTGATTGGTTTTTTTAATCTTAGGTCATGTTTGCAGTACTACAAAACAGCACCTTATAACGAAGAGCATGTGTTTCAGATGCAAATCAAACCTGCTCTGATCAGCCACTTCTATCAGACGTAAGTAAAATCTACTCTGATTCAGGTTTGTACTGTAAAAAATGTATGCATGGTGCATGAGATACTGATGTGATGTAATATAATGACGTGCATGTTTTGTTGATTTCCTAAGTTAAAACTGTTAGAAGGTCTGCAGGGAACAAACTTACTGTTTACGTGCTGAATTTAACACATCGGACAGCAATTAAACATGGGTATCTGCAAAAGTTTGAGCATCCTGTCATTCAATAATTAGTAACACCCCATTTGGTAGAAATCACAGCCTCCAAATGTTTCTTGTAGTCAGCTTTGTATTCTTGATTTTGGATCATTTTCTACACTTTTCCTTGCAGAATGCTTTTAATTCAGAAATATTCTTAGATAGTTTTGCAGGCACGGTATGTTTGAGATCTACCCATACATTTTCAATGATATTCAAGTCTGGGGACTGTGAACGTTTTTCATTTAGATAGTCAACAAAACATGTCATTTGACCAGGGCTCCCCAAACATTTACCAAAGACTGCATGCATTTGTTCCATTCATAGAGAGCAGCCCTCTTCATGGGGAGTGGAGGTATCTAGTGGGAAGGGGTCAGGAGAGGTGAGGACTTCCTGGCATCTCAGTGATAAACCTCTAGTGGATCACATCAGCCCAGACTGGGGTAAATTCCCAGGGAAGCTGTATCTATTACTTATTTATTCTTCATGTGCATGAAACATACTCTTCACATGATCGTAGCATTTTGGTGGCTAAAAAAACAAGACTTTCAACCACTCCACATTCCAGATGTGCCCCTGGAGGTCACAGCGAATGGAGAGAGTGAGAAGACTGCATACTTCAGAACGATGGTGTGCTGCAGCCTGGCCAACTTCAGTTAGCAGGTCAGAATCACCAGCTCTGTTCTGTGCACTGCAAATGTTATTTAATACATGTCAAATGTGCCATTTGATCTTATTTTTTAACTTGGTATGAAATTGGAGGGTCTGCTAAAGTCAAAAAAGGATTTATAAAATCAGAGTTAATCACCATATCACACTGAATGTTAACGTCATTTAAATAAACTAGTACTTGTGCTCAGTGCTGCAGAGTAATAGAGCCTGAAAGCAGGAACCTATTAACCTATTGCTGCATATATACAGGATGTCCTGGGTCCTTAAAAAGTCTTCCTTTGTCTCAACTCGCTTATTTTACAAGTAAAAGGCCTAAATGGGGTGTTATAAATTAAAATGTTAAGCTCTTAATCCATCCCGTGTTTTATTTTTTCATTCTCGTATGCGATTATATCTGTTTGTTTGAAAAATATTTGACATCACGTCACACACAATAAATACAAGTGTTGGTCTGGGAAAACCTGTTGGATGTCACTGCAGCTGAGTTTTGACAAATCCAGCTTTGACCAAAATGGGTTTTTTCTTCCTATAACATACTTTGACACCTTGACTGTAAGAAACATACATATATTTCCCTAAAAAGTAGGAATTTATGAATTTCTGCCGAGATTACACATTGGGTAAATAAGGAGCCGTTTTATCAAACAAGACTGTAAAAACGGTCAGTTGTTAAAGCTGTTTTTTATTTCTAGTTTGTTAGCCAAGTTTGCTTTTCTCATGAAGTGAACATTATGCTTTGATCAAGTTGTTAGTTACGTGGCACATCAAAACAGGCATCAGCCTAATACACCCCCTGGCAAAAATGATGGAATCACTTCACTTAGAGGATGTTCACGCGGCTTTTTTACTTTGTAGCAAAAAAACAAATCACAGATATGACACTGTTAATAGCTGAACATTCCGGCTTCGTGAAACATACTTTTAAATAAATTACATGAAATTAGTTTAATTAATAGCATTTCTTTTCTCCAGATCAAATAGAGGGAAAACAGTATGGAATCACCTTGTAATTTGCATTACTAAAACAAATACCAGCACAAGTCTAAAAATGCAAATTAATCTGCAGTTAAAAAAAAAAAAGTGTTTACAGACCTTAACCTTGGACTCTGGGGACTTCAAATGGCCCCAACAAGAGAGTTGTCAGTTGAAACAATGGAAATGATTATAAAACTCCTTCAAGAAGGAGTGTGGCAAAGATGTTGGTTGTTCCCAGTCAGCTGTGTCCAAAAGTTGGTGCAAGTATGAAACAAAACTGGAAGGTTATAAAATGAAAATTTTGAAAATCACCTAAACAGAAGAAAATAAGGCTACAATGGACTAAAGAGAAGCAATCATGGAGTGTGAATGATTGGATGAAAGTGATATTCAGTTTTTAATCACAAATCTGCATTGACCAAGGAGCTGGAACTTTTGTCTGGTGCCGATCTAATGAAACATATAAAGATGACTGCCTGAAGAAAACAAATTTCCCCACTCATTTCTGATATGAGGTCGCATGTCAGGTAAAGGACCAGGGGAGACCTCGACAGTCAATGCACAGGTGTACACTGAACTTTTGGACACTTTTCTCATTCCATCGATAGAAAACAGGTTCAGTGGTGATGAAGTAATTTTTCAGGATGATCATGCATCTTGCCACAAAGCAAAGAGTGTTAAAGATTTTCTTCAGGAAAGGCAGATCAATTCGACTGGAAATTTATGGTGAAAAAAGAAAAAAAAGAATTGGTCAATGACAAGACTCCATCCTGCAAAGCTGATCTGTCAACCGCTATTCGAGAAAGTTGGAACCAGCTTGATGGAGAATATTTTTTCATTAGTGAAGTCCATGTCTAAAAGATTTCAGGCCATCATAAAAACCCAAGGAGGAGCAACAGAATACTAATTCTGATTTGCTTTTTTAATTGTTTTTGATGATTCCATTATTTTTTTTCTGCTCAACATTGAGTGATTCCATCATTTTTCCCACTTTTTTTTGTTCAATTATTCAGCAATTATTTCAACACTGATGTTAAGAGCATTCATGATCAGACAAGTTAAAAGCGACAATGAGGCTCCAGTTGATCAAATGTCATGACTGACATTTACCTGTGGAAATGAAACTAGAGAAAGCGACATGGAGAAATAATCCTATTGATTTACTCATTTTCATGGTCATATTGATCATTTTCATATTTACCTTTTTGCATATTAAATCAAATGCATACAAAACCAATGAATAGCATTTATTTTTAGACAGTGTTTGCATCTTTCAGCGTTCACTTCTGAGGCAAACAAACGGTAACATGCTAGAACTTTACTTGTGATTGAAATATGTGCAAATGAAACACATTTCAGTTCTAGTATTCAAAACTTGACACTGTTTTATCATGTGAATGGTTTTACAATGCCACCACGCACGCACGTACGTTTAGATGTGTATTATTGCTCAAAATTTGGTCTTCAAAATAACTTTAGCTTAAGAATACCCATAGACACTGTATATATGTTTTCTTATAGAATAGGTTAGAAATATTTGAAGTGTCGGAGTATGTATGTGGTCAGTTCTTGCTTCTTTGCTAGGTGTGCCTGCGAAGGAGAAACATAAGAAAAAGTGCAGTGATGAGAATGCAGAGGGTGCACACAGTGGGCACGACTATCTCTATTACCATATCCATGTGACGGGTCAAGGGATCTGAAACACAGGCACAATAGAACTGTTATCACAAGTTTGTTAGTAGTGTCATGCAAACAAAGCAATTTAGTTTTGTACCACTTGCTCAGAATAGCTCATAGTGCTTTGCTTGTTTTTTTTTCTAACACATGGCAGATGAGTGTGGGTGTGTGGGCTTACCATGAATAAGTAAGAATATTGGCAGCCGTGCTCCTCTGTTCCTCTAATTTAAAAAGAGAGAAATGCGTTTAGGCTGGAATCGAGGCAGTTGAACCCTGTTATAGCATAAGAGCCATAACTAATATTAGCACAGAACTAATTCTAAACACTGTTATAACAGTCGTGTACTAGCTGCTCACTCATGAAGTATCTTCTTGGTCTTGTCTAGAAAATGACACCTGTGGAGATTTTAATGAATTGGTCCATCAATACATGGCTACAGTCATGTGCTAATACTTTTACCATGACTAGAGAGCCATCTTTTTATGAATGGGTTTTAAGCGGCAGGTTTGAGGACCCACTGCATGGCACAATTTCAAAATTTCCATGTTTTCAGTTTATGAAAGTAGTGAAGTAAATAAACTTTAAGTTTTATATTCGGAGACATTCTCCTCTAGGGCAGCTGTCAAAATAAACTCATCGACCACTTTATTAAGAACACCGCTACTCCTGCAAATACATGCAATTATCCAAGCAGCCAATCGTGCTGGTGCGAACAGTGCATTTTACAAAATCATGTAGATGGAGATCAAGAGCTTTGAGCTGGTTTGAGTATTTCATTATTGCTGATTGCCTGGATAGTTGAAGGTTGGACAAAGTCCAGGAAACCTAGCCTCAGATTCTTGTTCTTTGCTGACAGGAATGGAACCTTATGTGGTTTTCTGCTGTTGTAACCCATCCACCTCAAGTTTTGGCATGTTTGCATTCGTTTGATGCTTTTCTGCTCACCACGGTTGTACAGAGTGGTTGTTTAAGTTACTGTAGCTTTCCTGTCAGCTAAAACCACTCTGGCCACCCAACTTTGACCGCCCTCATATTCAAGGAATTTCTGCCCTACAGAACTGACACTCACTTGATGTTTTCAGACGTGAACCCCCCCCCCTCGCTAGGATATGCACTTAAACCAGTCCTTCTGACACCAACAACCATGCCATGGTCAAAGTCACTGGGATCATGTTATTTCCCCATTGTGAAGTTTGATGTGAAGTAAAGCTCTTGGCCTGTAATAGCATGGTATTTTTTTTCATTGCGCTGCTGTCAAATGATTGGCTGATTTGGATAATTGCATGAATGAGCAGGTGTACAGTAAGGTGTTCCTTATAACACTATACTTACTGAGTATGTACTTACTGTATGCTTAAGGAAAAACCTCTACAAGAAAAAAACATGTCTTGATTTGCCCCTCAATTCCCCTCTTGCACTAGCATTTAGGTGTTCCTGCCTAGACAGTGTGCATACATTTCGTTTTGGATTTTGAGTTTCAACTACTCAAAATTTTGCCTCATTCAACTACTACCAGATTTGGTGACTCTAACTTTTAATAATGTTTCCCCCTCTTCTTATTCTGTCAGGTAAGGATTCTACCAGTGTATGGAAGTACATCTTGTAAATTTAAGCCCACTATTCCACTAACATTACAAAATTGATGTTTCACCTGCTGTTCTGAAGAATCCCAACAGACCCATTAAACTGCTACTTGTGTCACATTGGCATTTGACAGCTGTTCTTTTGCGATACTATTTAAATGACTGATAAGGTGCTGCTATTAAGGGATGCAATTATTAATATATTATATTGCCGTTAATCTGTAATCCTGTCACTGGAGGAATGTTTTACATGTTTATGTTCTGATTATAATGAGGATGATATGGGCTTAAGTATGAACAACTGACTGGATTTCTGAAGTTTGGTCAAAAGCCCTTAAACTTAAACAAATATGGTCTTGCTCACAAACAAAGCCTGCAGATATATTATATAAAAGCAGCTATTCTAAATCGCACACTAATGGCATGTCAGCAAACATGTTTTGTTTACTTGTATGTATTTCTTTTTTAATGTCACTTGTGTTCACTTTTACTCTTAATGAGAGAGAACATTGTGGTCTAACTTAGGAAACTGCTTGAATAAGTAATTTTGTGGTTTATGCTGGCCTGAACATGAGCTGAGACATTCTGGCCTCCGGGGTCTATGCTGGCTAAAACCTCATGTTCATAGACGTGGACCACACAGAGGTGTTTTTTTGTTCTCTCTCTCTCCCTCTCCCTCTCTCTCTCTCTCTCTCTCTCTCTCTCTCTCTCTCTCTCTCTTTAAGGCTTTCCAGGACAATGCAAAACAATTGCCAAACCAAAAACAGCACATTTAATCTGACTCATGCAGTAGTTCATCATGCACAAGCCAATCATTTGGCATCGCTGCATGATCCTTATTTTCTTTGGATTCTCTTTTAGCTGCAGGGAAAACAAAGTAAAACGCTGTTCGTGAGTTAACTCTTCTGAAGCTTTCTGTCCCATCAAACCCTCTGTCAATCCGACTGTCTTGTTGGCTTGCATGCCAATACCCATCTGACATAAATATCTGAATGATAGATACGTGATGACAGATTGAGATTATTATGTGGTCTTTGCAAAATGAAGTGGTACAGATCCAGAAGTCGATAGATGAGGTTCTATGTCACTTTCCTGATGTATACTTTTCACTACTCTCTACAAATGGATATTTGTTTTTATTTTTGCCCCAACTAATCCTTCATCTCTGCTTTACTAGATCTGTAGACGTACTAACCTGCAGCCAGGAGCCGGTTGCTAGAAGAACACATCTCTGCAGCCTTCCTCTTCCAGTTCTCAACCTGACAATGGCCATACGAAACACACATTTTATCAATACTGGTGTGTGTCTCTTTGTGAAATTTTGCATTAGAGGCTCAAAAAAAACAAGTACGTGAAGAAACAGATTTTTGTATACATTCTTGTCTCATTATACATGTAAGTATAAATAATTCAGTATATTTGTAATAAATGCCTTTGCAGTGTTAACATCTTAACCGTTTGATTCCTTCTAAAACCCTAATGCCAGTGGCTGTAGAGCATTAGTCGCTTAATAGAAGGAGCACAGAAGAAATAGCTGGTACCTCTCTAAGATTAGGGAATCCGTTGGAGTTGATGATGCGTTTATAGTATTGAACGGCGGCCTTGGGGTAACAGGTTTTGTTCTTATTCTTAAAGTCTACATAATACAGGCCAAATCTGTCTGAGTAGCCATCATCCCATTTGAACTTATCCAGCAGAGACCACGCAGTGTAGCCCTTCACATTCACTCCATCTCTGATGGCTGCAGGAAACCAAGATCATTTGATTTGAGCAGTGTGTCATATTTCAATATCCAAAAAGATCCTGATTCAATAATGAGCTCAATAGTTTTGATTCAATAATCACTTGCCTTTTAGCATTTCATTGATGTAATCCCTATAATACTGGATCCTCCAGTCATCACACAAGTCTGTGCACATCATTTTCTCAGAGACTCCATTTTCAGTGATGTAGATTACAGGGTTCCCATACTGAGTCTACAGAAGTAAATAAAAGTCATGACCAAATGCCAATGACCAAAAAGAGACATTTTTAGACGTCTCCAATTGTCAGCACTTTGTAACAGTTTTTGTGATTTCTTAGTAACATGACAAGCTGCTTTTTTGTCTTAACTCATACGGAGAGATAAAAGAGAGGCTGGAGAGGGAGCAACAGTTTATAGCTGTTATGATGTACAATTGTCGTCGGACGTTTACATACAATCATCATGAACATGAATTTTCTTTAAATAGACTGTATGAAAGGAATACAACAGAAACAGATTGTGCTGATGCGTCACTAACCTGAAGTTGATTATTTCCCAGCACATTTCAGTTTTATTCATGTTCATCCAGTTCATGGTAGGCCTGTGCCTTGATGGTTCCTGGGTTTGTTCTGGCCATTCAAACTAATTTCCTCTCAACTGAGGGTGACAGTTTGGGTCTTCTTCCAGACCTTGGAAAAGTGGCGACACTTCCCAATAACTTGTACTTATGTACAGTTGTTTGAACTGATGATCTTGGAATCTGGAATGGTTTAGAAATGGCTCCAAGAGACATTCCTGACATGTAAATCCACCATCCTTTTTTTCCCCCATATCTGCACTGTGCTCCTTGGACTTTTCATAGTACTATGTGTTGGTCAATCCAGTGAGTGCTGTCAAGCAAGCCCTTTTAATGTTGGCACAGAGAAGCTGCCAGCTGTAGTCAGTCATGACCACTAACAGGAAATTAAGAGGCCTTGGTCTTAGCAAATTAAAGAACATTTTGGAACTTTCAGTACCAATGAATTAATAATCTAAGTGTTTGTATGTATATTTTTGACCTTGGATGTATAATTTTGGTCCTGTATTGATTACAGAAAACCCCAAATGAATTAAAACCTGTGAACCAAAGTCTTGTTTTATTAAAGATGTATGTTGTACAATCATTCTGCCCCGAAAAAGAATTTATTGAAAGCCCGATATTGCTACCACATTCATGTTAATGATGAGTCTATGTAAACTTCCGACTGCAACTCTAAGTGATGAAACATATATTATTCAATAACTAAAAATGGATAAAACATTCAATAAATTAAAATTTGCCAGTGCCAGCAATTTGCTGTGGTACAAGAAGAACAAAACACTTTGAAATGTGCTGGGGAATAATCAGCTTTAGGTCAGTGACACATCAGCACAGCCTTTTTCTATTGTATTTCTTTCATATAGTCTGTTTAAAGAATAGGTCAGAATAAGAAAACGGTAAACATTTAGGATCTACAGATCAACTGAAATGGGGAAAAAATAGAACAAGGAATTCAATAGGATGGATAACCATTAGCAAGAGGACAGTTCTAAACCATTGCATGATGCACCTTGATGAAGTTGAGCAGACGCCGGAAGCCCCAAGGCACAAAGTAGAGCCATTCTGAGCCAGGATCAGGCCAGCGTGGGTCCACCAACTCAGCCAGGTCTCGGTCTGTATAGAAGGAGCCACCACGGTCTGGAGGGCTTGTCTTCTGGGTGATATAACGTGTGGTGAAATGCCCTACTCCCAGGAAGTCACACGTGCCTTTAATGTAACCCTTCTCCTGAGAGGAGAAGGTGGGAAGTCGAGATTTTCCCAACCCCTGCTGAGAACTCTTCCTACCTGAACACACATTAAACACAGCTAATGTGTTTCCATAGAAAGGTATATGGTCTAATTGAAATCATTGAGCTCATACAAAATGACCAGATTTACAAGACATTAATTATTCACATTATAT
>JAOUWY010000054.1:27303722-27315362 GCA_025728095.1 Prietella phreatophila | reverse complement strand
GGTGTTAAAGACCTATGTGTGTCTGCAGGATGGTGGATGTGTGTAGTGGTGTTTATGACACTTGGAGTCACGTGATTGTGTAAGTGTGCTGTCTGGAGCAGGAATGTTGAAAGCAGATGGGTTTTCCAAAACATGGGGAGAAGACTTGAGTAAAATTATTCATCCAAGTTTATTGATTGCTGAACCTCTTGCATGTTTGACCTATCAGCAAGACTCTGAAGCCATGAGGATAAACTCAAATAGAGGTCAGCTTGAAAGATGACATGGCACCTAATGCTTTGCTATACTATATACACAACAGGATTGTAAGAGATCCATTATTATTTAGCTTTGCGGGTGTATCCTTTACAATTATGACATTGGAATGTGTACATCTGACGCCTGTGTCAGAGCTAATCAACATTTCTGCTGCTCCATAATTAAAGTACTGCATAGTTGGATAAATACTAGTTTACCCACTAGTATGAATAACAGCATAAGCTACAATTTGTGGGTATCCAGTTCTTCAGTTTATATCTAAACCTGCAGAAAATTAGTTATTTATTATTCTGAATACACATTTTGTTCTTGCAGTGTGTCTTCTTGATTATAACCAGAACAAAGCCTTTGTCTCACTTAGCTTTATCTCAAGCTGGTGCTGTGATACTGCAGCAGAGGCAAATGTTATTAGTCACAGCAGGAATGTGAAGCATGTGTGTCAATGCCACACTAGTGTAATCACCCTTACCTCCTGCACACCTCTGCAAAATAAAGCCATACTGTGTGCTATCAGTGCAGGAGAAAGCACACACTAGCAACACCTTCCCATGTCCATATCTCATGCATTTTTATTATTATTTAAAATCACTGGTCACCAACCCTGTTCCTGGAGATTTACCTTCCAGAAGACTTTCTGGACAACCACAATCATGCCAACCTGACCATCTAAACACTGCCTTAAGAGGTTCTTTATAACGTAAAACGTGTGTTAGATTTTGGTTGGAGATGAAGCCCGCAGGAAAGTAGATCTCAAGGAATCAAGGGGGCTGGTGACCACTGATTTAGTCGGATAGTCTGGCAGCTTTTGATATTCTTTTTGACCTGTAAAGAGGAATTAGATCATGTGCATTTTATTGATTGAAGTATTACTTACCAGTGAGTGTTTAAAGTTCAGTATATACACCAAAGTGATGTTTTACAAATCCACATACAACATTTAGCAAAAATTTATACATGAATTTATAGAAGCAGAGTCACTTAGCTGAAAGTCTGAGAATGTTCCATTGCCTTTTTTCTTAGTTGGTATCTACTCCATGGTAGGTTTTGTTTCCTAATATCACTATACATTATGACTGGAACTAAGCAATGACATGACAATGATCACATTGTACCCTGCGATGGATTGGGACCCTGTCCAGGGTGTACCCCGCCTTGCGCCAGATGCTCCCTGGGATAGGCTCCAGGTTCCTCGCGACTCTGAAGGATAAACGGTATAGAAAATGGATGAATGGATGACAATGATAATGCCTTTGTGCACAAAATGAACTCCGTAAAGACATGGTTTGTCAAGGTTGGTGTGGAAGAACTTGAGTGGCTTACACAGAGCCCTGAACTCAACCCCACTGACCACCTATGAGATGAAATGGAACGCTGACTGCACCTTCTCACCTAACCTCACTAATGCAATTTTGGCTAAATTGGCACAAATCCCCACAGCCACATTCCAAAATGTATAAGGAGCCTGTTTGAAAGGAAACATAAATCAGGCTTTAGATTGCTGCACCACTCATGACCAAAAAGTTCATCATTATGAAACCCAATCCTTTCCTTATTAGACCAAAAAGCTAATAAGGCCAGAGGTTGGATTAATAGTACTTTATTTACCAGTATGAATTCCAGCAAAAGCTAAAGACTGTGGTCAGCCAGCATGTGTGTGTGTGTGTGTGTGTGTGTGTGTGTGTGTGTGTGTGTGTGTGTGTGTTTGTTCTTCTATGTAATTCATATATCATATATGAGTTTATGCCAATCCATTTATAGGGTAGTGACGTATGTACCCACAGTTCCCAGGTCTACCCCCATTGTGTGTGTCTGCATCTTTTCCCCTATGGCCTGCTGATAGTTTTCACTATAGCCCCAGCAATTAGGTGGCTCCAGCCTTTTCTGTGCAAAGAATGAGGAAGAGAAAAGGGGAGAGATTAGCGGGAGCCAAGAGAACAGTAGAGGCGGTCAGAGGAGGGAGGGGGAGCAGAGAGCAGCCAGAGAGTCTGCTTCCCCAGGCACCACTCTGCTCCTGTGGCTGACAAGGCCTGACGCCGCTGACTGCCGCGCTTATCAGCCTGCTCTGCTTCACTCTACTCAGCTCACCACTCACTGGCTTAAACAAGAAGCTGTTTATCTGAGCACAGCCATGCACCCACACGCTGGCTCCACTCAAATCTGCCCCACCAGACCAATTCCCAACAGCACAGACTGAGAGAGACATAGAGATTTTAGAAAGATAAATCAATAGAGAAGCACCCACTGTTTCTGACCAAAACTGTCCCACCCTCCACTGGACTAATATATCTCATTCTTTATCAGTACACATTTCACAATTGACTCATTTTCTCTGGAATTGTTGATTTCTTGGACTCTTTTTTAGTTTGGTCAAAGTTACTGTCCAAGATTTCAAAGTTTGCACCAACGTAAACATTCTTTGACTCAGAATATGGAATTAGGCTTTGATGTGACTCAAACTTTCACATGAGGCTCGCAAGTGAAATTCTTTGAAAAAATATACATTTTGAGAAAATTTGACTATTATACTATTATATGTATTTGATCTAATAAGGAAAAGACTAGGATTCATAATGGTGACCTCTCTGGGTCATGAATTGTACAGCAGTCTAAAGTCAGAGTTATGTTTATATTATTACAGGCAGCTCATATTTTTAATTCTGAAGAACAAAGGATAACACAATATAAAGCATAATTTAACTGCCACTTAAGTTGCAAAACAACGTGTAAAATGCAAAGAACCCCGCGGGTGTGTATAATATGCGACGAGTAATTGAAATTCTAAAGTGTAGTTGACATTCATGTTTCATAGTATTTTCACAGTCTAGTTTATAGTGTGGAGTGAAGGGGGTCAGTTGCATATGAATGAATGAATGATAGCTTGAGATATGTTATCCCTGCTTCTTTGTCCTTTGCCACCAGTTTGTTCTGTAAACAATCTGCATGTCTCCAGGTGAACACGATTTTCTGCCATGTGTATGATTCTTTGAATGTCTTTTCCTTATTTCTGTGTGGCATTTCCATGTGTCCAGGTGCTCAAGTGCAGAATGATGGCCACCGCATCATCCACCTTTTTGGGCAAACTCCAGGGGTCTATAGCGTCTGTTAGAATGTCTGTGATGAGTTCAAGCTCTAGTGCAGCTGGTCAGTAAATACACTGCATGCCTCAACAGGTGTCAACCCGAGAGGAACCTCCAGTTCGAGGCTCGGCAAACAACCTCCTGCTTTTCAATATGTAGTGGGCACTCTTCTGGCTGCTCTGGCACAGAAGCGGGGAGTTAGCATAGATGATGAAAACAATACTTCAGGAAGTAGCGCAGTCTGTATTAGTCCTATATGAGACTTGATGTGAGAGTGAATCTTATAAGCAGTCCTCGATAAGTATGTGATTGTTTGCAGGTGATAGTGATTAAAAGAGAGCGGAGCATAGAAAGGATGTCTGGTGTTGGTGTGACAGTTGAAGTGGAGGAGCCCGGTGTAGGCATGATAGTACCCCTCTTTCTACAGGCCACTCCAGAGACCCAGACCTCTGATGTCATGGATGACCCCATCCACACGGAGCTGGGCAATCAGGATGATCTGTGTGGAAGTTGCTAAGTAAAGCGGGGTCCAAGATGTTGTCCCGAGTGAACCAAGAGCATTTGTCTGGGCTGTAGCCTTCTCAGTTGACCAGGTACTTGAAGCGACTTGAGTGAGTTCCTCATTGTCACTGGACTCTAAGGAGGAAGGAGAGAGAGGATGATGGGAAGTTTTGAGGAGAGATACATGAAATGAATATGCAATGTTCTACTGAGGGTGTAGTTGAAGGCGATACATGACTGTATTATTCTGTTCTAAAATGGTGGAGGGACCAGTGTAGTGTAGACTTAACTTGTGACATTGGAGCCAGAGCCAGATGTCTCTATTGGCGAGCTAGACCTTCAGCCCAGGTTGGTAATGTATTCACTAGGGATGGTGAGATGGTGGCCAAGAGATGGACTCTCTATGGATGTAGCACAGACAGGTGCTGCAGAGGAAGTTTCAGGGAGCTGGCATTGATGGGGAAGAAAGAGGCAGCTCTGGAAATATTGAGTACCCTGGACATGGATCTCTCAGGCACTCAGGCAGACGTTGAACTGCAGAGCCAGAGTACAGACAGAGATGAAGTTCCTGACATCTCTGGTGCTCAATGGGGGTCAAAAGGAAGGAGTCAAGCATGCAAGTAAAGTTTCCATCTGACTTTTCACGATCAACACTTTAAGAAGATCCAGTGGTTTCCTTGACTTATATCAGAGGGAGCAAGTGTAGTTTTCACCCTCCAAGGTGGGTTGCTGTCTTAAAGGGGAACAAACTGGTGGATGGGAATTGAGAAAAAATGAGTTATAAAAAGGAGATCTCACTAGGTAATACAGTGGTGTTATCCTGTGATGTCTGTCCAGACACAAACAGCCTCGGGCTTTATCGTCAAGATCTAGACCTCATTCCTGAGTAGTCGGGCGAAAAAAATCTCCATTTATCTCAGAGGAGAGGCATTCTGATGAAAAAATAATAGGCTGACAGATTGACTGAACTGTTCCAACCTTGAGGAATCTCTCTTTGTATTTTTAATAAAACCAATTAAGGAAGAAGAACCAGGGTATATGCAAAGAATAATTGCCTGATAAGCTTAAACCCAGGGGGAAAAGAACAGTTACAGACCCTCACTGAAAAGACAATAAAAGCACTCTTGCCTTTAAGTATTAAACAAATCCTTCTTCTTCCTTAAAGCATGTCAGAGGCATGGACAATATCTTTGTTTTGGCTCATGCTCTCTTGGCTCCAGGACCAGCACATTTATTTAAGAGGCATGACAGGCAGTTGCTGTTCATTCATTCATTCCCCTCAGCAGATGAGTTGTTTGACTGCAGTGCCAATACCCCTCTGGGTGTTGGGGATAAGACTCTGCCTGGAATGTACCCATATCACACACTCCAAATACCTCACTGTGGAAGTGAGATAATGGTAGTGGTGTATGCTACTTCAAGAATTTATGGTCAACACATTGTTGGAAGTTATGAACTCATAATATTTTAGGCAGTTATTATTACCACATGGCCTACACTTTCACAACCAGTGACCATATGCTTCTATTATTTTAGTAAATAAAGTGTCCGCAAATTTGCTGCACTAGGTGTTTAAATGTACAGTACTGCAAAAATGAATTGGTACATTTATTTACAGCAGAATGTGTTTGAATATATTTGCACATATGGCCACTGAATGTGAAAGCATTGACCATAGGTCATGAGGGTTCGGTGTACAAGGGGTGTCTGCTGACCCTCAAATGGCAGGCTCCACTACTCTGTTATGTTGACTTTGCATTTCTGGGCTTCCACAGATCTGTCTCACACTCCACTCAACTCATCGAGAAATTCTTAGGCTCACTTGACTCCAACATTTCACACTGCCTAAAAAACCTCTTATGCTCTGTATAGATGTACTGCATGCATCCAACCTGCATGCCTCTGACACTGAATATTAACACTTCCTTAGATCAGTGCTGGTAAGTTATAGCTAAAATTGCAGCTGGGGGCATTTAAAAAAAAAAAAGCTCTTAAAGTTTTTCACTGTGTACTGAGGCCTTGACAGTGTTTACTAAGTAATGTCCAAGAGCTGCTGGCTGCTGTTAAAGACTGGACAGGATGAAGACGGGGTGATTGCCTCCCAGCTGAGAATCATGATAGTGAGATGATTCAATTTATGTTTACCAAGCCGCCATAACAAGTCTGAGAGCTCGTATGTACAATTGATGATTATTCAAATAGTGACTTATACTAGCATTTTTATTTTTCATTATGGTGAATCATTTTCTTCTTCAAGCCAAATTGGAAGATACATAAACAAAATCCTGATACCTAATGTGGGAGGAGTGAAGCTGCATCACTGAAAACAGGAGGTAGATGCTGACCACCAAGAGCTTGTCAATGGTTTTGTGTTATTCATTTAGAAAGGCAGTTCTGAAAGGAAAATAATAGAGGATATATCACTACTGATCAAAAGGTTGTGAGTTCAAATCCCAGCACCATCAAGCTGGCACTGCTGGGCCCTTGAGCAAGGCCCTTAACCCTCAAATGCTTAGGTGTATAAATGAGATAAATGTAAGTCGCATAGAATTAAAGACCCAGCAATGTTTTCCAATCTTCATCTGTCCAGTTGTATTGAAACTGTGCCCACTGAATGCTCAGATTGGCTGAAAGTAGCTGAATCCGATGTGGTCTTCTGTGTTATAAATTCTCTGACTCTTCAAACCTCATGTTAGCACAGAGTAACCATGGGTTCCTCTAAGTAGCTGACTGAGGATATGTAAATTATACCAATTGATGCCTACAAAGCAGAGGATGGTTATAAAAAGATATCAAAGTGCTTCCACCTACAATTTCGACTGTCCAAATGTCAATAAGAAATTGTAGGTAAGGGGAACTGTGGAGGTCAAGGCAAGACTTCTGGAAGACCAAGAAAACTTTTAGATGGAACAGTATCCTGTCCAGAAAGGCAAAGCAAATCTGCCATATGACACTAAGGACCTGTAGGTAGGTTTATCTGACACAGAAGTGGTGGTGCACTATTCTACTTTGCAGTGTTGCTTGCACAAACAGGATCTGCATGGAAGAGTCATCAGAAGGAAGCCTTACATGTGACCTTATCACAAAAATGAATGTCTGATGTATGCAAAACAATACCTAAGCCAGAGGCATTTTGGAAACAAATACTGTAGACTTGTGAAGTAAAAATGGAAATCATTGCCTACAATCACCAAAGCTATGTTTGAAAAAAAAAAAGAAGAAAGAACACCTTGACAACTGTTGTGCCAGGGGATGGATCTATTATACTTTGGGGTAGTGTGGAAGCCAGAGGCACAAGATTGCACAGGTAGATTGAATAATGGACTCCAGTAGATACCAGCGAAATCTATAAGCAAATGTGACAGAATCAGTCAAGAAAATTAAGCTGAAAAGAGGTAGGCCTCTACAACCAGACAATGATCCAAAACATACCTCAACGTGCACCACAAACTACTTCAAAAAACACAGCTGAAGGCCCTCACTGTCCCCTGACTTAATCATCATTGAAAATATGTAGGTAGATATTATAGCAGGCTGTGCATGCAAGAAGGGATCAAGAATATCTCAGAACTAGAAGCATTCTGAATGGATGGGCGGGAAATTAAAATCCATTAAATAAGCATAGAAAGACTACTAACTGGCTATAAAATGTATTTGATATTTACCAAAGGGTCTTTAACTATGAACTGACCTAACAATGTGTCCAAACTTTTGCACAATTACTATTTTATTATTTTCTCTTTTTTAAGCTGATTATAAAGTAACTGTTTAATTATTATTATTATTATTATTATTGTTGTTGTTGTTGTTGTACATTGACGTGGGTGTAAAGTGTCTATGCAACAGAGTGTAAAAGAAGAATTAGTCATCAGGTCTGTATAAGGTCAATGTGTTTTTTAAGCTTTTATGTCCTAATTATTTGTTATTTATACTAATGATTAAAATTCAAGGCATGTTCAGCTAACTGGTTCATGAGCAGAAACTCAAGGACAACTGCTCTAAAGTGGACACCCTGTCCTGAATTTGCCAAAGTTCATTCTTTCCTCTAGTCTCTGACTGCTATGTTTAACAGAATGTTCTGAAACTCAGAAGGAGCTTAATCATTTTCTTCTGTATGGTGTAGAACTAGCCCAGAGGGTAGATCTGCCTCCAGCCCACCAGATTCAGCCTTATTTTTACCACCGGTTTGGGAAATGCAGAGCTGCAATCAGAGAAATGAGAATGGCTGTAATTACAGTCCTTTAGACTAAAACCCTGCTGAAGTCATTCTCCTCATCTCTCTCATTCTCCATGTATTGTACAGTATCTCTAGCTGTTCCTCTTTCACTTTCTATCTTTTTTCATCCTTTCCTTTTTCACTTTTTTCACTGGTTTCATCTGCGTCAGGGTTATGTTACCTGTTCAACTGCATTTACTGTGTAGTCATCGTTAGAGCCCATGTGGCTTCTCTCTTAGCAGTAGCAGAACTGTTGGATTAGATACAGCTGTGGGTTCCTTAGAACAGATAATGATGAAATACAGCACGGCAGAATTTGATACAGCTTTTGTACTCGGATGGAGATTTCCAACCACAGGCACGGGCATCTGTCTTAGCAATTAATTGTGTTTATGTCATCACTACACTCGACACACTTAAAACAATTTTTTTTAAAGTGCACCAATAGAATTGCTAACTTGAATTTTTGACAGCATGTAAATCATGTATTGAATTATATACACCGTTGTTGTTTTTTTTTTACGTGTTTAAACATTTGTATTTTTACACAAAGATTGTCCAACAGGTTGTTGTGGGATAAGGAGGGCCTGTTTGAGCTCACATTCAGACGAGAGAGACAGTGGAAAATTAACACCCCATGAACTGCTTTTATTAAAGTGTCTAGGAATCTCCTGCATCCTTCAGATGTGCCAAAACTCTCCCTTACTTATCATCAAGAGCCTGCTCTCCAAATTACTCTTCATGTTTTGCTGACCTCCATACAGTCATGTTCTGCTAGTTGCTGTGTCTTTGGTGCTTACAAAACCATGCATTTTAGATATTAAAAAAAAGTTTAAGTTGATAAGTTTTTTTCCCCATTGTAAAACTTTTGACTGAGATAATACATTTCTGGAATGCTGCTTTCTCTTCTCCTCTTCTCTCTTCTGGACATGGTGGAACTGAGTTGTGGAGGAGGATGGATGGCAGCAACACTCACACACATACTGCGTGTGCAAAAGAGTGAGTGAGTGAGAGAGACACAAAGAGACAGACAGATAGAGAGACAAAGAGAGAGAGAGAGGAGCCTACAGGACTGTACAGTATGTATGAGATTACTTTGTTGGGATTCCAGGCTCATGTTACTTCTTTCTGCTTTTCCCTTTACAATCTTTACAGTATGAAGAGTCAGCTTTCCTAACAAAACATTATGTACATTTTCGGACAAAAGTTTGAAAGCGAAATGAGTTTGACTAAATGTGTACATCAGTGATGTACAACTGATTCGTAATTAGTTTTTTCATTTTGAATTCAAAAGATTTAACCCTGCGAGTGTGTTCAGCTGGCCTGGCTGTGACATGAACACGAGCAACAGCTTAAATAGATGAAGCATGTGCTCGCTTTTCAGTGAGTGGGAACTGGCAAATGACCAAATTGAGAGAAAAATGGTGGTAATAAAAAGCAGATGTTTGTTGATAACAGGCGTTTATAGTAATACTTTTTTTTAAAACTATTAACAAAGAGTGTGAAGGTTCTTCCTCACATAACATATAGTCATATATCTCTGTAAAAAAAGTGGAATAGTTTCCAAACTTTGAGTAAACTATATAAAGATAAATACATTATTTGCCCTTGTCCTATATTGTATATAACTCTATTATTGCATTTGTAATAATCTATCATATCCAATATATTATGTACTGCTGATATTTCAAGGTCATGGGGAACCTGGACCCATTCCCCAGAGGCATGGGGCACAAGGCAGGGTACACCCTGGATGGGGTGCCAATCCATCACAGGGCACAATCACATACAGATTCACATACACTTTGGACATGCCAATCAGCCTACCAGGTATGTTTTTGCACTCGGGGAGGAAACCGGAATACCCGGAGGAAACCCCCACTGCACGGGGGTTAATTCCTTTAATGACATTTGTATAGCCTAGCCTAGGGGGTTTCATGCAGTGTAGATGACTGCAGGGCTCTCTCTCTCTCTCTCTCTCTCTCTTTCTCTCTCTCTCTCTCTCTCTCACATGACTGCTTGCCCAGTGGGTGAGAGAAAAAAACTACTTAACCTAGCTCATATAATAGCCATTATAACAGGAATTGGTTATTTTTTCTTATTGTATGTGTATATCAGTGTGAATATCATGTAGTTCAGTAAATGAGAAAAAACCTGTGGGTGTGGTGCTGGTCAGCAGCCTGTGGTACAGGACCCAGTCTGGGTGGGAGGACAGAGCTACTGCAGGGGCGCCTGTACATGTGGGAGCCACTGAGTCCTGTGTTTGTGTATGGAGCGCAGCCCTCTTATCTCCAGCCTGTACTGACGCCACACTCTTCCTGTTTCAAATCATTACTGCTGATTTTTCTCTTCAGTCCTGCCACAGTCGTCGCCTGCCTTGACGACTTTCTAGTCCTCTCTTTTTTCTTTGCATAATTTGTGGGCATGTTTGTGTTCTTTCTCATTTCTGTACAAAATAAAGTCAGTGAGTGAGCTAAGAGGCAAAATGTTACCCGCCACACAAAAATGTGTTCCACTGAAAATATATTCCACTACTAGGTGCCAAGCAGGTAACAGAAATAAGTAACTTACATGGTCATTTGCATAATCGTCTGTGCTGAAATCCCAAGAGTCTCTTGTTAGTCTGGCAGTCAGGAAACATTCAGAGACACACTTAGAAATGTTTTTAAAACTCTCAGAGATTTGAAAATTAAAAGCCAAGTATGAATAATTTGCTGTGCATTTATCAGATGCCAGTATAAGTTTACAGCATGTGTTGGTTCATTTAGGTCTTAGTTCACATTCTCTAAATGACCTAGTAAAAGGGTCTATCCTATACATGTATTTTCAGTGTCGTGTGTGATTGAGTAGAATATTTAAGATGTCTTACACTACATAAAGATACCAAAGACTTGTTTTATAGTCACAATTTCAGTATTAAGTAGTGCTTCATTTAAAAATACCATCATTCAAAACTATCAGTGTACAAACATACTGTGTTATTTCTTTATAGTACTGCACTGTGCTGGAAAAAAAAAATAGCAACTGATGTAAACTGCTAAAAACACAATGCAATCTGGGAATTCTAAGTGCCATTAGTTCCAATAATTTATATACAACATCTGTAGTTTTTTTTTTTACTAAATTACAAAAAGTCCATTTGAATTTATTTATTCAATTCAAAAAGTCAGTTAGCTTGTCAGCAGCATGAACACAAATAAAAATGTTTTTAAAAAATTGTTTTTTACAGTGAATTCAAATACAATATAATTGACATTTTACAATAAATCACAATAAATGTTCTTTAGTAGCAGTTTGGTGCTGTCCACACAGAACAGAAACCTGCACTCTCTTCTCCAGGGAGTATTTGCAATCAGGCCCAAAGCGTGATCCCAGAGTTCTTACTTTAGCGTTTCACTAGAAAGGCACTCAAACTGTATTAAAAACACTCACATGCAGATAAAGGCTATCATCGACTTTACTGGACAGATTACCTGTAAATTGAAAACTAGTCATAAGCTCCTAAGCAGATAGCCTGTGTGCGTGTGTGTGTGTGTGTGTGTGTGTGTGTGTGTGTGTGTGTGTGTGTGTGTGTGTGTGTGTGTGTGT
>JAOUWY010000054.1:27270278-27280324 GCA_025728095.1 Prietella phreatophila | reverse complement strand
AGACTCCAGCTTCCCCGCGACCTTGAAGAAGGAGTAAGTGGTAGAGGATGGATGGATGGATGGATGGATGGATGTTTCAAAATATTCTGGGGAAAGCAGCTCACTTGTAATCATTTCTAATATAATAACAACATATCATTATTACTATTATTATTAGTAGTAGTAGAAATAGTAGTAATAGGATAGGCGAGTAAGGTTTGTGAACTTGGTGAGCAAAATGGTAGCAAATCACAGTTATTCAATTTTCAGCCATTTATTAGCAAGGCTGTGTAGGAAGATGAAATAAAATGAGTTACTTTTAAATGACCTTTGCATCACTGATGAAGAGGGTTATCTGTGTTAGTTACTGAAGGGCTGTGTACTGCGTCGACACTTCCCTAAGAAAGACGTCAGACCAGTGTCAGGTGGACATGACCCCAAGCCACAGGGCTTCCTTAAGAATGATTAACTGACTATTTGTTCAGACAACCCCTTGATTAATCGATTTAGATAATATATACATTCGCATACCCCTACTATTGTGTTGCCTCGTGGTTTGCAGAACAACTCTCAGATGTAATAAAAGTGTTTTCTGGAATTAAGCACTGAACTTTAAAACATTAAATAAAATGTAATCCATGAAGGAATCTTGGTGCCTGTAAAATAGCTATTTTCAGGTACTACTACTTTTTTTTGTGAGACTTCCATCTTGTTTTTCCAGATCAGGGGTTTGTATTTGCCTGTAAAGAATATTTCACTTTTTACTGTTGTTTCAGAACAGCTTCATCTTCATGTCATCTACCTTAAAGAGAATGTCCCAGAGTTCCATGTAATGCTTTTTATCAAACTGTACCCTAGCCTTGCTGTTCTTAAAGCATAGTGATGGTCTGCGAATGTCTCGTGGTAAGCTGTTTGAGGTCATGCGGGTGAACACTTCAATTTATGGTAGTTTTTGACATTATGTTTATGTCCCTTGTGTGTTCAGCGTTTCTGAACGTCATATGCATTTTAAATTAGTTTCCATTTGTATTTGTTGGTTCCACTCTGGATTTGTGTGCCTGTGGCATCTGTTTTTCTACACCTAAATGTGCCCAGTGACATCTTGGTGTGTGTTTGTCAGCTTGTGTTTACTCTACATCAGTGAGCAGTTATTAAGTCTTCATTTTTCATAGCATTGCTACTGCACATATGGTCCTGCTGTGGTATATGTGTATCAGTGTGTGTGTGTGTGTGTGTGTGTGTGTGTGTGTGATACAGTGTGTGCCAAATCCTCGACTGGGTAGTCATGCAGAACACCTGTTTCCTCAGTCCTCACTTATGGTCGTGTGGACGTTAGAATGATGCCCTTTGAAGTTTTTTTCTCATTGCTTCCTGTATAACTGTGTGCATGAGACTCTGTGTTTCCCCTCAAAGTTGGGTTTTTGTGATCACCGTGCTTCACACGTTCAGACCTCTGGATCAGTAACAGCGCGAAGTTGTTGCCTATTCACTGCCAATGTTCCTGCTGCTCCCTGAACCTTTCAGGCCTCTAGATCATTTGCAAGTCTATGAATACAAGCCGGCTGTAGTATTTTGCATTTGTGTGGAAATACCTTATAAAACAGTGATAAACAGACCAGGTGTTGGGGTTTGTCACTTCAGCCATGGCGTGGGTCCAACAGCCTCGGACTGATGTCACAAGCCTTCGTCACAAGCCTTCGCAAGCTCCCTTAACAAGCACGGTGGAGTTTAGCTGCCAGATGTCAGAAAGGAAGCTAATCAAACTGTTTACAAGTGTACATCTGTACTAGTAGACTTTTGTATGGTATTACACCACCAGTATGCGCATCAGTTGAGCAAATAGGAAGTGAGCTGTTTTTCTAGACATTGGTATTGTCTCAATATGCTTAGTATGCATTAGTCCTCTCTTTTTTGGCTTGACAGGATTATGTCGTATCACTTTCACTGGGAAGAAATATGCATGTGTTCTTCTCTCTCTCTCTCTCGCTCTCTCTCTCTCTCTCTCTCTCTCTCTCCCTCTGAGTTAGAGATGTGTCAGAACAGCCATTAGACTTTAACCCTGACTTTTTTTTGTAATCAAATTAGCTGGGATAGCTAAGGATAGGATCTGCTTTGCATTTTCTGGTCCCAGATCCCAAAGCCATGGATTGGATGGAGATGGAGAGACTGAGATACAGAAGCATACAGTTTTCTGTTAAGGAGACTGCAGCACAGGTGGCTCGTCTGTTGTCTTGTGCTATTTAACGAGGTTCATCCTGTTGGCTGAGTAGGGCTTAAATCTACTTGCCTGATGCCTCCAAGGCAAATATGGGAGTGAGTGACCGACGGTTATACAGATGTAGTAAGCCTTATATATAATAATATAAGTCTTATATAGCTGTGTGTATCATATTGTAATAGAGAGTGTTAGTCTCAGTACAGAAGCGAAGCCGTTTGTGTTACACTGGAACTGCTGGGGTTGTGTTTTTTCCTGATATAAGTATATAACAAACACACACACAGATGGAGAGTTGTTGTCTGCTGTACTTCTCGGATGCTCAGGCTATACAAACTCACATGCCTGTCTGTCTAGGTCAGTCTGAACCACCTCTGAAGTTCAGCTTCCCTTTTTATTGTGCTTGTGTGTGTGTGTGTGTGTGTGTGTGTGTGTGTGTGTGTGTGTGTACGCTAGAAAGAGAGAGAGGGAAATGCATGGCACATTTTAACAAATCAAAACACGCAAAACCATATATTTGTAGAACTGATTAGATTGCATGCATAGATTTTGTACAGGTTTAAAATGAGTGTGTGTGTGTGTGTGTGTTTTTCCTACAAGTTGAGGTCATTTGCTTATTCAGTGGATACTGAAAATAGCCAGAAGGTTATTAAAACTTTTCTTTTTAAAAAAAATACACATGCTATGATTTATCACACCTCAGCTAGCAAAGACGGCCATGTTAGAGCCTTTGATTATGAGTTTGTTGTGGAAAAGGCCGGTTTTCGTCCTTTGAATGGAATTAGCCTCATTTGGATGTCATTTAGCTGGATCATTTGCAACAATGTGCAGTGCGTTATTCACGCCATAGTGCTGCCTTTCAAATTTTTGCTCTTGTGAGATGTTGCCCCATTTTCCACTACTCGTGCCAGCATGTGTACCTGTAGGACATTAATCATCACTCTATCACCTCTCACAGTTGATTGGTCTGAAGGGCCACTTGGCAACACAAGACCCCCTTTTGGTTTGTCCCAGTGGGCTGCTGCTCCTCTTTCTCTTTCTCTCTCACCATCTTTCTCTCTCTCTCCTTCTCCTTTCTGCCTGGCATGAGGCCCCAGGTTTCCACCGCAGCCCCCGAGCCTGGCTGCACTCCCCCAGGGCCTTGAGAGCTCCAGGATACGGGATGTGGAAATAATGTGACTCGAGTACTTCCACCCTGCCTCCAGAAAATCAGGTTCTGCGGATTGTTTATTTGAGGGGAAGGAGGCCTCAGCCAAACATCCTGTTTTAAAACGCCTGCCTGGGTTTTGTAGCGCCGGGGCTTAGGGCCCCGCTCAATCGCCCCTTTGACGGTAGGGGGAGGCTCAGGAATGTTGAAGAGAAGGCCAGTGGCCTGGAGGTGATGTGTTAAAGAGTAAGTGTGTATGTGTGTGAGATATTGTGCGTGCGTGTATGAGCACTTGTACGTCGGCGTTCATTAATGGACTTTTCCTGACTCGTTTTGAGTTGTGCACAGTGTGTGACAGTAGACTTCCTGAGTAAACATGTTTTTGTCGCTTGCAAACACACAAATAGCAAAACAGAACCGTGCTGTCAGCGAGGCTGCGGGGCTCTCTTCGAGTGTGTGTTCCGGTCCGGAGAGACAGATTTCCTCTTCCCTTACATAATGCACGTAAAGTCAAAAAACACACGCACACACGTGTATGTACAGTGTAGTACAGTACAGCAGTCACGCTCCTGTAGATTCATTCAGAACAGATTGGGATTTTTTTTGGTTATCTCAATATATTTAGGCGTGTATCGTCTGTAAATATTTTAAAAGACTAATGAAAGGGATAATCGACTCTATCTTGTCTTCTTCTTAAGCGTGTATTTGTAATCACAATGTGTGTGTGTAGTTGGGTGTGTGTACTCTACTTGACCCCTGGATGTGGGATTGGAATGAGATCTTGTGGATATTAGATTAGAATCTTTTGTTTGCTCTCCAGGTTGTTTGAGAGTTATAAGGATTTCAAGATGTGAAGCGTTTACAGAGTGCGAGAAAGAGACGAAGGGGAGAGAGCGAAAGAGATTGGAAGTGAGACACAAATTGTTTGGCTCTTTTTTCCTTCTTCTTCTTCGTCTTCTTCTTCTTTTTGGGTCAAACAACCGTAATGCATATTTTTATAACGGCACAGCAGTGCGACGTGCGTTGCCTTTTAGCCCTCGTCTGCATCATTATTCACTCCAGCGTTTTTGAAGATTGCAAGTAACCATGCATCATAGTCAGGCATCTTCACGCTGTTTCAGGGCCCGAGCGTAAATGTTCATCAGTCATTTATCCAAGTCAAATAGCCTGGCCTTTCTGTGACTGATAGGCAGCAGCTAATCTGGTGGGCAGTGTGGAAATAATAGGCTTCCAAATCAGTTAAAGGTAAACAGAAACCGCGCTGCCGCACGCTGTATTTATTTACCGCTCATGGCAACACTATCAGGAGCCGGGCAGAACCTCGCCTAAATGATGTGGCTTTTCATTATGGGACATTTCAACTTTGAGTTAGCATGGTGTTTCTGCTTGATGTCATCGTTTTGCCTGACTAACCTTGAAATAAGCCTTACGTAAGTTTTGACATCCAACGTGACCCATTAGACTTAGTATCAACAGCAAACTTTCTTTGCACAGCTGATAATGTGTGTATATGCATTCCCTAATACACATGAGCTCCTTTGTTTTCAGACAGCTGCACGCATAGCCTGGCCCACTCACGTCCCGCAACTGAAAAATACGGCCCATTTGCAGAGGTTATCGTTGTAACCAGGAGATTTCCTCCCATGCGTAGCAGTGCCAGTGAGCTAATCCTGCAGCGTGCTGTGGGAAGGTTGGCGATGCTTGTCTCTCTGCGCTCCCTCCTCCTCGCGGCGTTCCCGCACTCCTCCAATGGAGCCATTCATCTAGGCCAGGCCACGGGGTTAGGACAACAAATAAAGACCCAGCCATGCCATTAAAAATGTATGGAATGTCCAACTGTTGGTTTAGTATTTTAGCCAGCCTCCTCTCAAGGCTGCCGAGAGGCAGAACAATGCTGCGTTTGAGTGCTGGGCGCTCTGAAAGTACCCGGCTGGCCCGGGCTCGGGGGAGTGGACGGAAGGAGGTGACAGTTGTGGATGCTGACGTTGTGTTTTCTCTACATTTTGTCTCCTGGCCGGTTTTTTGGGACCGGCAATTCTAAATTGGTAAAGAGGAGAAGGGATGGGGTGCTGTGTAAACCTTCAGTGTGATCAGCTGACTAAAATAAGGTGAATATTTTTGCTCCTTTCCTCTCCAGAGGAACTTTGACAGTTGTTCCGGGAGACCGATGGTGGCCAGTATTTTTAAAACAGCAAAGTGCGAGCACATTCTTCTGTGCCTGCAGAATGCTCAATGAGGATTAAACAAAGGGGCCCACGTAGCCCACCTTCTCCACACTTGCTCCCTACTGAAAGAGAGAGAGAGAGAGACTGTGTATGTACTAGAGAGAGCGAGCTTGGATTTTTAATGTCTTCATATGCTTTAGCCTATTTGCTTGGCTTGTGATTCGCTTGGCTAACGTGTAATCTGAGCAGAGCGCATATATTTGCCATGGAATTGGATTTGAATTTCCTGTTGTGGTTGTTCCCTCTTTCATACACTCTTTTCCACTGCTCGAGCCAAGCAAAGATGATGTAGCCCTCTGTCCTAAAAATGGGTGCTGTAATCAAAAGACTTGAAAGCAGCTCAGACCTGTCAGTCTAACTCATACTGGCAGGGGCATAGATTTAGATTTTTCCAGAACATCACCGACTTGTTTGTTTGGTGCTTGAAAATGTGGAAATATTATTCAGTTGAACCAAATGGGACCCAGCATCCGTCATCGGAGGTGTTCTTCACAGAACTGGGACTTTAATCTCTCCCAAACTGCCCCAAATAGGTTCTGTATATTGGTACGTAGAATGTGATATGTGGTTGTTGTTGTTTTTTTTACACAACTCAAATATGTGCTTTCTTTCTAGAGACTAGACAATTAGGGATAATTCTTAAATGAGGTTCTGATTGAGAAAGAGAAAATTAGAGATAGAGCAAGAAAAACATCTGTTGAGGCCTGCCAGTAATCAAACTATAGACAGGTGACAGAAAAACCAACATAAAGAGTTTTTGTAAGGTGTTTGGCCATCACAGGGCTTTGACACAGACTCTACAAATCTCTGTAACTTTACTGAAGGGATGAAAGTCATTCTTCCAAAAGATATTCCCTCAAATTTGTGTTGATGATAGTGCTGGAGAGCAATAAAATCTCCCATAAGTGTTCAAAGATCTAGAGACTGCAAAGGCCATAGCATATAATTTGCATCGTTTTCATACTCATCAAACCATTCAGTGAGAAAATTGTCATCCTGGAAGAGACCACTTCCATCAGGATAGAAATGTTTCATCATAGGTTAAAGGTTCTCATTCGGTCAGTGAATCCAAACCGTGAGAGCATAACAGAGCCAGTTTTCTTCCCTGTAATTTATTCATTTCAATATTTCAATTCATTTCAATATTCATTTTTGCTTACACACTCTGATCTCATTAGTTGTGTAATGAAACATACCATAGCTAGGTTATTCCCCCAATGTCATTTTGATCGGTTAACATTGAAGGATGTGGGGGATAAAAAGAGTCCTTCTGAGCACAGCAGCCAGCGCATCATCTCTCGGTCCAGAGCCTGATTTGCTCTCCAAATGTAATTACAGTGCTCAATAGAGAGTTTGTGCTGCCATTCAGTGCCCTTTACTGAGGCCTTTCTGAACTCATTTGTACACAGGCTATTTATGAACAGGGAAAAGATCTGGTTATCCTCACAGGGCTGACACTGTTGTCTAATGCATGCTTTTAGTTTAAATGCAGATTGTGTGTATAGTGTGACAGAAGGGCATTATTCGATTTGTTCCCCTCTGGCGTTGCCTTGTTGACATGCCTGATAACTTGCGAATGATCTTAAATGCTCCATTCCACATTTTCATTCTGCTTTAGTGCTCTCGTACTGGCTGCCCAAAACTGTGTGTCCCTGAGTTGTTGTAATTGACCCGGAGTACTCGAATGGCGGCGTCCTGACAAAACCCATTTTCCCGGCGCTTGCTTATGCAATCCAGTCAGTTGATCAATAGTCAGGCATCCACCATGCCAAGTGTGTGTCCATCACCTCACCGAAGCATCATATCCAAATACACAGCTTTCATTTGAAATGGACTCAGTTTTACACCGGCCTGAAAGCAAATCTGCACTGTTATATTCAGCTGTCAGAGCTCATTGCCCGCTAACACATAGGATGTGTTTGGATTGCAGCACAGATATATGGGTTACAGTTCTCCGTGGTCTGAGACGCACCTGTGGAAGATGCTCATGGGAGAAGTGTAATGTGAAGCGGAGTTTCAGTTCACACAGAGCTCCTTGCTTTCACTCAGTTGGCAGATTGTACACATACAATGGCAAACATAAATAATTAATACATTTAATTTCATTTGTTTCTCAGCTGATACTTAATGCTTAAGGCAAATCAAATTATTTTAACACTAAAAGAAATACAGTAAATACTGCTGAATATCCTTTTCGTGTTGTGTTTAGCGCTGTGTGTTTCCGTTAGCGTGAAACCGATTTGTGCTCCTGACCCTGTGTTCACACTACTGATTACTAAGAAGACTTTAAGGCTGAGATGTAAATACAGATTTTCTAAATGTTATGCTAATTAGTTATGAAGCACGTTACCAACAAATCCTCGGACCAGTAGTACGGCATGGGTTGTCCAATGGGGTGGTGCTTCTCTAATGTCATGAGATTAGTTGCTAATTGGGTTCAACAGTTTAAGCCTACAAATGAGAAAAGTACAAACCCAGAGCAACATGACTCGTCTCTTTCTAGTCTGACCTAAAATGCCGAACATCTAAGATTGTAATTCTAACATCTAATTAGTCCTCTATTTGTCATGCATTATTGTTCTTAACTCTTTTGGAAATTTACTTGAAGAATTGCTAAAACTGATGCTGTAATCCAGGTTCCTTGATGGTGGCCTCAGCCCTGTTTGGTGGACTGTTCTGTATATGTAATGTTATGTCAAGAATGAATGTAGGATCAGTTTGGGCCTTTCACTTATGACAAACCAAAACAAGAAGCCCATGTAATAGTGTCTTCTCAGTCTGAGACACAATGGAGGTAATAGGGGTGGAATGTTATGGACTGTATCATAACCATATAAATCCCATTTATTTGATTTGTTTTGATGTCTAAATACTTCGTACCATATTCTGTGACTAAGGCTCTCAGCAGCTGCAGTTCCTGTTCAGTTATTTGTCTAGAGAAACCATTGGAATATTTGGAACTAGTTTTGACTGGGTTGTCAGAACCATTTTGCAATAGTTTTCTCTGATTTTCATTTTGTATATGTTTTTATTTTCCTTCTATAAAGAACATTTCCAAATTCATTTACACAAATACCGTGGTTTGTAATGTCGCTATGTATTATATTAAAGATTTACTATATCATACATACAGTCGCACCTCTACACTGTACACACTCAGCCTTTCCAGAGGAGCTGACTCGCTAGTTTCTGTGCGCTCAGATGCCCTATGTGTCAAAGTGTGAAGACATGAGCGCCGCAGCACGGCTCTCTGCATGGCAGGAGCCAAGTGCTGGGCTTTACATGTGGCTGAGGTGTGAATCTTGCGGTCGTCTGACCGTGTATCCAGGTCCATCGTTAATGCCACAGAGTCTTTTAGGAAGGATTACTGCAGGGTGATGCACTGGCTGAATAATACAGCCACATCCTCAAGGGATTCCCTGTTCTTGTTCTCGATTATGTTCATTGGTTCGTCATTATATTTACGGAACCCTATCTGAATAAGACGGTGACTGGTGTTAGTGTGTAACTCTTTGTGAGCTTCTGTTGCTTTGGCCTTTTCTTTTTTTTCTTCTCCGGCCTGTGCTCACTCAGACTTGCGAGGGAAAGCCGACAGAGACTGTTGAGAATGAGAGCGACAGAGAAGGGAATAAAGACAGACAGAAATCTGTCTGAGTGAGGGCGCAGGACCGGTTAGTGCGTCTGGCTGATAGAGCAGTCTTTGATGGCAGAGATAGCACAGACGCCAGCCTAAATGTAGCTTTAGCCAGTTGTAAGTTGCTTTGTAGTGATAGTCGTCTGAAAACATCAGAGCCGTACCACATAGCTGGAGAGGGTGGGTTGGTGGAGGAAGCTTAGGGTTGTTTGGGGTAGTTTTTCCCACTCAGAACAAACCCACACCTCCCCAAAATACAGCCTTTCCATACAGAGTAGGAAAAATAATGCTCCAGTCAGTCTGGAGAGGCGTCAAAAAAAAATTTTTGTCTATCATAAGCTGCATTCTGTCTATTCTTCTGCCTCCTTCTTACTTGCCATTGCCCCTTTTCCCCCTCTTTCTCTTGTACATGCACATACAAACACACTTCTGAAGCTGTCTCCCCCTCTGCCTGTCAGCCTAGTGGTACAGTCTAATAGCTGGAGGGGAATCTAATCCTTGGCACAGGATAAGAGACTCCAACAGCCCTTTCTTTCCCTGTCGCTCTCTCTCTCGCTCTCTCTCTCCTCCTTTCTGAGCAGCAGAGGAATGAGTTCATCTTTTCAGAATTCCCTGGATTAGAGAGGGATGAAAAAGAGAGCAATGTGGGTCTGCAGTTCGGCGGGAAGAGACGACAGGCCCTCTAAACCATACTGCTCTTCTCCTGTCTGCTCTTTTTCTCTCTCTGGATGTGAGTTTATCCCAGGGCTGTTCATCTTCTTTTTCTTTTCTTCTCTGTATGGTGCTTTTAAAAGCATTACTGGATAATAAGAGAGGATTGCCATTGAAACTCTCAAGACCTTTTTG
>JAOUWY010000054.1:27195806-27207068 GCA_025728095.1 Prietella phreatophila | reverse complement strand
AGGCATTAAACTGAAGGTTTCACAGACATTTGATGAACAGAAATGGAATAATGAGTCCCTGAACAAAGGGGGGTGGTCAATATCATAAGTAACAGTCAGTATGAGGTGTCCTCCAGCTGCTTTAAGTACTACAGTGCATCTCATCGTCATGGACTGCACCAGATTTGTCAGTTCGTGCTGTGAGATGTTACTCCACTCAAGGAATTTGCAAGTTCTCCATCACGTCTTGGGAAGGACAAATGGTTACATGTAATTTTCCACTGCAAGGACAATCAGCTGTCCTTCATGTCTCCCTGTAGCACTGTTCAGGTGTCTTACATTACAGACATTACAGCCACATATGTAGTCCTCGTGCGTACCTGCAGCAGGTCTATAGGATGTTCACACAGGTGAACAGGAACCCTAGGCATCTTTCTTCTGGTGTTTTTCAGAGTCAGTAGAAAGATCTCTTTAGTGTCCTAAGTAATTGTAACTGTGACCGTTAAGGACCGTTCCACAGGTGCATGTGCAATAATTGTTTATGGTTCATTGAACAAGCATGAACAACTTTGTTTATATCCTTTCCAATTAAGACCTGTAAGGCTTATTTGGAGTTTACAAAGAGGTCTCCTGGAAAAAGGGACATGTCTTTTTTTGTGTGTGCGTGTGGAGTGTGTGTATATATATTTTGTGTTAATAATGAATTGTTATTAAGTTATTAATAATATTGTACATTGCAGAAATGCATGCTGGATTGGATGTCGGTCTGTTGCACGTGTTTAACAAATGTATGTTAGAAATATACTTACAATGACCATGATCAAATAGATTTTGGACTGCGGGAAAAACAGCAGCTGCATTAAAGTACCCTGTTTTCACATATGAAGAGGAACTGTATACTGGTTTTGCATAATCCTAATCAGTGGTCGTAAAATGCCCACTGTATCCCCAATTTCGGAAATGCTTGTAGTCTAAAACATGACTGAAATAACTTGGAGTCACGCAACTATTGCATTTGTGCATTGGGTCCTAAATGAATGCACAAATGTATTAATAGTAGTGTGAAGACCAACCACTTGGCACTTTCTGCTAAGAAATCAGTCCAGCTCTAAAAAGCACTTTCCTCAAATTGCACAATGTGTGAAACCTTGAAAAAAGAATTTGACACTCCCACCACAATGCTTGACTGTAGGCAAGACACGCTTGTCTCTGTACTCCTCACCAGTATGAGGGTGTGTGAGAGCGATGACCCCAAATTTAACACACCTGCTCCCCCATTTACACCTGAGACCTTGTAACACTAACAAGTCACATGACACCGGGGAGGGAAAATGGCTAATTGGACCCAATTTGGACAATTTCAATTAGGGGTGTACTCACTTTTGTTGCCAGCAGTTTAGACATTAATGGCTGTGTGTTGAGTTATTTTGAGGAGCGAGCACATTTACACTGTTACACAAGCTGTACACTTGTCATTTCTTCAGTGTTGTCACATGAAAATATATCATCAAATATTTACACAAATGGGAGGGGTGTACTCACTTTTGTGAGATACTGTGTGTGTGTGTGTGTGTGTGTGTGTTTTTTGACTCACCAGACCACTCTAATTACTTGTCATGTTCATAATTGTGAAGACATTAATTGTTGACTATGTATAAAGGTGTACTTGATTTGCCTTTTATTTCAGAGACACCCCCTCCAGGGTATCTCAGTGAAGATGGTGAAAGCAATGATCAGCAGAATCACAGCATGGACACAGGTCAGAGCTTCCTTTCTCTCCGCTATATGCCATTCTGATGAGAGTATTATTATTTTTTGTTTTTTATTATGGTATATTATGTTCTATACCTATGATTAAATCTAGCATGTCTCTGTTGCAGGTTCCCCAAACTTGTCACCTAGCCCTGTTTCCCCTGCAAGTAGCAACCCTGGTAAGAATGACCAACAGTTACTTGTTATCTTGAGCACACGTATTACAGTTATCTCTAAAGACCTTAAATTAGGTCAGGCAGTCAAGAAGTAAATATTTTCATTCTAAATTTGAGAAATCTTCCTTCCTGAAGCTAACATTAAAAGCAAGCTTGACAGGCCTGTTGAGAAAGTCTTTAAATTCCTCTTGAATTTGGTCTTTCCACCCACAGAAAACTAGTCTAATATGGATTATCTGTGTTGCGTTGTGTCTACAAAGCGTGCATGTGTGTCGGGGCCTTTATGATGTCATTATTGAGAATGGAATTGTTCCTCTCCATTGCTGATTACACTATCCAAACTCTCTTGTAGCCTGGTTTAAACGTAAATTGCTACTACATTTGAGCTTGCACCTGCCCCCTATTTGAGGTGTTTTTACTCTGACTGTTAATGAATACTGTTTTCTTTTGAGTTTGTGAGGAAATAATTTCTTCATGCGGGAATTTAAAAATAAAATTTTTGTAGTTGTAAAGTACAACCTAGTTGGATTTTTATTTGTCTATGGTTAAATTATGATTAACATTACTTTAAGTATCTTGTATTTCCTGTTTGGTGACTCATGTTAAGCTAGCATTACCCTGTATGATGTTGAGCCCACAGACCAAATCCCGTATTATAAAACAATTTTGGTTGTGAGTTGGAGTTTGGTGGTCTTAAAACGCACAAAGTGACATGCTCACCAGTGGCCAATTGAGTACCAAAGACAAGCTGATGTTCTAGCAGTGTCAGTAATTCTTTTTATTAAAATTGAATGACCCCCTTCTAAAAGCCAGTAGGAGGACAGCATAGATTATGCAAAACCGTGTTAAAATGTTAAGAGAACGTGCTGGAGAGACAATATCCTTATTACCTAAGGCTGACTTTGAAGAATGTTTGTGACACCATTTTCTGTACAAGCCTGGATCGCACTGATTGGTGATGTAAACAGAATGCAGTACTTTTCTTTCATTGCAGGTCTATACTTGCAGGATCTTCATCGTATGTTTTGACATGGAGAACACTCTGTTTTAGAATTCGGCCAAGATTTTTTGGCTCGTCTCATTCAGTTTGACAAGTACTAATTAGTAAACCAGTTCGCATCCCTGCAACATAACCTGAAGAGGAAACGTGAGATGCAGCAACAGTATGTGGCACTCATAGAAAAGTTCTTTGCTAGCGGACATGCTGAGGTAGCGCCTCCACTTGGAGATGATGATGAATGCTGGTATCTTCCAACAATTGGGGTCTACCATCCACAAAAACCCAATCAGATTAGGGTGGTCTTCAATTGCAGCGCTCGGTACTCTGGTGTCTCTCTTAATGACGTGTTCCTCACAGGCCCCGACCTCAATAACTCCCTGGTGGGTGTCCTGCTACGCTTTTGGAAGGACAATTTTGCAATCCTGGTGAACATCCAGCAGATGTTCCATTGTTTGTTGATGTGTGAAGACCACTGCAACTTGCACTTTTTTTTAATGACACAAGAACAATGACATCAACAAGGAAGTTGTTGAGTATTGGATGAAGGTCCACGTCGTTGGCAATGGGCCATCTCCTGGTGTGGCCATATACGGGCTGCGAAGAGCCATATTCTGTCAAGTTTGTGGAAAGGCACTTCTATTTTGACGATGGCTTGGTATCCGTACCGTCTGAAGCTGAGGCAATCGACCTGCTCCAACGAGCACAGGCCTAACTCGCTGAATCAAGGAGGCCTTCCCGTCTTCCTGCGCACCAGTAATTAAGGACCTAGATCTGAGTAGAGAACATGCACCCACACAACGGAGCTTAGTTCTGCTGTGGGAGATCACGACCGACACGTTAAGCTACTCCGCATCGACCATGAACAAACCATTTACCTGCCATCGCGTCCCCTCCACTGTCAACAGTGTTTTCAGTCCCCTGGGTCTGCTGGTACCGGTCATGATCCAGGGAAGAGCCCTTCTCAGAGTACATACCTCTGAACTCTCAGACCTGTCCCTAATAACAAACTAAGCAGATGGGAGGCCTGGAGTGATTTGCTCCAATACCTAAAACAGCTTCATGTTCTGTGTACGTACACAACCTCACTCACTGAAGCAGTGTACGCAGAATTGTGTGTATTCTTGGATGTGTCAACCAAGGCAATAAGTGCTGTGGAGTACCTGAAAGCACTTCAGAAAGATGGGCCATGTTGAAGTAGGATTTGTTATGGGCAAGGCAAAGCTAGCACCCCTGTCCAAGCCTACCCTGTCCCAAGGCTTGAACTGTGCACCACCATCTTAGCAGTAGAGATGGCTGATCTCATCCAGGACGAGCTAGATCTAAAGTTGGATGCCATAAATTTCTGCACAGACAGCAAAGTAGTGCTCGTCTATATTTGTAACAAGTCCAAACGATTCCACGTGTATGTCCACAATAGAGTCTAACATATCAGTCAGTCCTCAAGGCCTGAACAACTGCACTATGTACGTACAGAGGAAAACCTTGCAGACCATGCATAGAGATCTTTACCTGCATTTTGCTTTGCGCAGACTTCTTGGTTCACCGGGCCTTCCTTCGTCAGCCACCTGCAGAGAAAACGCAAACGAGTGAGACATTTGATGTAATTGAATCTGAAAAGGACTCAGAAATCCGACCAGAAGTACAAACCGGTGCTACTAAACTGGAAGAACCAGCACTTACCTCTGACCGCTTCCAATGCTTCTCCACCTTCACCTCCCTAGTAAGAGGAGTAGCATTCCTCGCCCACATGGTAAGATCCTACAAACACTCAAACCAAAACAGAAAATGCAAAGCTTGGCACAGATGTAAATGACCTCGTTCTCCGGATGAGACGGCCCAAGCAAGGAATGTTATCCTTAAAGCAACGCAAAAGGCAGCCTTTGCAAAAGAACTGTCAGCCCTCCAAGCCAACCAAGCAGTAGCCAGAAGTAACCCCTTGCGGAAACTCAGGACGATCATGGAGGACAATCTTATTTGTGATGGAGGACAAATAAAGCACTCTCAGCTTTCAACTGCAGAAAACTTTTCAACTGTATCTCCCTACTGCTCAGATGACATCACCATGAAACATCAAGGCTGCCACTTGACTGAAGGAGCGATCAGGGTATCAGGACTGTGGATCTTAGGAGGCAAGAGGTTAATCGATTCAGTACTCCACAAATGCATAACCTGCCGCAAACTGCGTGGGAACCTGGTAGAACAGTGCATGGTGGACCTGCTACCTGAACGCCTCAAAACCTTCCCTCCTTTTACCTATGTGGGGCTTGGTGTATATGGAGCCTAGTCTGTCACAAAAAGACGCACCATAGGAGGACAGGCTGAGAGCAAGTGGTGGGCTATCGTTCTGCTATCATGTTCTGAGTTCGAGAGCTGTGCATGTCGAGGTCCTAGAATCTGTGGACACGCCCAGCTGCATAAATGCTCTCGGGCGATTCTATTTTATTGGAGCGTGCAAGGAGCTTGGGATGGACAAAATGGTGCAGAGGTACCTCAGTGAGCGGGGATGCACACAGATCTCACATTGGAGGCTCATGGGAGCGCATGACACTCGCCTAACCAATGAAGTGCTTTGCACACTGATGGCAGAGGTCACGGCTATCATAAATGCATGAACAATTTTACCCATGTCTACAGACCAGAACAACCCTTCATTCTCCTTACACAGATGACAGGAATTCCACCTCCTCCTGGAGACTTCTCAGACATGGACCTGTACACAAAGCAATGGAGACCTCCATTCAAGACCTGAACATTCACGTTCAGGCTCTTGTAAACCAGTTCTGGACCCACTGGATCTGTGAATACTTACCTTCAAGTTTGAGATCTAGTTCTGCTCAGGGACCAGCAGACAGGCTGCAACTGCTGGCCCATGGCCAAGGATCACTGCCATATTCCCTGGAAAGGATGGACATCTAAGAAAGGTTGAGAAGACAATGACTGACCAAGGCCATGTAAAAACCTTTCTGAGGCCATTTGCAGAAATTGTTCTACTTCTACCACTTCTATTAATCTAGAGACTAATGTTCTGGACTCCAACAGGTTTTTAGTGCCCTCACATGGAGTGCGTTGCCCTTTAAGGGCTCTTAAAATATTTGTTGGTACTTATCTTTAATTGAAAATAGGAAGTTGATCACTACTTTTCAGTTTTAAAAAACTCGTTTGTAAAATTTATATTATTTGTCATGCGATGATGTCACTTCCTGTTAGTTCTATCTGGTTCTGGACGAAAACAGACATGGTGTGCACTCTCTAATAATCCAATTGCATCCGGTACGAAGCATCATAGAGGCAATTCTGTAAGCTCATTTATGACATTAGTAATGATTTTGTTAAAAAGATTGTCTGATAAGTTGTTTAAAAATAAAACGGTTTGTGTATAAGCTAAGAGCAATGCCAGTAGCCATGGTAGCTGCTGCTTAGAGTGGGAACAGCAGTGTATATTCATGTGTACAGTTATTCAGTGTAATGTTTAGTCAAGAATATGGACACTGGATATTATTGTATTGCTTTTATCTACAGTTTTCACCAGAATGTTAATGAGGAAGTGGGACAGTAAATTGTCAACCTTACAATGACTCTGTCGCGTAACTACGGTTTAACTTGGTGTTTAGTCAAAGTTTCGACACCCTGCACTAGAACATCACACTCTGTATATAGTGTAGGACAGATTGTACACCCTGATTAACAATGGACCATACATTCAGCTTGGACAACTAGCTGCAGATGAGTGTGTTGAACTATTACTCAAAAACAGCCAGAGTAACTGAGCTCAGGGTGGAAGCCACAACTCTTGGAGAGTGTTTGTGGGTCATGGTTAACCTATCAGTGGTCAGCTTATTTGTATATTGGGCAGTGAGCGCGTGAAGGAAATGTGGTAACTAAGAAGATTGTTTCTGTTTTGCTGCTCAGTTGTTTGTTACTGCTTTAAGATGGCACTAGAACAGGATGTTTTCTTGAAAATTGGAACATTGCGAGACATCACTTGACAGTAACATTTGTATTATTTGAAACTGTTTGTGCACATGGCTGTATTAGTGCATGTGGTTAAAGAGAGGACCGTGCTCATGAAGTCATACTCTGTATGTAAGTGGAACCCTCATATGAAAGGAGTGTGTTTCTGTCCCTTGACATTATGCGACCTCTGTAGTGAGTTATTGTGCCCATTTCTTGACATAGTCACTGCACACAGAACCTACAGTATATTGCAGTGTGTCTGAATATTCACTTTAAAGTATGTACTTGGGTGTGCATTGATGTTTTTGTAGTAGTTACTTTGTTTTTCTATTTCTCAAGTTCTTCGTATTTTCTTTTTTGTGTTGACATGCACGTGTGTCTTAGACCTGCAGCCGGTAACGTATTGCGAATCGGCGTTCTGGTGCTCCATCTCGTACTATGAGTTGAACCAGCGGGTAGGGGAGATATTCCATGCCTCGCAGCCCTCTCTGACTGTGGACGGTTTCACAGATCCGTCCAATGCTGAGCGGTTCTGCCTGGGTTTGCTGTCCAACGTGAACCGCAACACTGCTGTGGAGCTCACACGCAGACATATCGGTACGCCACCTCAACATCTAGACCTCCGCTGGTCATTTCTGTTCAGTTGGCAGCGCTAGTTTACATGCCTAGTTATTATTTTTCTCTCTCTCCTGCTAAGGTCGGGGAGTACGGCTATACTACATAGGCGGTGAGGTGTTTGCAGAGTGTCTGAGTGACAGTGCCATCTTTGTCCAGAGTCCTAATTGTAACCAGCGCTATGGCTGGCACCCCGCCACAGTGTGTAAGATTCCTCCAGGTGAGTCAAGCACACACGAAACACGCAGCACGCCTTGTGTCAGCACAGCTGTGATTGATGAATCACTCATGCATGCTGTGATGTGTGTATCTGTGTCTTTTTTCCTTTCAGGCTGTAATCTAAAGATCTTCAATAACCAGGAGTTTGCGGCTCTGTTGGCTCAGTCTGTGAATCAGGGATTTGAGGCTGTGTACCAATTGACCCGCATGTGCACAATCCGCATGAGCTTCGTCAAAGGATGGGGAGCAGAATACAGGTGCGCACACGCACACAGGCATTAAAAACTATCAGTTGCAAACAGGTATAAAACTAGGTAGGTTATAATGGTGTTTGTTTGTTACTGAGGGTCAGTAGGCACCTCAACAGCAAGGAGAGACTTGTAAGATGAATCTCTTGCGAAATATTTCCAGCTACTTGTTGTTCTGCATCACAGCTGAGGTTACTGAGGTTATAGCTGGGGGATTGTGTAAGGTGTGACTCACAAAACATGTGTGGTCCTTGACAGAGATCAGCACTGAGCTTTTAATTTACAGCCTTCATCATTAATAAGCGCACACACACTCCTAATCTCCCACTTCCTTACCCTCAACTTTACCACACCCTCGCTCTTACTCTCCTTGTATCGTTCTTGCTGAGCAAATTCAACCAGCAGAGGTTGAAACTCCCTTAAAACATTGATAGTTGTGGTTTGTTACTGGGGAAGTGGACTGGTTATGTGAACCAGACAGAACTGAAATATATCCGCATGCGATATGGAGGAAGAGTCAACTTTGTCAGCACTTGAAAACACTTGAGATGCCATTGTGATTCACTGTGAGAAGCGGAGCGAGGGAACGAGGTAGCAGGAGAGCCTCGTCTAACGGGGCAGGAACACGGTAGGTGGCTGCAGTAGGATGTAGGAGGCATTAAGAGATGGAGGGTGAGATCTAGCGAAACCAGTTACAGGTGCATCTCAAAAAATGTGAATATCGTGTCAGGCCTTTGCAGGCGTTTTGAGTTAATCAGCTGATTTAGAGCTCTTCTCAGGTCGACATTTCTGTATTAGAAATTCTTTATTCTTATATTTTGAGAAAGTGGATTTTTGATTTCCATGAGCTGTAAGCCCTAATCGTGAAGATTAAAAGAAGAAAAGGATTGAAATATTTCACTTTATGTGTAATGAATGTAGAATATATGAACAGTTCCACTTTTTGAATTTAACTATGGGGGGAAAAAAAAAAAGAACTTTTCCATGTTATTCTAATTTTTTGAGAAGCACCTGTAGATATCAGTGGATGTGTGGACAGGCAGTGATGTAGAAAGTTTAAATATGACCTGGCAAGACGTGCTTTATTTGCTTTTATAATGAAATTCTCGAATCAGGACGCACGTATTAATTTATCTATAACAGCACGGCTCTGATAGTTCTGGGGTGTAAATAAATAAATGATATATTAATTATTAATGCGTGTGCGCTTGTGGTATTCTTCCTTATAATAATGGCTCATACACAGGGACTTGTATGGCGGACACTCCACATAATCTAAGGTTAATAATAAACAGATTTAACACTTGTTTAACAAAAATAAAACCCCAACAACTTCTAATCATTGACGTGGTGAAGGTTTCTGTTAGCACATGTTTATGGAAGGAGTCCTGAGTGTCCACGCTTTGTAACGGTCACAAAGTCTGACGCACGAGAGTCTCCAGACAGACGGCTTTCTGCTTTCACAGATTCTCTGTAACATGACGAGCTGTGTTTACTGCCTTGCCAACTTCGAGAGAATGCAGGACAGACCAGTGAGCGAATATCTTATACAGCGAATAAACTTCTAGAACTTAAGCGATAACAGGAACGAACTTGTCTCGTGGACTTTAAGATTAAGCGTAAATACAAGCTGTTAAAACACACAAGGTCATCCATTGATGAATTAAAACCATGCCGTTATATGAAAATCCACTTCCAGATGCTAACGAACCTCTGCACAGCAGTTCGTTGTGTTATTCCTTAATTAATTGAAAGCATTTTTGTTCAACCGCTATTAAAAAAAGCTTGCATTGCTTACTGATTCCCTCTCTGCAGGCGCCAGACTGTAACCAGCACCCCCTGCTGGATAGAGCTACACTTAAATGGCCCCCTGCAATGGCTAGACAAGGTGCTCACCCAGATGGGCTCACCCAGCATCCGCTGCTCCAGTGTGTCATAGGAGACCCAGCACCACTGACTTCACAACCAGGAAGCACCAACCACATGAGAAGGCTGGACAGACAGACAGACGTCCTCTCAAGTGTTTCCTTTTAGTGTCACTCCACTGCTTGCTGGTTCAGTCATTTCCCCACACACAGAGTTTTGAGCACTTTCTATTGCTGATCCCTATACAGCGTGGCTTTTATAGCTGTGCATGATATGTAGATTTGTTTGTCATATAAAGATAGATATATATTTTGGATGGTTTTTTTTTTTATTTTTTTTTTTACACATTTAACTTTAAGCTCGGCTTAAAACACGAGGTATGGAACCTTACAGAGTTGAAACACTTTTCATATCCGTTGAAGACGGATATGGAGAAATAACTGGTGAAGTAGATTTTTATTATTAATCGCCTATATAAAGCTTGCAGTATTTGAAAAGCTGCAACCGTTCAATTTGGGGAATCTATCCGAATTTCTCTCAGGCCCAGCAGTTTGCTGTACACGTTTTTAGCAACTTCATAGACCCTTAACCTGAGAAGGTTAGTTCAGCGTCCCACAGCCTTCGCTCAAGCGGCCATGTGGGAGTATAACCCCTAGCTGTTGGCTGTTTTAATGAACAGTAGCTAGGTACTGCTCTTATGGTGTGTTGGTGCTCACATGCCATACTGGGCTACATGCACTGAGCAGTTCAGCATGATTTCTAGGATGATTCAGTGCTGTTTATCTGGTTTAGTATTCTTTTTTTTTTTCTTCTCATAGTATGAAAACTAGATGTCTATTTTCAAAATGATACAAAGCACGTCTTGATACAAGATGTCTGAAAGATATATTTAAGATTTATGTTGTGACTTGGATCTATTTTTATGCGAAACTATGTAATTCAGATGCTACACATTTTTGACACTGGTTCCAGGAAAAATATCCAGCAGGTATAAATCAGTATAAAAATTATTTTTTTGATCCGATATTGAACACTTGGGCGAATTGTGTTTGTAGTGCCCAACAACACATTAAGGATTCGGTAAGGAACTTCTCAGACACGCTATTCTGTAAAGAGGAGGGTGTCTTGTAGGTGTAATTATGTTTTGTGCGGTAAATCATGTTTAAAACGACAAGCCGTTTGACTACGTTCACGAAATGGTCAGCACACGCTTCGGCATAGAGCCCGTGCTCCACTTTCTTTATCTACAGAGCATGTGAACAGTAGACTGCATTTCAAAGAGCAGCTACAGCTTTCTCAGTCGTCCTCCATAACAAGTTGCAGTGCAATTAAGCTGGAAAGGGCTACACATGGCTCAAAGGAAAGCACTGCTGGCAGCTCCTGATGTGTGCGCACATTTTTATTACAGCAGTTCAGTTCTCTCATGGGATGCTCTGTTCTCATGGCTGGATTT
>JAOUWY010000054.1:27158671-27174295 GCA_025728095.1 Prietella phreatophila | reverse complement strand
CTGTGATGGACTGGCACCCTGTCCAGGGTGTACCCCACCTTGTGCCTGATGCTTCCTGGGATAGACTCCAGGTTCCCCGCGACCCTGAAGAAGGACTAAGCTAAGCGGTAGAAGATGGATGAATATGTGAACGACTGCCCTACACTGTAAAAAAAGAAATGTTAACTTCACTTAAAATTTCAAGGCTGCACATCTTTTTGTTTCAAGTTGCCTTGAAATGTTAAGTTCAGTCAACTTTTCTTTTTTACGGTGTAGCTTGGTTTCTTGGAGACAACTTAAAGCCCACTAATTACTATAAATCCGTGCGCACCTTTTCCTGCTGTGCCACTGTTTAAACAAGACTGTTATCAATTGAATTCCTGTGTAGAGTTATTCATGCTCGAAGCAATGGGATTTCAGGTGCCTCTCACACCCACATGGTAAGCGTCAGCAGATCCAGTTGTTAGAGCAGATGTTTTCCTGTGCCATCATCCCCGTAACATCTTTATTAATTAGGACGCACACTTTAATTTGTTCATACCGTCACTCTACCATATTGTCTGTAAGAGCAGACAAGAGCATGTGCGTGTTTCCACCCTTTAAGCAGTCTAACTGTTGTAATTAAGTCTTAATCTACCCCTGGCAGAAAGCATCATGTAACCTGCTAATTGAATTAATAGAGGGAAGATGTTTTGAAGCATGCGCTTAGCAGATTTAACGAATGGGATTTATGCTTGGTTTGGCAACGCAAAGCCCAGAGAGAGAAAGATGAGTGTAATTTGCTGTCTGCTTGTTGTTCATGATGGGCCAGCAGTGTGTGTGTGTGTGTGTGTGTGTGTGTGTGTGTGTGTGTGTGTGTGTGTGTGTGTGTGTGTGTGTGTGTGTGTTTGCTCCTTGTTTCTGGTTAATCTTCTGTTGTGTATTTTGCCTTGGACAGCATTTGGCCACCAATTGGAACCACCTGATCACCTCCAAAAGGACCATTATCCACGTGCCCTCATTAGGTACTGCTTTTACTTCTGGAGTTTTACGTTTCCTCCCCATGACCCCGTAGGTTTCCTCCAGGTTCTCTGGTTTTCTCAGTGTGTGTGTATGTGCATGCTGCCCTGTGATGGACTGGACCATCCTCTTAATGTTCCTGGGATAGACTCGGGATCCACTGTGACCCTGCCCACGATAAAGCACTGACTGAAGATGACTGAAGAATTTAATTAGGAGTACTGTTTTTATCGGGTTGTATGCGGCTTATAAACAAGAGTCATTACATTTCAGTTTTACATTTAGATCATTTAGATAATTTAAACAAATTTTGAGTGTCTAATATTTTTGTCTGTTGCACGCAGTAGTCTTACTTCAGCAGACAAAGCTGTTTATGCTGTGACCTGCAATCAGTGAGCAGATACAAATAATAAAGGGAGGAATGCGAATAGTAATTAGCGGCAGATGGAGTGGTGTATTTACACTGGGGGTGGCTGAGGAGAGTGCTGTGTGAGCTGGGATAATTAAAAAGTTGAACCCTATTGTTTTTATTGCCACACTCTGATAGTTTGGTTGCATTTAATCATTCGATTACCTTTATGTGTTTTAAGTAGAGCAGTCTGTTTCAAAATCTGTGCATCTCATGTTAGACAGATTGATGTATTTACTCTGTCTGTGTGTGTGTTTGTGTGTGTGTGTGTGTGTGTGTGTTAGGATACTGTCAGCAACAGCGCCACAGCCTAAGAAGGTTTGACATACTGCAGAACACTCAGATGGGCCGGCTATGTGACATTAGAGGTAGTAGCTGCCAGATGTGTTGAGCACATGTTTAGAAATGTTTAATGAAATGCATCATATGAACCATTTTTTTAGTGAATTTAGGTTGTTTTAACTCACTTGTGTTGGTAATGGCAGATAAGAATGTGGAAGTGATCTATGTGTGTCCGGTGCATCTGGGAGAGGACTTGATCCACTACTACACTCATCTACTGGGACTGAATGGAGCTATAGAGACTGGGAAGCCCACACCTTCCAACTGTGCCAAAAGTTTCACCATCCTCACACCTGAAGCACATCAGCACTTTTCGGTATGATTCACAAGCACATACACACACACTCAAAAGCTCTTGAGGCCTTTGGACACATACCAACTTTTTGTAGATCAAGAGAGAACTGTAAAATGTTTCACTTGGATCAAATTAGGGATGCAGAGCAAGAATAGGGTTTGGCAATTCTGTTTTTTTACCTGTAGGGGGTGTCTGTGAGGCATGTTGTTTTGGTGTAGTGGTTAGAATACTAGACTACTTATGGCCCCCCCTCTCAGTTATGCACGCTTGATGATGAAAAGTTTGTTTTCCTCATATTTAGCCAAGCAGAATGTTTTACATGCATCTATCATTTTATTACCATTTTATAGGTGCTTATGAAATGTGTATAAATAAATAAGGGCATTAGATTAAGAAGTAAATTATTAATGAGCTGCAACTATGGCTTTTACTCAGGTTAAAGGTTACCTCTTGTTGTTTTAATTGCTACTGCAAATCACTGTAATCGCGTGCAATAGCCTGTATTATAATGTACAGCACAATCCAATATCTAATACCAGTGGGCTCAGAACGTGATTAAACAAAGGCCTGCTTAGCAGGCCAGGTCCTGTGTACATTCGATCCAACTCTGCATGTTTACTGCATATCAATACAGCGTAAGTGACCCTGCCCACTTCTACACAGAAGCCAACTCTATAGCTTTACTTACTGCCTGCCATTAACTTGCAGCTAAACAAAGGCACCAGGTTGTCCTCCTCACTTTTCCCTATCGATTGCCCAGCTTGGCGGCATGTGTAAACTCTGCCAGACCTGTCAGTGGGATGAATCGCTGCTCGCCTATGCCAGTGACAGAAGGGAGAACTCCATATGGATCAAATAAATACAGATGTGGAGTAATTAGTGTAGAGTCCCAAGGAACCCATCGCTTAGCGTGCAGAAAAGATGGGCTGGAGGGAGTGCACAAGCCAGGGCCTCCCCTTTCCTGTCTTTTGTCAATTTAACCTGCTCGAGTACAGGATAGGTCACGACCCCTCCGGCTGCTCCTAATGGGCCCGGTGCGTGTATATACACTAATAAATTATAGCTGCAGACAACAGGGAGACCTCAGAGGCAGGAACGGAGAGGATGGTTATTTATGTACAAAAAGCTATGTAGGAGAGGTCTGAGTACAAAAAGAATTCGATTAAAATCTACACAGTATTAATTGACGATGTTTTACGAGATCATAAATATCTTCTGTAATTTGTATGTATATTTATAATTGACACCAATAAACATGGTGTTGTCTAGGGTCAGTGTTTATCATTGATCATTTCTATATTGCTTTCTCTGTAACGTGAAATTAAATATTGTCTTGTAATTTAACAGTAGTTTCTTGAAATGAATCTTAAACACCCAGTTACATACTTGGGTTTTTTTCCACTTACAGAGTCACTGCATGTGCGTGTCCACACTGCTGAAGTACAGCCCACACACACTGCGCCGTATTAAGAATCTGATCCAGGGGAAGCAGGCCTATTTAGTCAGTGGTGTCCCCCACATGGATGATCTGGCTGTGGCTGATGAGTTAGGAGTGCCAGTCCTATGCCCAGAGCCTGCCGTGGCTCAACTCTATGGCACAAAGTCTGGAATCAGGAGGATCTTCAGCGGCAGTGGGGTTAGCATTCCCCCAGGACATGCTGACATATACACACTGCAGCAGGTCTGCCTGACAAGTTCACATATAGTTCCTTAATACGTTTATTGTAACTTCTGCTTAATCATTTTGGCTTGTAGTTTGGTGTAATCAACAACGTATTATGAATAAGCAAGCTGTTTGTCCTAAGATTTGAAATGTTTACATAATGAAAATGTATACCATTTTTGTGTCTTAGTGCAGCTTAGGTCCATGGTCCAGTGAAAATTTTTAATTTATCATTAATTTATTAGCATCAAATTTATCATCATGAAATGTATTCTTCACTTTCTTTATCACAGAACACAAAAAAAACCCAGAGTATGGACATACATTCTGTATTGTACTATTTATATCCTTGTTTTCAGCTGCATGAGTGTTTTGCCCAGCTGATGACAGATCATTTAGAGGTGCAGCGTTGGCTGTTTAAGATGGATGAGGAGTTCGGTGGCCGTGGCACAGCTTACTGTGATGTCTGTCATGTGAGCTTCCGGCTATGGGCGTTGCAGGAGTATCATCGTCATGGTGCACAGACCTGGAGGATGGCTTGGGCTCAGGTGAGGGCCTGACACTCTCCCATGCTCCAGACTGATACACGGGCCCTCTTCTAGGCTCCGTTACTAGGCTCAATTTAGAGCTACAACCATGGCAGTGCTTCAGTTGTAATGGCTCATCATTGACTCATTGGAGCACTTTGCCTGGTATTAGTTTTCTTGTATGTAGAACATGCTACTATCTCATAATTTCTATTGGCGCTGGCCAAGGTTTTAAACACTTTTAAATACTATTTTAATGTATATAGACTGTCTAATGAGAGCGCGTCAACAATGTGTGAGCTGACCAAAGAGTTGGGAATGGTTGGGTGTTAACATATTGGATTGTATTCTAATTGCCATCAATATAAACACATTTGGCTAAGCAGCTAAACATTGATTTGATATATCTTTACTGCTATGTGTAGCTCCATTGGCTTCCGCTCTTTATCCCTCATAGCCTTTAATAGGTCTTTTGATTTTCTGTCATGCATTAATTACTATTCTTTGCCATTAAACTGTAAGCATTGTGTAAATTAATTACAAGGTTATCATCATATAGGCATGCAATATCTGGCCCAGACATTTTTTAAAATTATTATTATTATTTTTATTATTATTATTATTATTATTATTATTATTATTATTATTATTATTATTATAGGCTTTTTCTCTTTAAATGGAGGAGGCTTAATGCTTTGCCTCTCAGCAATTAGCTCAGTCCTTAATTCACGCGAGGGCCGAGTGAGGGGATGCAAATGTGGCAACATTGGCGCTGTTAATTACAGGGGTAAGCGGTTGAGGCCCAGCCAAGCTTCATTATGGCCAAAGCAAGTGAAGGAGGTTTAAATGAAGAGGGGGGAGCTCTTCACCAGCTGGGCTCCCTGAGAGAGGCGAGGGAGTTAGGGCGTGATGAGCTGGCCCTGCACCCTTAGGGCTCTATGGCCATATGGAAGCAAGCGTTGGCCTTTATTCTACCACTCCAGCCTTTTAATCAATGGCAAGCCCCGCTAACAGCACGGAGAGCGCAGGGGTTACTCTCACGTGTTATTAATTTTCTATAGATCTGTATTCATACGCTGCTGTTAATTCACTAGTTCCAGTTGAAGTGCCTCTCATGCCGAGAACATGGATTTTGCCAAATGTGAACAGTTATGTTTACAGTGGGGCTATCTGCATACTGTTTATAATCGACTGCTTGCACCTCTGCATTTTATCTTTATGACTACGAACCAATAAAATTTAAGTGCGAATGCTGAAATATTAGAGCTCGATATTATCAGTCTAAGTTTTTAATTGCAGGGGTGTTCTGAGGAATAATGGGTAAATATTGCCTTCTGTTCAGTGAGTGATTTGATTAGTGTATATATACAGTCTTCTGCTCAAGCATATGCCTACACCCAAATGTACTGAACCCAGAGAACACAGACCGTTACAGTGATCTTTCCGGGCTGCAATTACTAAAGCTCAATGACTCCACACTTATTTACTATTCGCTGCATGCGTTTATAAAATATCGTCTCTCAGGGAACAACTTTTTTTTAGTACTATGGAGCAAATAATATTCTGTCAGACTTGCCTGTGAAGAACCATGTAGAAATCTCCTGCTATTCTCCAGACTGTGTGCATATTGTTTAATTATTGATGGTGCTTTAATGCAAGGCAAATAACAGATACCAGATAACTCATGTGGTCCTTTAGAAAAACAGTCAGCCATCATCACCCTGAGGCAAGTTGGAGAACACACCTGGAGGGTGTATAATGAAAAATGTGGGCATTTTAGGATGAATGGTATATGGACAGCCCATGTCCTGAGGCACAGTGTCCCAGCCTCTCAGTTTTCACCCCATTCAGTAAAGAGGAGCTAAAAACGTATGTCTCACTCCATTCAATAGCCGGGTGAGCCCATACATCCTCTACGTGTGCACACATTACACACTTTCATATACTGCCAGCACATGGGTCATTAGACACAGTGTGAAATTATGCTTAATAACATCAACAGATGGGCAGTCTGCTAATGGTTTAGTTTAGAAAAGGTTAGAAACACTTACATTTTAATTAGATTTAAGTAGATAAGGCTTTTTCCACATTTTGATTTGTGTTGAATGTTACACAAATGGAAAATCACAGAATTACATTTTAGTTAATTATATAAAAAGTATTTGTTTCCGTCAAGATCGGAAGCTTTATGCAACAAACGAGGGGTTGTCTTAGTGGTTTGAAAAGTTCTTCCCAAAATCCACAGCTGTCAATATTTCACACAAAAGAAAAACATGGCATGAATATGAAACAAATCAGTGTCCTCCATGTCCTTACTGCTTCTGCCGAATGTTTTATCAAATAAGAGGTCCTCTGAAAATGTTGCGCTCTGTAATGGAGAGCTCAAACAGCGATCAGTGTATATCATTGTATTTTTCCATTGTCAGATTGCTTAACTTTATGTTAACACCAAGCCAAGACTTGAATCTTCTCCCACAGCACAGCCTGCAGTTTAAGTCCAAATAAAGGATGGCAGAAAATTCCTTCTTTCTTCTACCCTGTTGTTCATACCAAAGTGCAGTGGCAGATTCTCTGAATGCATGTGCTCTTCTGGGGAGAACAGGGGGCCGCTTCCTCGCACGCTTTTTGACGCACCATTGTGTGCTTTATGACTTGTGACAGGGTGAAATCACTGTGCAGTGATTGACCCTGGTTCTTACAGTACTTGAATACGATGATGGCTGTTTCATGACTGGAATATCAAACTCCTCATCTCTCATCCTGCGACGCTGCTCAGTGGAGTTGTTAGTTGTAACACATTTGCTTTATAAACCATGGGCATAAGACGGAAATGTAAAAGAATTTATGACAGAAGATGTTTGCATTATGCTGAACGCCTCACGATATTATTCCAAAATGCCTGCTGCTACTTCATTTATCAGGCAGGATTTAATAAATAAGGTTATGCCTTTTAAAATGAGTGAAAAGTCTTTTGGTACCCAGCAGGAACGTCTTCCTTAGCTCCTTTTCTGTTTTAAAATGAACCGAAATACAGGAGCAGTGTACCCCTGTTCATCAGTTTTGAGAGCGTTACGGAACAATATGTGTTGGAATAATCAGGTTATAACAACCTGGTTAAAAACCACAGTGGTTTAACAACCACTCGCAGAAAGTCAAACTGTGCAGTTAACAACATAATCAAGTGCCACAGCCAACATGGCATTTTCTAGTTAGTGAAACAAGAGATATATTGATCAGTGACTGTCTGTGATTGACCCACTGATTGATCGGCTTGCTTAGGCATTTATCAGCTTGCTCGTGGTCTAAGTTCTTTGTGGCAGGTGCAATCAGAGGGCAGTCAGTTAAAGCCATTATGCAACTGTGGTGCTCAGTGACTGGCTGTCAATCACCACTTCCCCCCATCACCCCATTATTTATTAGTAGTTACACTACAACCTCTAGTGTTTGATTTACACTAGACTCCTGAACTAAGCGAATTATTGTCAGCTGAGTAGTAAATACCGGTGTGTGTCTGTAGAATAGTCTAGAATAGATGCTAGTATTTCAGACATAGCATCATCTGTCTGCTCATACAGGAACAAGTGCTAAGAAAGTTTCTGGAGGTGGTACCTGCTCTGTTGGCCTCTCATGCCAAGCCTTTTGACACGTCCTGCTATCCAACCTGGAGCTGCTTCCTGGAGCACTTTCTCAGAAAAGGTGAAAACATAATGGCACTTACTGGTATCAAACTCAAAGACCAAATTTGACCTTCAACATGTCTGTCTCTGAGTCTCTGACCGCTTCTCTCATCTCTCAGGTGGCGTGATCGAGGCTTACCCTGCTTCAGATAGTGTGACGTGTATGACAGTGGATCTGTTGGTGGAGCCAGCTGGAGGAGTATGCATGCTCTCGTGTGGAGATCAGCTGCACGGGCCTGGTTTTCTACAGGTATCAGGCTGCTCTGTACCACAGTGTTCTGTTCGACATGATGTCCTGTACTCCATCTGCATGCAGATAGGCAAAGCCTGCCAGGAGAGGCACATCCTGGGCCATATTTCCCTGGACCTGGTCACCTTCCTGGAGCCTGGCACGCTGGAACAGCAGGTCAGAGATCCCCATTCAGACCATACATGTTCAGTAAAGCTTACGTTATTAACCTAAAGTCTTGTCACTAGCTCATATGAACTGATATTATGTTAGCCCAGATTAAAATCATATATTCTAATAGCTCAAACAAATATTGCGGTTTTGTCAGTGGTTCTTTTAAAGCACAGTTGTGTTTGTTGATTCTTTTTTCGGAAAGAAGAGCACTCAGAGACACGTCAATGTCGACTGTAGATTTTACAGTCAGAATCAGTGAAAAAAACAAATCTTATTTGAAAGCTGCTGAGATGAGGTCAGACATGTGGCTCTAGTGAGTTAGTGCCTTTTTACTGCTGTTTTGGCTCTCACCTTACTGCTATCGGTGCTCAGTGTACTGTGTTAGGAAAGAGATGTTACTGGGTAGACGGATGGCTCCTGGAGGGTTCCCTCCCATCTAATAAACTGTCAGGTCTTATTGTGTCAATAAACTAATTCCCCGTTTAGGGCCTTGGCCTCTGACCTTGTAATGCCTCAACCATGTGCTGGTTTGTGTCTTGGTTGTACTCAGATCATCAGACACGAGCATCAGGCATGCTCTGGTAGACTATTCCTAACGAAGTGAATGAGGTATTTAAGATTCCCCCGTCAAGAGCAAACCTATTGTTAGTAGTATTCTTAATTACGATTTTATTTGTCACTGTATAATTCAAGTGTTTACTTTGGATTGTCATTAGTTATTAGTGCATGATAATATTGGTTAATAACAACGGTACATTAGAATTCGACCAGTATTAAATGCAGTTAGTATGAACTGCATACGAGCAGGCATATGTGATGACGCTTGTTTTACCACTAGTACAGCTTGAGTTGAATTTGTATGAATTCTGTGACACCTTTTTAATTTAATCTGTTTTTGCACATATTTACTATGTATCACATAAAATAAAAAATACTGGTGTAGGCTTTGTGATCATCCCAAGTAGACTACTGGCATATGTAGTTGGTATTTTAATAGCACAGTAGTACAAGCTAAATCATTAGCCGTTCAACTGAGGGCTTAATATTAACCAGGGTCATTACAATGCATGGTAATTATCAGGTGTATTTCCATCATTTCAAATAATGTTTTAAAATAATCTGATCTGCTTTCAGGCTTTAAATGTGCAATAGTCTGGTCTCATTGTTCCACACTGCAGTCAGTCTAACCTTCTTAGCCACTAGAGGGCGAAGTATTGCACTCTGATTTAATTGTCTGCATTTAAAACGAGCCTCTAAAGCCTTCTGCTATTTCCTAAATGTTTGTAAGGCCTGTTGAGAGATGGGAAAAGGCTGGTGGTTTAGAACACCAAGGCAGTGGTGTGTGGACTGCCCTTGTGGAGTGCATGGAGCAGGGGGGAGCTCCTTGATCTGATCTCCTCTAGTGTTAAAGGCATTAGAGCTTGTAATAAAAAAAAAAGACATTTACTCAGAGCTGATGGATCCAAAAGCCCCCTAGAGAAGGCCTCTGCAGTCCATAGCAACCTGCAATGTGGGCTGCCATAATACACACATCCTTTAGAGGATTTTATTACAGTGGTCTTGTTGTGCTGGGCAAATATTTGACATTTTAACAGGGCACTACACTATAGTGCAATTCTATGGAGAGTATTGCTAAAATGGACAGACACAATGCACCAGTGAATGTTTGACTATACAGTGATCATTTCTTGCTGCATTATGAGGTATACTTTAAAGCGCTGGGCAACCTGAAAATGAATCATGTATGGAACTGAAATTCACATGTCATTTTTGGTGCAAATTAGAGAATATATTTCTTTAGGTTATATGATGGACTAGTCCAGTGAAATACGATTTTCATGATAAAAATGCACAGTTAATTTGATTCTGTGAGTATTGATGAGACTGTAAAAGGAGTTCAGACAGAGAATTACATGCATTACAGTCCCATTTCTCTCAGTGCGCAAGCAGGGGGGAGAGCCTGGCCAGAGCGAACCTGTCTCTATTTGAACATCAATTTGCATTCAAACCTGTTGCTAAAAGCTGGTGTATTTTTTTTTTTTTAAAGGGATTCAAAGGGGTGGGGGAAGCACATGTGTTTGCCCTTGTAGGTCTGCCTCACATTGTGTATACGGGGAGGCTCAGCTGCAGGATTGCAGTTTTTAATGAAAGCAAAGAGGCTATAGAAAACAGGTACAATCTGGGCGTATATATCAGACACTTTTGTGGACGCTGACAATGAGGCAGGCCCGGGTGATTCTTACAGACTGTCTAAATAGCTCTCTGGAGCCTAGCCCATCACACAAACCCCCAGTATTAACTGTGGTCAGGAGACATTCCTGGATCGATTCAGAAAAAAAACCCTAGCCCCTTCTCTGAGCACTGCTAGACTCATAGCTGGACATGGCTCTTAATCTTGGTTATTTTGCTTTTTGTCTCGCAATAAGCAATGTATTGAGATGCAGGGCAGTTATTCATACAGAAAGGACAATATTTTACAATGTAATCAATTTAAATAATTAAAAATGTTGTAAATATACTGACAGAATTCATATAAAGCACTTACATATGCCTGTATTTCTGAAATATAGTATAATGTATACAAATAGCTAGTATGTAGGATAAATTCTACTTTCACGACGGGCATTTTTTAAGAAAAGATATACTACAGATTGTATTGGTCTTATTATTTTACTGAGAACCCAAAGTCTCAACATAATCTCTTTAGTTTGGAGTTAAGCTTATGGAATGAGAGAACCGATGCAGTAAGATGAGACCCGGCTCTAGTGAGCCCCGATTAAAAGCATTGGGGGCAGAGTTCAGGAGCTGGGCTGCCATTTGCATTCCCTGGCAGGAGCGTTTAGCTTGACAAATAGAGAGGACGGCAGAGGCTGCCAACTGCCACTTAGTTATTAACAACTCTTTCACTGGTGATTTATTTCCCACTGTTTGAAAAGGGGCATAGCTATTAGTTTATTATCAGAGAAAATTAGCCCTGTTTAAGAATAAGGCCACGATGGGGCTTGACCCCTTAATATCCTTATAATGACGCCATTAACCATACAGATGTGGAGAGGGTAGCCCATCAGGCGGTAGACACACTGTTATACAGACTCATGACCCGCTCTCCTTGTTTGGTCTCTCCCTTTCTCTCGCTGGCACATGCACATGGTGGGGTATTTTAATTTTCTGCAGCTAGTAACCCTTTCGCAACATTTATACAGGCCAGTGGTTCTCAAATTGGAGTCCATGAAGCACAGTCAGGGGGTCTGTGATTTATTTTAATTTTATTAATTTGTCACAACAGTGGAAATCACAACTCATTGTTATCAGAGTTAGTACATTTCTTACTGAGCTCTTATACTTATAAGCCTGTTTGACTGTCACTTGAGTTGAATGGGTTTAATCCAAACCTCCATAACTCAAAAACAAGTCAATTTATAAATGAAGCCCAATAGGTCCTAATATGTTCTGTCAGTGGAAAGTTCGGGAATAAAAAGCTGTATGGCTTTAATAAACAGGCAGGATTATTATTATACACATTTGAATAATGTTCATGAGGTAAATCTGTACTGGGGTGTTTCAGGGAATTTATTAGACAATTAAAGTGGTTCCTGACTACAAAATGTTTGCGAACCTCTGGTATAGACCTTTAAATTACTATTACATGCATACTACTGTGACAATTCTGTGTAGGCACAACCAATGTTGGGGCGATACTGAGTGCTAGAATCCTCACTATTATGACACTAGATGGTTATAATGCTAATGTGTGTGTGTATGTGTGTGTGTGTGTGTGTGTGTGTGTGTTTCTAGGTGTGGGCTGTTGATCTGGATCTTGGCTACAGCAACCAGCTGGCTATGACCCAGATCATGCTCCATATGACAGGAGGAACACTGAACTGCCATGCAGGACGTCTGGAGGTTCCCTCTCCGGTCCGAAACAACAAGCCCACTGCACGCCAGAGAGCTCCAACAGCTAATGCTGTACTGCTCAATCTCACATATCCTCCTTTTCCTTTTTAACTTCCTATTAGGAATAATCCACTACATTTCAGAATTGTATCAAGTGGTCAGGCAAATGATGTTGTTATGGCAATTCATCAAGTGGCCTTGGACCAAGGTAGCTAAAATTTGTCGAACTGGAGGAAGAGTTTATACATTAGCTATTTGGGTTGTTAAACGTGGCAGTATAGCACAAGAATGTAATTATCCAGCATCTGTTGCCAGCGCATGGACTAGAGAGCAATAATAGTCCTCTCAACAGGATATTATCTCTCTCTCTCTCTCATATATATATATATATATATATATATATATATATGTATATGAATCACTGCATCTATAAAGAGTGATCAGCTGAAGGTTTGTTGTTTTATTTTTGTTAAATACAACTAAACACTGTAATTATGATTTGGACCTGATTGGTGTTTAGATGTTAAATTTATTATCATTTTGATAGATGAGCCTAAATAATCAACCCATTAATAATTCATACAGCATTCATTATGCATGTGTATGCATGCCTGAGCACCTCATCAACCTGATGCCGGCCCCCTAAACAATAGACTTCCTTTATTAGCAGCAAGCCTAAGTTTACGCTTGTTAAACTGAGACTTGTATTATTTTATCAAACATTCATTTAGTTTGTGTATGCGTGTGTGTGGCTCAGTGTATTTCTTGCCCTGCTCTTGGTTAATGGCTCTAGCTTTGGCCATCACTTGGGGCCAGAATATTACAAACACAATTAAATCCCGGTTGGAAAGTCTCTTTATTGTTGGACGAGGAGGGTGCATTTGACAGCTCAAAGCACAGCTCTATTGGAAAGAATTACATAGCCTCTCTAGAGTACACTGAAGCCATTGCTTGTGCCTTACCTCTGTCAGAGAGAATATGCTTCATGCCTGCTCAGAGTCCTCAGAGTACTGCCACTCTCAACTAATCAGCTCCTGTAGCATGCTTTCAAAAACATAATTTAGCTGCTCTTGCTGTGAGCAGGGTTGTCTTTCCGAGGACACCTCTCTGTCCTCTATTGTGCTTTAAACTAACAATCCAAGAATTGCCCTCCCAAAATCCCCATCGATCTTCATGAGAGATAAACACACACACCCAAGTGTGGGCCTATGATACATTGCTCTCCACATATTGTGTATCTTTTCATTCCAGGCACCAGGTCAACGTGCTTTTCCAAGTGGCTCAATTAATACCTCATCATGCAAACACATCTACAACAAAATGTGTTCTTCACATGACGAGTTATTATTACTAGTACCGGATTAGTGATGTAGTGTTTTCTTTGTGTCTTCTCAGCCAGCGCCAGGAACACGTCGTTTTGCAGTTATGTGCAACCGACTGTTTCACACCAACCTCTCTATGGTCCACTATAGCGTGTTCTTCCAGATGTGCAAGGCACATGGCATCGGCTTTGACATCAAGGTAAAACCTCTGTGCTTTTTCTTGTACATTTTCTATACATTAGTACCAATAATTACTGAGATTCGAACAGCTACAGCGTAAACTACATCGCTATTGTAGCCTGTCATTTTGCTTCGTATGGATACTGTAGCCATTAACATCACCCACATAAAGATTTCATTTCTACTGAATGACTGAAAATGATGATGATGTTAAGCCATGCTGACTCAGTGCCAATTTAAAATTCCAGGAAATGGAAGGGTCTGTGTTTGCGCTCCATGACAGTGCGGAAAGGAGCAGCCTTGGCATGGTGTAAGTTACCGCAGATGTGCTCTAAGCCCTTAATCATCCATTAACCACTGTTCTGTGTAGAGCCCATGGAAATATCTTCCTTTTCTTTCTCTTTTCCCTTCTGCGCTTATTCTCTCCTATCATTCACTGTATTTACAACTATCAGCTTTCTCCAAGGACTTCATTTACCACCTACACATTTCACCGCAAATACCTCAAATGAAAAGTATAGTCTCACAATATACTGCCAAGCACAATTAAACGCATTCATCACTCCTGTTCTATGGCTAACCACTCAAGCCCTGCTTGTTTCCCTTGTCTCTCCCTGAAGAACAACAGCCCTCTTTAAGCCTGAGAGCACTCATTAAGCTCCCAGCAGCCCCGGCAGTCAAACAAGGTGATTTTGTTTCTAGTTTTCCGTCTGATGGCAGTAGATAGGGATCATTAGTAAGCTTGTTTGTCTCTGCATCTCGTTAACAGAACAATCTCACCAGATCTCCAGGGAGCGCTGCTGACCTTTGCTCGCAACCTCACTGTCATTCATCAAGAAATATCAGCCCCGAATATGCAAGGAGAGACCAATTTTAAGGTGCGGTGTTAATGAACTAATGATTGTGTGCTTTTTTCCCCCTGAATTGAACCTCTCTTCTAAACATGAAACCTGTTAATGGCATCCTTTACACACTTTAATCAACCATTAAACACTGACCTGTCATGGGTCCAAGGAAGTATCTCATTAGGAGAGTAAAGGAAACAGAAGTTTTGATTGGTACAACCAAGCACCAATTACATTCACATATTTGAATTAAATTTTATCCCTCTGGAAATGTTTTGCTTTTCAATTAGCTATTTAGCGGGATAAGCGCACTGAGATAATAACTAGACTCTCTCATAGCCTTGGGAACAATGAGTGGAGAACTTGAAGTTGTTACATTTACAATATTGTTTCTTAGAGCACAAGTGCAGGCATTTTGAGTTTTGAGCATGTCTGTTTGTTTATGGTACGTTAACTATTCAGTTCAACATTATGGTTTTTGGGGCATCATTCTTTCAATTTCAAAATTGATAACATTAAATGACAACATTAAAGTGCAAGTATTATGTTTTTGCATATTTCAAAAGAATGGTACAAAGAATCTCATAACCTACTTTGTTATTTCTTAAAATCTGATTTTCATATTTTGGTATATTAAGACTTCCCTGTTTTAAAAATCTTGAAGCATATTCAAACAGCATGGCACACATGGACATATATTGTGCTGTCACATTTCAAATGTCGTTTATTACTTTATACTTTCATAGCAATATATGGTGAGGAATGGTGCTGCTGTTACAATAAAAATTTCTCATAGTATTATTAGTATCAGGACTATACATTTATTATAGAAATAGTATTATAATATTGATAATAAATGTTTTATATGTACTGAACTGTTTATCAGTTGCACATAAATTATGATTACTAGTCAGTAGTAATTTGAGGTATATTTTCAGTGTGTGTGTGTGTGTTTGACAGGACCTGCTTAAGAATATCAAGGAGGTGCTGGATGTACTCACCCAGAACACTAACAAGGAGCACAAAGAAAAGGAGAAATGTGCAAATGTTTAACTTTCCAGTTAAGCTCATGTGCACCTTCTGTGTGTG